>BTHU01000010.1:18239251-18814251 GCA_036184795.1 Tokudaia tokunoshimensis | reverse complement strand
TGGCTTTTATGTGGGTTCTGGGGATCTGAACTCCAGTCCTCGAGATGCACTTCATCCACTGAACTCTCTCCCCGGCCCCAGTTACTTCCCAAAGGACTAAACGTCCATGTAGACAGGCCTGTATTAATATTACTGCTTACACTGAAGCTACTTCCCTAGAATCTGGGTACAGAGGGTCCTGGGAATGGGTTGGCCAATGACTCTCCTAATCTGGAAATCTGGGGTCACCCACTCCCTTTGTGGGGTCCAGTAGCTTGACATAGCAGGAAACATTAGGCCGTGCATATAAACATCTTGTGCTTAGCTTCTGGTCAGGCCATTCAGAGAACGGCCTCTTGCTGCCATGAACCATGTGTCTAAGAGAGTGGTGGGGACACGACTTCCTGCTCGGGGTCGTGTGAGGATTCGGAGAGATGGGGTCTTTCTCCATGCTCGGTGACTAAGACACTTGGGCAGAGCTGGCTTCCCACTTCCCCCTGCCAACTCAAAGAGAACAGCTTACCAAACTGTCCTATATTGAACTTTCTGGCTGCTGTGGGTCCCCTGGAGTGGCACCGCCAGGGGGCGACAGCGGTAACAGACTAGTTTGGCTCAGTTTTTTTTTTTCCCAGACTTGCTGACTGGGCAAACAGGAGCTCTGCCGATGTGGGGGTTTTGGACTTTTGCCCATCAGTGGACAATGTCTCTCTTTTGGTTACTTAAAGGATATCAAGGTTTGGTTAGTTAGCTCATACGAACTTTGACTTTTGATCGGTGTTTCCTCTAAAAGGCTGATGAACTTGACTGAAACTCATTCATTTCCACTTACAACGTCTCTCCCCTAACCACTCCTGAAATGTGAGGTGAAGCATCCTAGGACTCCCCAGGGAACCCAGACGGGTGTCACAGGATGCTGGGATGTTCACGGCTGTGGGGCTATTACTTATCAAGGTCGAAGGACCAGCCTGTGCAGTCAGATGGAGGAGGCTCCCCTCCCCCATGGCCAGACAGCACCTGAACCACCTCTCTGAAGCTCAGTGCTCTCTCTCATGCCCAGCGACAATGCCAGGCTGTGATGGGGCCGTGAGTGGGAATTAACATTTAAGATCCACCACCATAGCCTGGCAGTGGTGGCACACGCCTTTAATGCCAGTACAGGAATCCACAGAGGCAGGTGGATTTCTGAGTTCAAGGCCAGCCTGGTCTACAGAGTGAGTTCCAGGACAGCCAGGGCTGCACAGAGGCACTGCTCAGCACTAGACGGTGGGTTTCATACAACAGCCTCTAAAGGGGTGGCTCTGTGTGACGGGGAAGCAGAGGTTGGCACAAAGAACTCATCCATAGTCAATGGAAACAATACCACAGCCGAGACCTTGGTTAGGGAGGCCTGACCCTAGAGCTGCCAGCGGCCGCACTCCAGGCCACACCTGCGCCTAGTCAGAAGCCGCATTCCCAGGGAGCCAAGCCGGCAGCGTGGAAGCACTGCTAAGTGCAGAAGCCACTTCCCTCCGCTGCAGTGCCAGGGCGCTTGAGCCTGGGGGCAGGCAACTTTCCCCTCCTCGAAACTCCTTGTTTTCTTTAGCGTACTAATCTGCTTAAATGGGGTACAAGTATGGGAGGGAGAACAAAGAATGGGACACAGACGCCTAGGAAGTCGGGGTCCCCCATTTCCTCACCCTCCTCCAGACGGTGCCCCCTTTGATCCCCGCTCTCACACAAGAGCTCGCGGCTGCTGCTGCTTCTCCAGCACACCATGTAAAAGCCTGCGTTTGTTTAAAATTCCAGCCCTTGGCCAGGGAGATGGCTCAGCAGGTGAAAATCAGAGCGAGCCTGTGATCTGAATCTGATCTCTGAAACCCACAGAAAAAGCAAGTGTGGCCCTGCACATCTGTAATGCCAGCACATCTGTAATGCCAGCATGCTCACAGTGTGAAGGGAAGGCTGGCTGGAAGCTCGAGAGGCTGGGAATATAGCTCACTGAGTCACACTTGCCTAGCAAGTGTGAGGCCCTGGTTCAGTTCTGAGACACCATACACAACACACATACCACACACACACACCACATACATACCTCACATATCATAAACATACCACACACACACCACACACATACACACCACACACATATCTCACACATATGACTACACACACACCACCACCACATACCCATACAAACACACATACCACACACACCACACATATATACATCACATACTACACACATATACATCACACACACCTATCTCATACACACTACATACACCCACATATACCACACATACACACCACACATCACACACATACACACATACTACAGATACATCACATATATACATCACATACCACATACACACATACCACACATACAACTACACACACCACACATCACATACCCACCCATAACACCTCCCCATGTACACATACCACACATACATCACACTACATTACACACACACACACACACACACACACACACACACACACACACTCCCCACACTGCCTCAAAGTGAAGGGAGTTCTGACTCCCAGAACCTGTCTTCTGGCCTCCACAGATGTGCTGAGGTAAACTCATATACACGTAAAGCTTCAAAACACTAGTTCTTTTGGATTCCACATCTTTGTCCCTGGTCCCTGCACAGTGTCTGGCACAAAGCAGGTATTCCAGGACAGCTAGTTTGACTTGGTCAGTGCCACTCTATTCCAGATCGGTGACAGAGCCAAAAGGAGGCTCCCAGAATTTTATGCTTGGGCCAGATGGCTTCAAACAAGCAGTTCTTCACCCGTGTTGAGAGCAGAGAGCAATTCTCCTTTGAGAATCTGCTTAGTGATATGACTTCTTTGCCATCAAACTGTGTCCATGACCACACGCACAACTCACATAAACTTTAGGTTCAAGTTCCAAGAATTTAGAGATACTATAAGTACATATCCAACAGGGAGAACTTATATATTGTTGCTTTAAAAGCCTGAGCATTCTATGTGAACCAAGAAGAAATCCTGCCTCGGATGTATTTCATGGTGTGTGTGTGTGTGTGGGGGGGGCGTGAATCACAATGTAGAATAATCTCTAGGACTAGATCTCATTTTCATAAAATATACAGCCAAATTTAAACATAAAGAGTCTAAAAAGATAGAAGACAGATGGCATTTTTGAGGACAAGGGAAACCTTTGTTTGGTGGCATTTGACTTCATTTATGGTGAGCCAGTATTTGTTTGCAATTGGAAAAGGGGCTGGTGAGATGGCTCAGCAGGTAGAGGTGCTTGCTTCCTGCCAACCCCAAGTCCTTCTCTGACCTCCACATCTGCACCATGACATGTGTCCCCCCCCAAAAGTATGTCATAAGAATTAATTAAGAATACATAAAAGATTAAAATCATAAAAACAAAACAGAGCCTCACATTAAGGCTGAGATCTGTGGCCAATAAGCATGTGACCTAAGCTCACAGATGTTCCGGAAGGAAGACCAGGGGCTGCTGGTATTATGCAATCACTCATGTTCAGGATCCTTCCCAGGAGCACTAAACGGGCACAGGCAGCCTGGCCCCTGATGCCCAGACTGTCTCCTGTCCTGCCTCACTATTCCTTTGCCAGGGAACTCAGGGAACTTTTTGTGTATGTAGTATCAGAATTAGAACCCAGGGCCTCAAACTCGCTAGGCAAATGCCCTAAAACTAGCTATCATGCGGTCTTAGAACTAAAACCCGCATAGGGTGAACTTCAAGCCCTAACCCTTCCACTGAGAGAAGGAATGGGCTGATGCTACCCCACTGTTCGGTGGAAGAAGGCAAGAGCCCTCAGAGTGAACAGCCAGAGCCCTGGGAAGTCCAGGCCTTGTGCCTGGAGCCTTTCCAACTGCCTTGGACACAGGACAAGAGAAATGTATTAGGGTTGTTTACCCTGTTGCTTGGGACTCGGAGGATCTCAGCCGAGGAACAGCTGAGAAGCTGGTGACTAAGCCCCCATCCCTGGGCATCCATCTGTAGGACACTTCACACTCTCACTCGCCTCCCACCGCCTCTCCTCTCGGAAGGGACAGCTGAGCCTTCTCTGGTGGGCTGGGGAGGGGAACCGCGGCCGAGGAGGTTAGGCGCTCCGTCCTGGCATCAGGGTGGAAGATGACCCATGCTGGTGAGAACTCAGTGTGTGCCTGTGCTGCCAAGGGGTGAGGATGGTGGGTGGCACCTGGTGGCACTTGCTCCCTTCATGTAGCCTGTATGAAATCTGAGGTAAAGCTTCCGGATTCTTCTCTTATCCTTCTACTCTGAGGCTCAGCTTTGACATCTACCACACCTGGCCCAAGAATGAACCCAGGCAATACATCAGGCTCATTCGCATCCCAGCTGGAGCCATTCCCAAAGCCCAGGGCAGCCATGATGGCAGAGGCAGGGTCCGCTCTGCATGGCGGCTGCCCAGGGCACGCTGCACCGGGTGATCTCATTGCTTGGTCTCTTTCCTTGGAGATCAGGACATAAGCCAGTTATTTCAACCTATGGGCAGCCCCCCCCCGCCCCAAAACAACAAAAAACCCAAACAAAACAAAGTCACAGCCCAACTCAAAGAAAATCCCCCAAAAACAATCCACATAAGTTCCGGTCCTGGGTCCTTTCAGTTAGGGACAAGCTGGCTTCCAGGAGAGGAGAGGGGACTTCCAGAGCAGGGTTTGAGAGATGCTGAGGGGCAGAGCTGACACAAGGAGACTTGTGGATCTGCAGCTGCCCGGTCCCACCTGGGCTGAGACAGTGAGGCAGGAGGACGCCTCAGGTTCTAGGGCTACCTGGGTGGCCCTGGGTAAGCCGCAGGGGAGGTGACTCGAGCCTCCTGTGGCACATCAAGACCTTAGGACAAGGAGTCTCCTTTGCCTTCCTCTCTATGGCCTGTGACAGGTTTGGATTTGAACCTGATTTAGCCACCAGTGTTGGCTCTTAATGTCTGCCTGGGCCACCTTTCCACGTTGTTGTCCTGGCTGTCTTGGACCACAGTGCGCCCGGCCAATGGGAGGCAGGATTAAGTTCCAGTGGTTAGCCTCCTCTCGGGAGACACCTGACAGGTGGTGGTCACTGTTCTAATCAGTCAGCCACGCCGAGCTCTGTGGCGTGAGGGTTTTTTGTTCAGTCATGAGCTTCCTGTGAAGTCAAACATCTCCCAGGTCCGGACTTGCCCCTACAGGCCCTGGCGTCCCCAGCGGTCAGGGCTGCTGTATCCAGACCCAAACTGCGTGCTCCTGTACTGCCTCTCACAGACATGCATACCAAGGACACCAATCACACCAGGCCACGTGACAGAGCAGACCGCTCCCTTCCAGCTCCAGCTGACCCAAGAACAGCTAGGGTGTCAACCATCAAGGCAGAGCCCGGGATACCCCGTGCCTGTTTCTGACAGAGAGCTGAGGTGGGATGTGGCAGCCCCTGTGGCTTCCCTTTCAGCGCTCTGGAGCTCTATTTACTATGTAATTTTTTTTTTTCGAGTCAGGGTCTCACAGTGTAGTCCAGGCTGGCCTAGGGCCCACGGCCGTGCCTTGCCTTAGCTTCCCCAGTGTTGTTAATTTGGGTGCGAGCCCAGAGGGGCATCATCTTGGCGTACCTTTTTGACAGCACACTGGAAGCCTGTCTGCTTGTCCTCCATCCTGTGGACCTCGCCGAAGGAGCCCCTGCCCACGCGAGGCCGGTGTGCTGTCCAGTGCGCCTCTTCTCGGTACTCGTAATCCACTGGTTTGAGTTTCTGGGGTTGAAGAAGAGAAGGAGGAGGAGGAGGTCAGTTTCAATGACCTGGGCAGCAGGGGGCTAAAGGGCTACAGTGGGGAAGGCTATCCAGCCAACGGCTAGGCTGCATCCAAAGATACCACCAGCCCTACAGTGGCATGATAAGGAAGACAGGCCAAAAGGGGTTCAGAGGATTAAGAAGACAAAGGTGGGGCTGGAGAGATGGCTCAGAGGTTAAGAGCACTGGCTGCCCTTCCAGAGGTCCTGAGTTCAATTCCCAGCAACCACATGGTGGCTCGCAACTATGTATAATGAGATCTGGTGCCCTCTTCTGGTCTGCAGGCAGAATGCTGTATTCTTAAATGAATCTTTAAAAAAAAAAAGGGTGGCCTCCATGGGGCCACCTGCGGGGCAGGGGGGCAGATAATTCCTGTGATGAGACTCGGAATGGCCAACAACCTTGATAACGGAACATGTAACTCAGTAACTAGAAGGTTGAAGAGACGGGGCAAGCACAGTATTAAAAGTGAATAGAATCAATCCCTCAAGTTGAACAAATCGCTTCAAGTTCCGAAGTTATTCAGGTAGAGAGCTGAAGGAAAAGGGAGGGGTGGGGGAGGGAACGGGGAGAGGGAGGAGAGAGAGGGAGGGGGAGGGGAGAGAGAGAGGGCAGCATCCTCTGTTCACCGGATATTTTCACTCAACACACACAATCCAGTAACAGTGAAACGACCTGAAGAACTGAAAACAGCAGCAGCTAGCAAGGCCGTGGGAGGTGAGGCTGTGGGAAGAGGGCTATATGGATGCTATGCAATCAGTAAAGCCACACAAGCAGTAAAGCCCAGGTTCGGTCATCACCCTGCGGCTACTGATTGTGCGAAACCTTTAAAAGGTGTGGCCTAATGGGGGAAACTATGCCTAATATGGGTGTGTGTGTGTGTGTGTGTGTGTGCCCTTCAAGAGAAAGCTGGATCCACTGCCTTCATCTCTCTCTGCTTTCAGGCCTAATGGACTCAGGGCACCTTCTCCACCAGGTGCTCAGCCATAGTGCTGGGCCCCAAACCTCTGACCTATCAGCCCAAACGAACCTTTCTTCAAGTTCATTGTTTTATGCCTTGTGTCATGGTAACTGAATCTCCAATGCGTGAACTGACTTGTTACTATGGGCGTGAGGGACTCTGTTATCCAGGGAACCCTCTCTCAGGGTCTGCTGACACTCTGCTTCCACAGCAAACCCCACGAGGACCCCCATCTGTGGCCTCTCATCTGGGAGGTGGCGACTGGGCTTGAGGGTGGTTAGTTACCTCAGTGAGCAGGACCCCCTCGTTGTCCTCAGTCTCAGGGCTGAGCCTCTGCAGCTTGGAGCTCCCTGATGACCACGTCTTAGCCAGGCTGGCCAGGCTGTGGGCCTGGCCTGAGCTCACACTTCCTTGTAGCGCATGTACCAGGTATTCTTCCACAGGAACCTTTTCTAGGGCACCCTGGGACAGGCCGCTGGACTCCAGGTGTGGGCCAGGCAGGGGCTTCTGACTGTCTCCGTTGGCCAGTTTGCTTAGGTGTGGTGGGCCAGGTAGAGGCCGCTGGCCACTTACCCTGGCTAGTTTGTCCAGGAAGGTGGAGTTCAGCGTATAGGGTCTCCAGGGCTCCAGGGGGTAGAATGGGAAAGGATGGGGCATCCCGCTGTAGGGGAATGGGTGAGTGGGGTGGGGCAGGGGGCCTGCGGCCTGGGGGTGGTGGAGTTTCCACACGTGGTTTAGACATTGCAAGGGGCTGATCAGTTTGTGGAGTTCTGGTCGAGGCAGTGCCGGTCGCAGGCCTTCATCTTGTTTTTGAAGGCACAGGTGGCCAAGGCTTGGTCCCCGCAGAGGTTTGGTGAACTGGGAGACATTTCTGCCATAAAGGTTGCCTAGTGGAGACTCATCTTCCTGCAGGAAAAATACAGGCGTTACAAGTCCCAGGCCAAACGCCCATGAGCGAGGACCAGGGCATCGGGCAGGGGGTCTCACCTGCACCGGGATGGTACAGCTTTCTTGCTCAGGGATTCTGGGCAGGGGCTTGGCTAAGGCCACTCCTGCCTGGGCCGGTGACTTGGACCTCCTCTTCCTACGTTTTTTTCGGGCTTTGCTGTGACGTTTTCCCTTCCGGCACACACGGGCCATTTTGCCTTCTGTCGCGTGGGCCACATTGTTGGGGATTTGATCGAGACTCTCAGACTGGCTGTCAAAAAAGGGGCATAGCCACATTCTGAGTGCAAGGGAGTGCGAAGCCAGACTCGGAGTGCGAAGCCAGCTCTGTCATCGCGGTCACGCATGCTTAATGACAGGGGACGCGTGTGAGAAGCGCGGTGTCAGGTGAGTATGCTGGGGCATCTCGGAGTATACTAGCACAAACGCAGACAGCTGTATACCACAAGGTGATGTGAGCCTATGAATCTGCTATTGTGTGCGTGGCTCACTGTTGAGCAGAACACCGTTCTGTGGTACCTCTGTGCATACATAGTGTGGGCAAGCTCCGAACCCCCAAGGAATACCAAGTTTGCTCATTTATGAAAGTATTTCCCGCCACATCGGCAGGTTGGCCCATGAACAGCTTGTTGCCATGGGCTGGGGCAGACCCTCAGTTCTTCTCCATGGTGCCAGCTTTCTTGCTGCTCCTTGGGTGAACTGACCCAGAGGGGGCCACTCTTGGGGCAGCTCTGACAGGTCAGAGTTTCTGTTATCTCCACCCTTAGCCCTTGGAGGTATCTAGTTGCCATGGGAACATGTGACTCTGCCAAATGGACTCCCTTTCTGACTGGTGTAGCCACCAAGGCTCAGCCAGGCTGCCACCCATGTTAGGTGTTAAAGGAACTTGTTTCAGGCAAGGGTCTGAAGGAACTGCTGTGAAAACGGCCGTGGGCTCTGATCACAGTCTCAGCCACAGCCCTTCCTGGGACGCTGGGAGCCTGCGAACTTCTCTCAAGCAGCCAAAAGAAGAGTTCATCAGAAAACCCATTCTCTGGGCCAAAAGGTGCCTGAGGCTACATAAGGAATTGCCTAGACCCTATGGAGGACAGGAACCTCCCACCCCGACCCCTGGGGTGTCTCCCCTAAAGGATGGTGAAAGTAGCCCCTCCGGACTGTGCTCGTGGCTATATACCAGTTCAAAGTCGCTGCTGTTCCCGGAAACCCTCTCAGCTGAGGGGAAAGCAGAGGTGTCTCAAGGACTCGGGGTAGAGTAAAAATAAAATGTCAAGTTGACGGAGCCAGGGGCAGCTTTTGAAACGCTGACTTGGCTGAGATAAGCTGGGCCAGGAAAGCTGGGTGGCTGCCAGGAGCAGAATCCAGCTGCCGAAGCCGGGAGCCAGCGGCCGGTGGGCGTGGCCTGGGCGGGCCGCTGGCCGGTGGGCGTGGCGCTGGCGCCCCACTCCCCAGCTCCAGTTGGGCTCTCTTACCTGTACTGCTGTGACCCTGCGATGAAAATGCGCTCTGAGAAGGTGGGGCTGAACTCTTGGCTATTCTCACCTGTGATTCAGAGAAAAGGGTCAGATGAGAACAAAGACATTTAGGAGAGAGCCTTTCACAGACAGGCCCCAATGGCCACTTTCTTTCCGTGCCATATATTCCTCCCTGGTGGCTCACCTCCTGGCCACCATCTTCTCTCTCAGAGGAGGCTACTCTGTGCCCCAGCTTACCAGTGAAGAGAGGGTTGCCTGTAAAATGGGGATCACAGGGAGCCTTCCTGCCTCACTTACAGTGAAGCTTCCTAGAACATTCCGCATGCCACAGGGCACACAGTTGCCCCCCTGATAAGCAAGCTGGCATGTATTTCTGTTTACACGCATGTCTATATGTGCACTCATTTTCAGTGTTCTTTTCTCGTTGGGAAAGCCTTGGAAGGGAAGCAGAGGATGCGTGGAGAGAAATGCCCAAGACATCTGGGCTGGAGGATGGTGCGGATGGAGGGAAGGAGCTCCAGTGCTACCGAGACCCAATGGGAGTCCTCGCTTCCCAGGCAGCCATCAGTGTCTATCATGGAGAGGCAACTGGAGTAGAAATGGAGGCCAGGCTTGGCCTCCTGCTGAGGCTAGCAGCTCAGAGACTGGCACAGCAGGTGTAAGAGCAGGGTGAGGGTCTGTAGGCCAGAGGAGCTTCCTGGGAGACTTGGCCTTTCCCATCTGGGCCTCTCCACAGGCTACCGTTCAATGCTTCAGCCAAGGTTAAGGGCCAGCCTGACGGTCCTACAGAGTCCTTAAGCAATCCTGACTCTTGGCTGCTACCTGTTTGGGTCACGATGGCACAGCTTCTATTTGCTATGGTCCCCATGATTCACCTTAGCATGTTCACAGCTCCTACTTACACAGTCTGGGCTAGACCCTCAATTGTGTCTGGAGAGATGCTCGGTCACTCTGACCTTGCTCTCCCATGGGGACTCCCAGGCTGGCCTCTTGTACCCAGCCCACTCATTTGCCACTGTATCCATGGCAACCCCTGGTCCTTACATTCCGCCTGGGCGATGATGGAGATGGCGGGTGGTCCACCCTCGGACCCTTCCTTGGCGGTGCCTTTGGTGATCACGTCGTTCAGGATCCCCCACTTCCCACAGAACACGGGGCTCTTTTCCACGGCCTCGAGCTTGAAGATGCAGTTCGGCTTCTTCCCCAGGGACTGCGTCTTCTCCTTGGCTTTGGCAAGCTCCTTCTGCTGCCCGACTGCTGACCCAGGAGTGCCCGGGCAGGCCACTTCCATCACGGCCATCTCCTAGGCTTGTGCTCACCCTGAAGGGCCAAACACAGACTTGGTCAAATCCCAGGCCCTATGTGGTCAGCACAGGTTAAGCATGCTTGGAGGGGAAACGCACGTGCGCGTGCGTGCGTGCACATACATGTGTGTGCATGTGTACGTGTGTATGGGGGGTACATAGGAGGTGCTTGGATTTTTATGTCAAGTGTTCTCATTCTCTAGACAAGGACACCACCCTTGAAACATTTATTACAAGCATTCCATTTGTGGAAGCCCTGGTCTACTGGCACTGTAATATAAATGGATCCCCCTGGGGGCTGGGGAGATGGCTCAGTGGTTAAAAGCACTGCTGCTTTTCCAGAGGACCCAGGTTCAATTCCTAGCACCAACATGGTGGCTCACAACTGTCTGTAACTCCAGTTCCAGGGGATCTGATAAATAAATACATACATACATACATACATAAATAATTTAAAAAAACGGATTCCTTTGCTGTGCCTTCAGAGAGACAGTAGTTATTTTCTTCTGTGGTGTAGCCAGACAAATTGCTCATGCTCAAGTAAATAACCCCACACCCATATCTATGCAAATGACTCTAGTTAAATTCAATGTGATACAACACACTTGTATTGGCACACACATGTGCACACACACATGGACAGGCACGTAGGAGGGGGATGGGAAGGGGAATGGGAGGGAGATAAGAGGAAACAGATGGCTCAGCAGTTAGAGCACTGGCTGCTTATGCAGAGGACATGGATTTGGTTCCTCGTACCCACACAGCAGCTCACAACTATAACTCCAGTTCCAGGGATCCAATGCCCTCTTCTGGCCTCCATGGGTACTGCACACATGTGTTGCACATTATACATAAAGGTAAACCATTAGGAACACATTTTAAATTATTTTAAATTATTATTATATGTTTTTGGATTTTAAATGTTTATTTATTTATTTTATGTATGTGAGTACACCATCACTCTCCTCAGACACACCAGGAGAGGGCATCAAATCCCAATACAGATGGTTGTGAGCCACCATGTGGTTCTGGGAATTGAACTCAGGACCTCTGGAAGAGCAGTCAGTGATCTTAACCACTGAGCCATCTCTCCAGCCCCCGTTTTTGGATTTTTGAGACAGTATATCCCTGGCTGTCTTAGATATTAGTCTGTAGACCAGGCTAGCTTCAAATTCAAAAGATCTGCCTGTTTCTGCTTCCTGAGTGCTGGGATCAAAGGTGTGGGCTACCACCACCCAGCCTAAAAATATTTTTTAAAAAGAAGGTAATGGAGCGAATATTATAAAAATACATTATACACATGTACAAAATCATCAAAGAGCAAATAAATATATGTTTTAAAGAAGAGTCAGGGGAGGCAGAGGCAGGCAGATTTCTGAGTCCGAGACCAGCCTGGTCTACAGACTGAGTTTCAGGACAGCCAGGGCTACACAGAGAAACCCTGTCTTGAAGAAACCAAAAAAACCAAAAAAAAAAAAAAAAAAAGAGTCAGTCTTTCCTTCCCTTGCAGACAGCAGCAACATGGAACCAGACTTTTCTTGTCCCTACAGTGACTAAACCTCTTCCTGTTATGTGGAAAACTTCATTTCCCCGGGACAGGGAGGTAAATCACATCCTCCAAAAAATAAAAAATGTCACCTCACAGACACCAAGGACATCTTGCCACACAGAGAGCACATCTATACTGTCCATGGTGGCTTTTCTCCAATGGAGAAAATCAAGGTTTGTTTTGTTCTTAGCAGGAATAGATATATGCACAGTTATGTCATGATGGGGATACATTTTGCAAACATGTTGCCAGAAGATTTAGCATTGTGGGAGTATCACAGACTGCATTATGACCTCATGGGGGGAGGGAAGATCTTATGGGGCCAGAGGTACATGTATGTCATGATGGGGATACATTTTGCAAACATGTTGCCAGAAGATTTAGCATTGTGGGAGTATCACAGACTGCATTATGACCTCATGGGGGGAGGGAAGGTCTTATGGGGCCAGAGGTACATGCAGTCCATTGTTGGTTGAAACACTGTCATGAAATGCATGGCTTTACATGAATATGTATGTGTGGAAATGTCACAAAGCCTACTATTCAGCCTAAAAATGGGCTGAACACTTGGCTCCTTTCCCATGATGCAACTGTCTGTGGGTCTCTAGAAGGTTCTCAAAAATGGCTTCCTTCTCAGATGTCCAACACTCATTTGCTGAAAACTTTTAGGAGATGTTTTTCTTCCAGGCAATGATAGGAGGAGTGTTTATACGGAGACCAGTATCCTGCCAGGAGAGTGAAACCCCACCTTTCTCTGGGTTCCATGTGGACCATGCTGAGCCTTCCCAAAGAAGCTGAACAGAGTGTAGTCATTTGCTGCCATTCACCCATGCCCACAGCAGAGACATTAGAGTCATTATGAAAAGAACAGGCGTAATCCACATCCAGCAACACTGGAAGACTTTTTTCCCCCTCTTTTTCCAGGACCAGTTTCTCTGTGTAGCCCTGGCTGTCTTGGAGCTAACTCTGTAAACCAGGCTAACCCCAAACTCAGAGATCAGCCTCCTTCTGCCTCCTGAATGCCGGAATTAGAAGCATGTGTCACCATGCCCAGCTAGCATTGGGATACTTTTTTTCCTTCCTTCCTTCCTTCCTTCCTTCCTTCCTTCCTTCCTTCCTTCCTTTCATTTTTTTTTAATTTTTTTATTTTTATTTTGGGAGACAGTGTTTCTCTGTATAGCTCTGGCTATTCTGGAGCTCACTATGTAGACCACGCTGGCCTCGAACTAAGAGATCTGCCTGCTTCTCAAGTGCTAGGACTAAAGGTGTGCGCCTCCACCTCCTGCCTATGGAATACTTTTAAAAGACAGGAATGTTTCTGTCCCTGTGTGATGCTGGGGATACAGCCCAGGACCTCCAGCATATTAGATGTGTACTCTACCACAGAATTACACCCTCAGCCAAAACAAGACTTAAACAAAATGTGAATGGGTGTTTTGCTTGCTTGTATCTCTGTGTACCACATGTGTGTCTAGTACCCTCAGAGGCCAGGAAAGGATGTCTAGTCCTTGGAATTGGATTTCTAGACAGTTGCAAGGCCACCACGTGGTGTGGTTCCTCTGGGAGAGCGGCAATCGCACTTAACGACACTCTACCATCACTCTGGCCCAAAGACTGGAACTTACTGAAGAGCAGGGTATGACTTGCTCCAGACAAAGCCTGAGAAGGTGCCACATGCAGACAGGTCTTTAAGAATTGCTCTGGGGTGGCTGATCTCCCACACATGCTATCTTCTCTTCCCTGCTGCACGACATTGCGCTCAGCTCATACTTATTTGCTCTTGGGGCAGAAATGCAGACCAAATGAAGCCAGCCCTCTATGGGCCCTGGCCTTTTGCCCAGCCATGCCTGGAAGTTAGTGAGATAGTGGGGAGCTGAGAGATACTTGGTCCAAGCTTCTTCCCAAATCTGCCCCACTCTCCATCCCCATGGCTATTGAAGCATGGTCAGCTCAACGTGGAGGGGACTGGGCTCTGTTCTTTGTTCTTCGGCCTCTACCTCTTGAGGGCAGGCTAGCTCTGGACTTAGGACAGCTCCAGCCTCCAGCAGGGATGCCTGATTCCAGAGGCTAGAATAGACAATCTGTTACTTGGGCACCCTAAAAAGTCTATGGGGAGTTCTGACTTCCAAATAGGCAAAAACCTCTAGGTAGGCTATTATTGTAACTTTTCTTTTTCATTTCTCTACACTCTTCCCTGAATCCCACAACCTGCTGAAAGTTGACTTAAAGCCTTCAAGAAGCCAGGCAGTGGTGGCACACGCCATTAATCCCAGCCCTTGGGAGGCAGAGGCAGGCGGATTTCTGAGTTTGAGGCCAGCCTGGTCTACACAGTGAGTGAGTTCCAGGACAGCCAGGGCTACACAGAGAAACCCTGTTTTGAAAAACCAAAAAAAAAAAAAAAAAAAAAAAAACCAAAAAAAGCCTACAAGAAAACTGACCCCCCCCCTTTTTTTTTAAAAAAACCAGGGAAAATGAAATTTAAAAATCAACCAGAAAATCCCCCAAATCTAACAGAAGTTGATGTATGCTTAAAGGGACCTCGGGGCTCCTTCAATCTCCTCATTTTCTTGTGAAAAACCTGAAGCCTACCCAAGTGGGTCCCTGCTCAAAGTCACTCAGCCCGGGTGTGGCAGAGGCAGAGGCAGGCAGCGGACCCCGGGCTCTTCAGGCTGGATGCACACTCAAGTTTCCCAGGTCACAGGCGAACGTGAAATGAAACCTGTGGTTGGAGGGCTCCTAAGAGCAGAGGGGACCCTATGCATGGCTATAGCTAAGTATAGAGAACAGCAAGGCAAACTCAAGACTGCTCATATTGGTCAAACACCTTGGGCTGACCAAGGGCACTAAACAACTGAAGGCACACTTCCAGACCTTGAGACAGGGCGATCCTGATCAGAGATGAGGAGCGCACCCTCCTTAGACAGCCTGCCCCTGCCTACTGTTTAAAGCTCACCCTGGGCTACAGCTCCGTTGAGAGGCTGTGGGGCACTCTGCCAGTCCAGGACCTTCCTTTCATCCAGGTGGCTAGCCAGGCAGCAGGCCAGGGGCCCTGTGACTCCCACCCCATGCACACAGGACAAGCACAAGCTGCTCCCTCTGGGGAGAACTTGAGGTTGAAGCCTCCTGTGTACTCCACGGTGACTCATCCCCAGCCCGGCAGCCAGAACAACAAGGGGGACCTACTGAGAAGCTGACCCAGCAGACGGACGGCAGCTGGACCCAAGAACGGCTGACCCTCGCTCTCCCTGAGGGAGGCAGACAGTCCCAGCATGCAGCAGCAAAGCTTCTCCTGCAGCTGGCTGTCCTGTGCCACATAATCACGACTCAGCCCCGCTCTGACAGCTTCCAGGTTCACTGGCCTAACGGCAGCTCTCCCACACATCTAGACAGGTCTGCTTCCTCTCTCCCTCTCTACTTCTATGTGGGTCTGACCCGTAAAACTCACTTCAGTACCGATTCCAGGACTGGTAGCGAGGTGTTCTTCCCGGGGTGTGGCTCATCCCCATCTCCCAGGCCTGAAACTTGTCCTTTCTGTCTCCCCTGCAGTGCACGGGGAGTTAGGGCAAGAGGAGGTCAAGACTGTACTGCATCACTCAACCCAACCCCCTCCTCAGCTCCACCTCAGCCTCCAGGGCCTGCTGTCTTCATCGAGTGGAAGCCAAGGATGAGAGCAACAGAAAGAGCCACGCCCAGAGCCCACACAAAGAACAGGCAGGGGCTCACCCAGCACCCTTTCAGGCCTCATGCACACACCTAACCTGATGCCCTCTTGCTGTGTCTGAAGAGTCTGCAGGAGTCTAGGGCCAGAAGTGACTGGGTGCTACTAGATCAAGCATAAACTCTGTAAGAGCGGTTGTTCTTGGGCTGGTCCAAGGCCCCTGGCACATACGTAGCAGAGGGCTTGCCTTGTCTGACCTCAGTGAGAGAGGATGCACTTAATCCTACAGAGACTTGATGCACCAGAATGGGGGAGATACAGGGGGGGACTGCCCTCTCAGAGGCGAAGGGGAGGTGGGAGGAACTCTGTGAGGGGGGACTGGGAAGGGGGGGCAGCATTCAGGATGTAAATAATCATATATATACATATATATGTACACACACACACACACACACACATATACAACACACACACACAAATATATTTCCATGATTAGAAAAAAGAGCAGCTCTTGGTTTGGGCCCAAGGAGGTCTGGGAGCCACAGGAGCAAGACGCAGTTTGTATTTTTCTAGGGAAAGGGTCATGGGGCTCGCCCGTGTGCCCAAGTGTATACCATGGCAGAGGAGGTTGCCCCAGTGTGCCAGGGCAGGGCCAGGGCTCCCTGCTTGATTCTGCCTTTGCATTCCTCCCACAGCGAGCTTTCCCATGCGGGAGTTTGCAACCTGAGTGAACATTACAGCCGCAGATGACTCCTTAAAATGCACTCCTGCTAGATCCACTGAGGAGTCGCTGGGCTGCAGGCCCAGAATCTGCTTTTCTCTTAGTGCAGGGGACAGAAACCAGGGCTTCACGCGGGCCAGGCAAACACTCTATCTCACAGTGCGTTACATCCCCAAACCTTTTCAGGAGAGCATTTTTGGGGGGGCTGCCAAGCCTGATATCTTGAGTTTGATTCCTGGAACCCACAGAGTAGAGAAAGAGAACCAATGTCCACAAGTTACCCTCTGACCCCAACATCTGCACCATGTTGTGTGTGCGCGCACACACTGTGTGAAAAGAAAACATTTTACTTTAAGATATGGTCAAGGGTCTTGACTCTCGGAAGTCTGCCTTCCTGTCTTCGCCCCCTGCACAGCAGCAACCACACGCCATCCACATCTGGCTACAAATCTGAACCTTTAAAAAGTATTGAGTTAACTTTATCTGCACGCATAGCAGGGGTGCTGTGGCGGTCAGAAGAGGCAGTGGGATCTCCTGGTGCTGGAGTCACAGGACAGTTGTGAACCACCTCGCATGGGAGCAGAGAACCAAACTCAGGTCCTCTGAAAGACCAGCAAATGCCCTCCATGGCTAAGCCATCTCTCCGGTCCCAGGATCTGTCCTATTTTTATTTCTTATGTATGGGCGTATTGCTTCCATGTATGTCTGAGCACCATGTCATACTCCACTGGTGCCTGTGGAGGCCTGAGGAAGGCATCCGATTCCCTGGCACTAGAGTTACAGATGGTTGTGAGCGGCCATCTGGAACTGAGCATCAATCCACATTCTCGGGAAGAGCAGCCTATGTTCTTTAGCCACGAAACCGTCTCTAGCCTCTTAGAATCTGTATTCTGACAAAGCTTTTGGGGCCAGGTCTGCCATTTGACCCCTCTCTATATTTATAATAGCCACCAGTACACTTAGCTACAATGAAATAAGATGTAGATTCAGTTCCTCTGGTACACACTGGAGAGCTCAGATGGAGAGCACATCTAGATTCTGGGACAGAAATAAGATGTAGGCTAAATGAGTCTTTGATTCGTTAAAAGGTACCACAGTAACAGTTTAAGTGTTGGCCTTTGGAGAAAATAACCTTTCTAAAATATATCATATTTCACTTCCCTCTTTTAGTAAGTACACTTACCCTGAGAACACCAGAAGAAGCTATGGCTTCTAGCTTTATTGAAAAAAAAGGGGGGGCATTTTTGTCAAATGAAATCATACTTGTCACCCTATGAAAGCTAGAAGCACGCAGCCTCTTGTAACTCCTATCAGAAACAGCTGCCCTGGTAACGGAGGTGGGCGGGAGGCCCACCCCCTCCAGCCTTCCTTCCCTCAAGCCAGGACCTCTGCAGAAGCCCCAGGTCACCATGAAAAGAGTTAGGCAACCTCTTGAGGTTCTTCCTAGCTCCCAGAACACACCAGGTCAGGATTAATTAAGGGCTGGATGACTGCAATTCAGAACAATAGAGGCTAGTATTTACTAGGCACCTAGCATTATTTAACCTTCTTTTCAGTTGTGAAAAAGAAGAAGTTCCCAGCATGCCTAAAGGGTTACACGGCTAGAGGTGTGGCAAACTTGGCCCCTGCCTCGGGAGCCTGGCGTTTTCGACTTCTCTCTGGGAGTCAAGAGTCCCGACTGTCAGGAATCTGAGTAGAGAGTGGTGCGGAACAGTCTGCCAGAGCTAGTCTGGCCGACAGAAGATGCCAAGTCCATGTTCGTCCCCTCTCGCTTTACCAGGCTGTAAGGCCCAGGCCCTCTATGTTTCTGCTTCATGTAAACAAGGGGTCCACAGCCTCACCTAAGGCATTCCGCATTCCCTTCGCCCTCCTCAAAAGAGAAATCAAAACCTCTTTCAGGCCGTCTCAAAAAATGTCCACGGAAGGGCCTGAGTAAGGCCCTCTCAAACGATTTCGTCTGGAAATAAGAACTCATCCTTCTCTGAATGCCCAAAGGGATAAATAAGCAGAAGCAGGGTGCCTCAACTTCCTTAACAAGATACTGGTTGAAACCAATGTTGTCCTGACGCTTCCTCTTTTCTGCCTATGGCTGGCCTAGCCATCAGGCTACCAGGCTAAGCATTTAGCCTAACAGAATGGAGGGACGGTAAAGCCAGGGAGAACCCAGGGCGAGCGCCAGAGAGAGCCAGCCACCGTGGCAAATGGCTCTTCAGCCAGTTGTGCCCCACACCTGCTTTGTCCTGGTTCCCCTCTCTGCCCTGTTTGCTTCCCCCTGCCTGCCCTGGCACCCAGTCAGCCAGAATGGTCCCTTTACTCAGTGGAGTTGGGTGGCCATGGGCAAGCCTGATTCTACTCCTCTACTCACCCTGCTCCCCTCTCTTCTTTAGGGACTGCTTATCCAGATCTGTCCTACCCTTTTCTCCTCAAGCCATTTACATTGACCTCCTGCATTCATCCTGCGACTGTCCACTCAGCATAAGGGGACACAGTAGTTGACACCGCTCACACACGACTAGGAACGGTGCTAGGTGCTTTTTCTGTATTGTCGACGCACCTGACAGTTACTGCGAGGTTTACTGCCCTTATTCCCATTTGACAGATGAAGAAACAAAGGCTGAGAGATAAGTCAGCTGCTGAAGCAAATGAGGCTCAATGGAGACAACTAGAGAACCTGATGTGGGCCTAGAACTTAAACAATGACACTCGGTCCGTGCCCCCGGTACTCAAGGGTCAGCAGATCTTGTTGAGTCCAGGAACTGAGCGGTATTAACTAGCTACAAGGCTGGTTCTATTTCTATTTGAATTTGGTAGCATTTCTCAGTCCTTGTAGGCAGGAAACTCAAGAATTAAGAATGGGGGAAGGGAGTCCCCAGTCTGTCAGTAAATGCTGAATCACCAAGAAACAAATGTGACTTCTACTCTAGCAGCACTGCCACCTACTACTGGGTGTGATGATTTTTATGCTATGAAGTTGATGAGTTTTAAGAGGTTCCCCCCCCTTTTTTTTTTTGGTTTTTCGAGACAGGGTTTCTCTGTGTAGCCCTGGCTGTCCTGGAACTCACTTTGTAGACCAGGCTGGCCTCGAACTCAGAAATCCTCCTGCCTCTGCCTCCCCAGTGCTGGGATTAAAGGCGTGCGCCACCACCGCCCGGCAAGAGGTCCCTTTTAAAGATGCTTAAAAATCTCTATGACAGTATGCACAAGAACTTCAGGCAACATACACTATCTTTGCTACAAGAACCATTATAGGTTATGCTTTGGAAAGGAGAAAAATTAAACCAGAAAAGGGGACATGGAATGTAAGAAATAATGGTAGGCACAGGAAGTGATGTAATATGCTGGTCAACTTAATTAACAATTGAGTGTAAAAAAAAAATCAGCTCAAGGGGCTGGAGAGGTGGCTCAGGGGTTCAGAGCCGCAGCTGCTCTTCCAGAGGACCTGGGTTCAATTCCCAGCACCCACAGAGTGCTTCACAAGCACCTGGAACTTCAGTTCCAAGAGCTACCATGTTCTCTTCTCAGTTCTGAAGAACATACCTAGTACACAGACATACACAGGCAAAACACTCAAACACATAAAATATAAGAACTAAATCTAAAGGAGTAAAAGAACAAAAACCCTGACTTTTGGGAGAAATTTACATGTGAAAATGAAGAAATTTCTTTGAAAAACTATGAAGGCAAAAAACTTTGCCACTGTAACAGGAAGCAAGGGAAAGGAGAGGAAAAAAAAAGCCAGGATATTAAAATAATAATGCAAGTTAAGATGGCAGAAGTAAAAATATTAATGTATTAATATAAAGTATGAATACAAAGTAAAATGTTAATGTACTGTTAATTATAATTACACATAAACATATTTTTAAAACAGACAAGCTATTTTTAAAAGTTTACATCTATTCAGCATATGTGGGTGCATGTGTGTGTGTGTGTGTGTGTGTGCACGTGTGTGCTTGGTCTCCAAAATACATACAAAAATACATATGTTCATACCTACATAACATACATACCAATCCTAAAATAAAACAATGCCCCCAAAACAAAAACCAACCAACCAAACAAACAAACAAAATCCCCAAACTATGTGGTTCTCATATCAGCAGACAGAGCTTAGAGCCTGCACGCAGGACGACCTGTCACTCACAGGCCCCAGTAGAGTCTTGGAACCACAGACTGGAGGCACAGGAGGTTTCTGGTGAACAAGGTCCCTATGTCAATAAGTCCTGCCCTGTAGAGTCATGAAGGCACTGGGCACACAGTAAGTCTGCCAGGTACAGGCCCTGCCCTGGGTGCTGGGATGACACTGAAGAAGACAATGCAGTCCTTGGAGGGGCTCACAGTGTGAATGGCACTCAGAAAAGCATGTACAATTTTGGAGACCAAAGGCAGAGGCAAGCAGAGGGGATCTGGTGGGGCGCGTGGGGGAAGCCCACACAGCCTTGGCAGTTAGGAGAGCTCTCTGCAGCCGACACCTGGGCTGAGTCTCAAGGGGAACAGGAATTGCTCAAGAGAAAGGAGAGGTGAGGGGTTGTTAAGACACTGGCTGCGTGTGCCCGAGGGAGGACTTGAGTGTGAGCCCAGCCAGCTTAGCCCCACCAGGAGGGAGCCTCCTGTCCTCCTGAGAGAGGCTCAGAAAATAGGGAGGGGCTGCCGAGATGGCCCAGTAGGTGAAGGAGCTTGCCACTAAGCCAGATGGTGGAAGGAGAATGACTCCAAGTTGCCCTCTGACCTCCACACCCCACTCTGTGGCCTCGCTACACCCACACACATGCAAAGTAGATGAATAAATAAAAATACAATAAAAAAATTAATAAACGTGGGTGACTCCTGAGGAACAACAATACCAGACCTCAGGCTTCAGGTCGCTATGCAGACACGCACATACATCACCATCACCACATGCACATGCAGGAGCACGAGAGTGTACATGCACGGAGCTCGTATTCCAGGTGAGGTGGGCCCAAGGAGACTCGGAGGCTCTCTGTAGGGACTGCGAACTTCTTAAGTAGCTGCTGACTGAGCTGAAGTGGCTGCAGAATCGCCATGAGAAGCTGGTCCTCCTATACCCCAGGGCCCAAGTCTCAGGAGAATGAGGATTAGATAAATCTCCATTCCTTCTCATTCTTGGGAACTGGGTTCTAACCAAGGACTCTGTCGGGGAGAAGCAGAAAGTAGCTGCTGGACATCTACAAGCAACAGGGCTCTGGCAGGCTTGATAGATTTTTTTTCCCCCGAGGGATATGGGGGTGGGGTGGGCAAGTGATCGCTGGCAAGAAGGAGGGAACATGACAGACGCCGCACTTGGGCACTCTGAGCGAAGTTGCACTGGAAGGATTGTGAACTGCCCCTTGGCCAGCTCCAAGCCCGCTCCCTGGAGGAAGACTTCTTTTGTATACTTCCCATTAACGAGGATATAAAATGTGAAGGTTCATTAATCATTAAAATCTTACAGATCAATTATATAAAAAAGAAATCTCACATGCCCACAACTATTCAGCCTTACGGCCAATTCCACCAAGTCAATGGTGGGGATTAAGAAAGTGTGTAGGGTAAAGTTTATGATAGCCCTCCGGTCCCCACCACACATCTGGCAGCCCTGGTTGGCCCAGGGCCTGAGGAAACACTGATTGATACCCTCCAGGGTAATCACCCACATCTATTCCATTAGAGTAGGTCTCAGCCACTTCCAATCTCTCCCTAACCTCGGCCCATCCCCTCTGGGCTGAGCTCATCGTAAAACACCACGTCCTCTAGACAACCTCCGGCTGAAAGAAATCTGTTGGTTCTGCAGTGCTTATGGGTCCAGTCTCAAGTCTGTGGTCTACGCTCTCTCTGACCACTGTTTCCCTAAACAACAGGGCGTGGCTCTGGCCGCTCAGATCTCTCCACAATCTTCTAGCTACTGAACTCTACGGGTCTCCCAGTGGACTCTCTTCCTGTGTGGCCACCTGGCGCTTCCTGCTTATCCTACAGAGATGACGCTCAGGTCTTCTACTTCCAGGAAGCCACTCTGACAACCCACAGCATCTCAGTTTCTTTCCTCTCCTTACTCTGACCCTTGTTCATTTTTACTCATCTAATGCAATGAACACAGGCTGAAAACCCGGAACAGCAACACATTATACAAAACAATAGCCACGTTCTATGTAGACACCATATAAAATACAGTCTTGGTATGAAACAAACAGAAACATAGAAAGAGACACACAATCAAAGATGGTCAGAGTGTTTCTATAGTAACAAAAACCCAGAAAAACATAATTATGGGGAAATTAGTTATGAAATTACAGCACATCCATTAAAATGTTTATAAAAATGTTAACATTATAAATATTATTGGAGACAATGTTAAAAGGGGGGATATAGAACTATATATAGGTGCAGAAGAGATGGGTCAGTGGTTAAGAGCACTTGCTGCTGAACTTTCCAGAGAATTCACAATTCAATTCCCACCACCCGCCTGGCAGCTCACGACTGTCTGTAACTTCAATTCCAGAAGATCCAACATCCTCACACAGATATAAATGCAGGCAAAACACCAATGCATATGAAATAAAAATAAATTTAAAAAAGAATTATATGTAAACTCTGACCCTGAATGGTACTTGTCTTGTATGTGTGTCCTTTTAATTCTTTTTTAAGATTTATTTATTTATTTTATGTATATGAGTATACCATTGCTCTCTTCAGACATTCCAGAAGAGGGCATCAGATCCCATTACATATGGTTGTGAGCCACCATGTGGTTGCTGGGAATTGAACTCAGGACCTCTGGAAGAGCAGTCAGTGCTCTTAACCGCTGAGCCATCTCTCCAGCCGATGTGTCCTTTTTAAAAACACTTTAGGTGTATGGGTGTTTTGTCTGCATGCAATTCTGTTGCCCTTGTGTTTGCTTGGCACTTGCAAACATCAGATGATGTTGGATCCTGGAACTGTCAGTACAGACAGTTGTGAGTCATCATGTAGGTGCTGGGAACTTAACTCCTAGGTCCTCTGCAAAAGTAGCTAGTGTTCTTAGCCACTGAGCTGTTTTCTAGCTCTTTCTATAGTACATCAACATTTATAAAACAGATATGGAGACTCTGTCTTAAAACAAAACAAACAAAAAAATACAGACACTGGCAGATATAACAGAGGTTCTCTTGGCACACTTATGTTTTAGTATTTTTTAATATTTTTATAATTTTCTCACATTTTCTTCAATGAGTTTTCTTCTCAGCTTTTATAGACAGTTTCAAGTGGCTAAACTCACAACACACACACACAGAGACAGAGAGAGAGAAAGAGAGAGAAAGAAAGCGCTACCATAAGGGGCTTAACCTTCCCACGCTTCATGCCTTCTTCTGAGGGGCTCATCATTACCTATTCTTCCTTCCATAGCCATCTGCAGATGTTCTCTGTAGTTCATGACTTTCACAATGAAAACAAGGTATAGCCAAAAAAGGATCTCTTTGTAGCACACAAGAATTGCAGAGGCATGTATTCATGTTTGGGAGTGGGACTTGATAAATTTAGAATGACCCCAAGCACGCACAGATACAAAAAGGTTCATACCCAAAGCACTAGCTGCTCAAGGGACAGGAAGGAGGCTGGGGATGAGAGCGCCTCTTTCCTGGTTTAGGTTTTCATTTCAGTCTCTTCCATATCCTCTCTGGGGACTGTGAGTTTTATTAGTAGTGACTCAGGAAGTAAAAGGTGATAGCTATAACGCACGCACACAGACACATACACACAGATACACACAGACACACACAATCATACACACACAAAATACTCATACACACACATACACACACTCACAGACACACACACACATACACACACACACATAGACATACACACAGACACACACACACAGACAAACATACACACACAGACATACTCATACACACAGAAATAGACAAACATACACACACAGAAATAGACAAACATACACACACAGACATACTCACACACACAGAGACAAACATACACACACAGACATACTCATACACACCTCACACACACACATACACAGTCACATATACAAACACAGACAGACAGACAGACAGACAGACAGACAGACACACACACACACAAAACTCCCTAAAGAGGAATTTATGCAGTGTTACAGACTATTCACCTATTCTTCTATGGATGAACTCTGTCTCAAGATTTTCATTTAGAAGTAATACCACAAAAAGCCTATCTTTGTTTACACTTTTTGTACAGTTGAGAAATAATTCTGAGTAGCTAATTCCTGGGATTGGAATTTCCCAGTGACCCTTTGTTAGTGGGTTATCTCTTTATCTCCTGGTTCAGGGAGTCACGTGGTTCTCAAGATATTAGTTATTTGCTAAATAGCCCTATATTACCCTTTGCCCTTAAGGTATTTCTAATCCAGCCAGGGAGAAAATAGAGAGATTGATTGTATTTCATTTTTTTCTATATTTATTTAAATGAGTTGTGTTAGAGCAGTAAGGCCTTTGGTAGTAATTTGCTCCATCATATTACTTACTAATTAATGCTGGAGAAGGGCTATTCACATAAAGAAAAGGACTGAAGATCCAGGTGCAAATCCCTGGCCTTTCACATCTGAGTAAGACACACAGTGTTTTACTGGATGATTAAGGCTGTCTCAAACTACACACAGTGTTTTACTGAAGGGGTAACTGCAGGAAATAGTAATGTATACAGTTCAGAGTCTGGCAGGCAGCAGGTACATTGCTAGTGGGAGATGGAAGTTGAGAGAGATGAAAGTTGCCACGAAATGAACAGCTTTTTCCCTGACTAGAAACACAAGCTGTTTCAAGGGTTTTGCTTGTGCTGAGCTGGTACTCAGCTCCTTAGCTAGTCAGCAGCACTAACATCAGACTGAAGGTCTCAAACAGACACTCTCAGTGTAAGAGGAGGGGGGAATGATGGGGAGGAGGGGCAGGAGGAGGAAGAGGAGGAGGAGGACTCTGAGAACAGAGAGGCAGAGCTGTCACTAAATAAAGGACCACATCTGAGGGTGGTTCCAAAGAGCCCCCTGAATCCCCTGTGTGACCTGTCTCTACTGGTAAGGTCTCAACACGGAACGGACTGATGGAATGACCTGGTGACACATGACGACCTTGGCAGCAGGGCTGAAATCAGTTGTCTTGTCATATCTTTGGGTGTTTCCAACATCTGTTGTCCTTTGCATCCATATAATTATGTTCTGGTCCATGTTCATGGAAATTCATGCTGGCAGCTATTACGGCTCACTCATCATGGGATGCACGTGTTAATTCTTAAATCGTCACGAGCCTGAGCAAGACACTAACATTATTTCCTTCCTTTGTATTTATTTACTTGCATACGTACTTGAGACAGTCTGGTTATGTATCCTGGTTGGTCTGGGACATGTGATTCTTCTGCCTCTGCTCTTGAGAGGTGGGGTTGCAGGAGTAAGCCACAGTGCCTGGCTATACAGTGCCCTTTATATGGAGGAAGAAACTGAGGGTCTACAGGTCACCTGCACAGTGTCACACTGCAGGGAAGAGGCAGCAACAGGATATAAAGGTAGGACTTTTATGTGAAAGCCCACTCTTAGCCACGACACTGAGTCCTCTATCTAATACCTGAGCTTTAAAAGGTGGCACTGAAATACAGAAGCTGTTACAACCCAAAGATCTGTTAGAGAGAACCCCAGGGACTGACCCAGGGGGAAGCGTCTCCAGGGCTACAATTTAGAAAAAGGAGCAGACAGCAGACTCTAAGATGAAACTGTAGCAGGTCTGTGCCCCTTGGCTCGAGGATGAGGGTCTCATCCTGGGATGGATCTATAACCAGGTTCAAGCTGGCTGTTCCTTTTAAAAAGTCTGGTCCTAGGCTTCTCGGGTCTAGGCCACTGTTTGTCTTGTCCATTTGTTTTCTAACAAAGTCTTGAGCACCCACGCCATGCCATACACATGGTAAATACTTTGTCTTCAGATCCCTGACACAGGGTATTTGATGAGCCTTAAGAAGAGTGTTATGATGGCATTTTACATCAACCTGCAACAACTGCATTAAGAAAGCCAATGCCAAATGGAAGCATGGCATTCTAGGGGCACCTCTGATCCACAGAAGCCATTATGGAGTCAGAATGCAGAGAAACGTGAAGAGCCGTATCGCGGGGAAAACCAACTACATTGTGCTTCACTCTACACCGTAAACAATAAGAATATTTTATGTATGTTATGCAAACACACTCTAGGTGTTCTTCATATAAGCATATGGGGACACTTCCTATAACTAGAAATTCTCTAGAAATGGGAATTGAAGTGTATACCATTCGGCCGTTTCTAAAGATTTCTGTGTTCCCCCACTGCCTTGCACTAAATCACAGGACAACCTCTCCCTCCCTTCCTGGTTCTGTTTTGCTTTTTTGAAACAAAGGTCTTGCTCTGTAGCCCAGGCTGGCCTTGAACTCATAACCTTCCTGCCTCAGCCTCCTGAGTCAAGTGTGAGTCACCTCAAAACCAGTTTCTTTGATAAATCAAAAAGCACTTGAGGATCTTGCCAAGTCTTGAGCTCATCGTTCTAAGTAACAATTCTGTTCTGTTGTGAACTGTGAAACAACTCTCTCTAACCTTTTGGAATGATTCATAGTCAAGGAGCTATTCCCTACGCCTGGCTAATCCTGCTCCATTGCCTTCCTTTCTGGGCTGATAGAATTTACACAGGTGGGACTGGCCTTCATAGATAAGGGAAAGCCAGGCTGTGTCCCTGTGAGGGAGGAGGCTTTAAGGTCATTGTAGTCACTGGTGACTGGTTCTGAAATTGAGGAACTAATTTGAGGAACTTCAGAATAACAAGAAACCCAAACAGCTTGGCTTTCTGCAGAAGACTTCCAAGGTAGGGGGATGGGGGTGGGGTGGGGGAAAGAGATGCATGCGTGGTCCATTTTCTGGAGCCCTGACCATGACCTACTTTCAGAAGCTGTGCCCTACATACTCTTTGACAAACGATCCTGAATGATCAGCTGAAGACACAAGTGCCAGGGGTACATCTGACAGGTCTCTTTACACTAAAGGGTCATAAGTTCGCTCTCTCCTGAGGTGGGGTATATGAAAGGTGGGTTCTCGAGAAAACCTCAGACAGATTCCTCTGGGAAGGGTGGAAAACTGGGGAAAAGTCTATGTATGGCTCGCTTACTGTCTTAGCCAGACCAGTAGGGCCCAACAGTAGTCTAGACTTGCACCTTAAACTTTCATTTGATGACAAACACCTACTCTATGCAGTGGGTACCATTTTCCGAGTGCTGGACTAGTCGGGAGAAAAAATGATGGTAACCAAGCCAAACTAAAGCTTTTCCTGTTCCCGACCCTGGAATATTGACCCTAGTTATCCAAAGGTTTGTCATGGATCAGGACTTGAACCATTTGCACATGCTTCTGGTCCACATGGCACCAAGCACTGTGCACTTCTGACCTGACTGTATTAGGGTACCTTTGTGCGGATGGTACCTTCACTTTTGAACATGCTGAAGACTCCAGGGTGTTAGCAAGCTCCCATTCCAAGCTGACAAGCAGAACAAGGCTCTAGGAGGAGAGAGATGCTGAGGCATTCCAACTTAGACACGGCAGGCTGGGGGCTGAGAGATGGCTCAGCGGTTGCACTGGCTACTCTTCCGAAGGTCCCAAGTTCAAATCCCAGCAACCACATGGTGGCTCACAACCATCCGTAATGAAATCTGACACCTTCTTCTGGTGTGTGTCTGAAGACAGCTACAGTAATAAATAAATCTTTAAAAAGACACGGCAGGCTGGGGGTGGGGTCTCCTCCTGTGAGGAAGCTCTCTGTGTGACAGCATTAGCTCAAGCTGGAGCATGTCTCCTTGTGCAGCCACTCTCCCTCCACGGTGAGTTCTTTGACGGAAGTGTCCATGTTCACTTTTTTTTTTCAATGCATACTCAATGGTATAAGATCCAATGAAACCACCGCCAGATGAAAACACAGTAAAATGCACAGGCTATGCCTAATGTCATGGCTTATTGAATATTACAGAAGGACAACGTAGCACTTTGTAGTACTGGCTATATTCCCTCATGACAGTGAGACTGACAGGGAGCTACGGCCCTTAGCCACTGCCCAGCATCCCCACGATCTTATAGCACCTATCACTGGCTCGGGAAGAGATCAGATGAAAATCAAAAGAATTTTCTAGTGACTGTCCATTGCTTCTGTGTCGTAAGGTCAGGAACTGTAAGCTGTGCACCAGTGGGGTGCACGTGTGATTTACCTACCAGAGCTTGGCAGTTAACACTCTCTACCAGCATTCCTTGAGTGAAAGAATGGCTGAATAGCCAGGTGTGGTAGCACATGCCCATAATCCCAGCATTTAGGAGGCAGAGAGGCAGGAGGATCACTGTAAGTTTGAGGGCAGCCTGGACTACACAGTGAGTTATAGGTTAGCTGGGACTACATAGTGAGACCTTGTCTAAAATCAAAAACGAAAACAAAAAGGGCCATCACGCGATGGTTTAGCAGGTACAGGCACTTGCCTGGGTTTGAGCTTAGAGTCCAGGTAACGAGGGTGGGGGTAGTGGTGTGTGTGTGTGTGGGTGGGGGGGGACAGAACCAACTTCACAAAGTTGTCTTCTGACCTCCACATGTGAACAGCAGCACACATCCTTTCCCCCCACCCCCCCCACACACACAATGACTAACTAGATGAGGGCCATAGACTGTGGGAGTTTGTCAGGATTGGTATCTGTGTACTCACAATGCCTGATCACTTGGCAAGTTCAAGGGGAAGGCGCCTATGGCTGCCGGAGGGAACCACATCAGTGATTGTTTCTGACTGCATCCCAGTAAGAAAGTCTGAACACTAGATGCTGAACTCATCATCAACATCATTCCTAAATACTGACCTGGTGACCCATTTATTTCTGACTGACCAGGAAGACGAGCCTCTGACCCTTTGAGTCAATGCAATATCTACCAGGACTGTCCTACGGAGAAGATGGGGAGCAGATGATGCAGGCCACTCTTTTATATTTCTGTCTATAAGGTCATCCTTGCCTCTCAAAACACAGCATTCAACAGGTCAGACTACTGGGCTCGAGGAGCTGGTCACCCCATTAGCTCCCCTAAGCAAAACATTCCAGGTACTATCTTAACTGGCAATCACACCCTCAGTTGGGGCCTGCTACACTCTTTCCTTCTTCACCTCCCAGCTACTCCTAAGAAGAGTAATTCTGCTCAGTAAAGGAAAAGGCCAGGGTCACCAGAAGGATCAGCTGTAACAGCTCTTTGCATGTTGGGGGGGGGGGGCATTAACCAGCTATGACGTCATGCTTTGCCCTCAAGGGCCTCTCGTGGAGAGGCGCCAAGCAGGTCTGGCTGGGATCACACTGGCTGTTCAGTCTCTTCTGGCCACCTGTAAGCCATGGGCAACATGCCACATCTTCAGAGAGGAAAGATGCAAATGCTTCTTGCTGCCCAGTGGATTTGGAACCTCGAAAATCAATCAGCGATAGTCACTCAAGGCCCACGTTAGGTGAGACACTGCTTGGGGGCATAAGAAAGTGCCTTAAAGGTGGAGACAACCTTTGAGACTTCCGGGTAACCCTACCTAGACTGTATTTTCTTATCAACCTTGGCTTCCTTTCAACCCCATCAGCCTTATGGTAGAGAAGAGAGTCAAATAAACAGCTTTCTGTTTACATTTTGCAGGACAGAAGCCACACAGGTTCCACCCTTCCCAGGCCTGCAGAGCTTGCAGGGAGCCCTGGTGCGATTTAGTGTGGGGAAACAGACAGGGGAGCTGTTTAATAAGAGAAGAGTCCTTTGCTGGGAGGAGCTCCTGGGTCTGCTGTCAACAAAATGCAGTATGAAGAGCTCAAGCTCCACCTTACTCAATCTTTTGCAGAGAAAGGAAAAAATACTAATTAATGAGTGTCTGCCCCGCACCCCTCCCATGCATCGGTGTGTGTGTCTGTGTGTGTGTGTGTGTGTGTGTGTGTGTGTGTGTGTGTGCGTGTGTGTAGACACAAGATGGTGACTGGCAGGTATTTTCCTCAATGGCTCCCCCCCCAGGAACCCCCAGGATCCTTGCTCTCCAGACCCAGCACTAGGATTACAGGATCACAATGCTGCACCTAGCTTTTTATGTGGGTTTTGAACTCAGCTCTTTAACTTGTAGAACAGGCCCTGTGGCCACTGCACCATCTCCCCAGCCCCTCTCCCTTCTTTTCTTTTCTTTTTCTTTGAGATAGGGTCTCACTATGCAGCCCTGGCTCTCCTGAAACTCATATATACCAGGCTAGCCTTGAACTTACAGAGATCCACCTGCCTCTGTCTCCTGCGTGCTATTCTATATTTCTAATAACTTGTTCTTGACAGAGTAGTCAGGGCCTAAGACTGTTTTTATATTTATTTATTTATATCCACGTCAGTCCAAAGCAAGTTGAAGGGATGACGAGTTACCTCAGCTTACTGGGATGCGGGTACAGGGGAGGACTGACAGGGAATCAGAACACTTGCAAGGGGTTATCAGTTCTGCTGAGACCCTAAACAGTCAAGTCCACCTTGTGGATGGTCCTGGACACACACAGGCTGGCATTAAGTATACCAGTCAAGGACGCATTGTGAAAGGCCCTCTGTCTGTGGACACTGCTTACGGATAGTTCTCGGGAATGAGAATGAGCAGAAACTCTGGCCACTGGGCTATGGGAGAGGAGAATGGCTCAGGCCTTCCCTCTGACACTTCTTTCTGGGTCCAGATGCCGACCCTGGTGAGAGGAGACAACTGAGGTAATGAACTCGCAGTCCCTCGAGCTCCCTGAAACGCAGGGAGCAATGGGCTTTCCTTCTCAAGCCCTGGAGCTCTTGTGAGCCTCCCACTCAGGTGGCCAGAAGGAAGGCAAGGATAAAAAGGGTTCTCCCCAAATCTCTCATCTCCAAGCGCAGTTTGTATCTCTAACTCTCTGCCAAGGGATTTCCCAGTTCCCCAGGGCCAAAGCTTCGCTTCTGTCGCTCTGCTGATTGCCACTGGAAATGAGCCATTTTCCACCCTCAAGGTGGCTGGACTCAGGACTGGTGACACTGCTGACCTGGGCTCTGTGCCCTGCCCACATGACCCACCAGGGGACGGGTCTGTCAGTCAGCAAGCTCCAGGAGCCTCCCATGGGCTTCCTGCTCCCTAATCCTAGCCCTTGGGCTGGAATGGGGGTGATCTTTAGCACAGGGCTTTTCAACACTGCTCAGGACTTCCTCTGCAACTGGGCTGGGGAACAAATGGCCCGTTACCTACACCCCTGCACGAGTGACTCACCTTCCAGAGAAAGTTCTCCCCTTACCTAAACAAAGTTGCTTGAAAAATGACTAAGGCACCTATCAAATGCAGGCAGGCTGTGGGCCGGCCAGTGACTGAGCAGGGTCCAGACACCCTGCTCCGCCTTCACCTCCAGCCTTGAAGGCAAGTGCCACCCTGGGCCTGCTGCTTTCATTTTCATCTAAGCAAGCTCCTCACGAGGCTTGACATCCGGTGATTTATTTTTTCTAAAAACTAGGTTCACTTTAGAAATGACTCTTCGCCTATCAAGACAGCTTCCCCAAGAGAGAACGAATGCTGTTTAGAAAGAATGTCAGCGCGCACGGTGGGAGCAGTATTTTTGTTTTGTATTACGAGAGAGAAAGGAATTTAATATTCTCCCCACCCCCACCCCTGATCCATGCTATCTCAGGCAGAATCTGCAAGTGCTTGACTGTAGAGCCAGGGACCTCAGACCTGGTTAGAGAGAGAAGACAGTTTTAAAGGGAAATGGAGAAGTGGGGTGCCATGTGCTGATGGAAACCTATCCCTTCCCCCCACTCCCCAAGAATCAAATGTTGTCTCCTTGTCTCCCAAACAAAGGACAAGTCCTCAGTGGCTTATATTCTATGAGTAATCTCTTTCTCCACCCAGGTTAATGCTGGGACTCACTTAACTACATGGAGGACATAGGCAGGCGCTGGTCTGTTTGGATCAGAGTCCTAGGAGGCCCTGCAGGTAACCCCTATTTAGGACTCTGAGCAGACAGAGCCTAGGTCTTCCTAGGCTTATGTGAAGTATTGTGAGGGCAGGATGTGGAAAAGGCCTGGGGAACCAGGGGCTAGCGAGATGGCTCACTGAGTAAATATGCTCACAGCCCAGCCCTAAGACCTGTGTTTGCTCTCTGGAACCCACATAGTGGAAGGCAAGAAGTGACTCTTGTAAACTGTCCTCCGACCTTCAACACATGTGCTATGATACACACTTGTGCACACATAATGAATAAATACAATACTTTTTTTCTTTTCTTTTCTTTTTTTTTTAAGACTGGGAAAACTTGACAGCTAACTGCTCCAGGCGAGGGAAGCAGTCCTTGGCGGGCTTGCTAAAGAAATGACTGACCTGTCAGGCACTCCGAGTTTTCTTGACATTATCTTACAGAAGACAGATCTAGTCACAGTGTAGTAACCGGCGGCTGCTGCTGCCACTACCATAACAACACGACAATGAACAAGAGTGGCAGCCGCTGTACACTCAGCCCAGCGGACAGATCCTCTCCTTTCTTCTCCTTGAAGGGGCCCCATGAAACGCTACTGACCCTGCTGGCAGGCGAGGTACTCCGTGCTCCCAGGAGCGATTTGCTTGAGGGCACACAGACACACAGTCGCAGGCAGACAGGCCCTGACCCAGGTCTGTCTGACAACATAAGCCACCACAGTGGCTGTGGTGGCCCTGTGGACAGGCTGTCTCACTGGACAGAGCACTTGACTCTTCTGTCTTAGTTTCCACATCTGAAAAACGAGCATAGCCACACTTGTTCAGAGGGTAGGCTTTTAATAATGGCTAGAATCGACAATCACTACATAGAGAGATCAATGAAGAATTGTTTTGATAAGTGGATACTTAAAACTGCTTCTCTGGATTAATTGGATTTGAAATTGATTTTTTGGGGGGGAATGTAGGCTTATGATTCTTGAGCAAGTGAGTGTCATAAAACAACGATATATATGTCAAGAAAAGTCACTTTAGATTCTAGGCATGACACCAAATTCCTAAGGATCCCTGTCTGTTTTACTTAATCCTCATTTTAAAGATCTTTGCCGCTCTATACTGTAAGAAACAGAAAGGCTGCCTACAAAATTATTCCCTATGTACAGAACTCCAAAGGATTTCTACCAGCTCAAGATGAAAGACTCTGAAGTGGCAAGAGAGGAAGGGGGCCTCAGTTTAAGCACGAACACAAGAACACACAGGCTTCTGAGGAAAGGTTCCTTTGTCCTGTCACTCAGGCAGTAAGCGGAGCTTGGAACTCAGGCCCCTACCTCAGCACCCCACTCAGAGCTGCTAAAAAACACTCCTACCTTGCCTGCCTTCCACCCGGCCTTCCCGTTCTGCCCCACAGCATCAGCCTTGTAGTCGGCCTTACCAAGTGAACATCTCACCCTACCCAAGAAGACACTCAACCCATTCCTTTCCCTTATTCGGGATCCTGGTGTGCAGGGAGGGCTGACTTATCCGACTCTCCAAACCCACTCCTCTCCCCACCCACTTCAGGCTGGTGCCATCAAAAGTGCCCAGGGTGCTCAGCAGCCTCCAGTTTAACTGAAATACTAAAATGGGGCAAACAGGAAGCATCAGACACAACTGCGGTAGTGACTTATTAATCACGAAAGCAGAATTTTAGTTGCATTTTAACCTTTTGCCAGGAAAAAAAAAAGCATCTAGTCGATGGGCGCTATCGGAGGAACCGTCTGTCTGCATGTGCAACAAGCTGACCTTTTACTGGGTCTGAATTTGGTTTTCAGTTTTCTTTTTTCTCCTTAAGAGAAAAAAAAATCTGTCAAACCAATCAGGATTAGCCTGTGAGGTCTTCCCAGGGGAGAAGCACCTGTAAGAAGCCCATGTGCTGCCCATTGAGACAAGGAAAAAAAAAAGAAAGAAAGAAACAAAGTGACTTCAAAGGCAAGTGACAATACAAAACTTTTAAGATGGGAAAATGACCTAAAGGGGCTCTTATCTATTTTATATCTGTCCAGTCTCCTACTAGCCCCTAGCTAAAGATGAACCCTATAATTCACCAAAAATCTCACAACAGTTGTCTAGGGTTGGACAACCAATCATGGTGAGCCCTGTCCTCTGAACCCAAAGCAGATCACAAAAGAATCAGTGTTCATCAGGAGAATCAAAATGAGGAACCAGGCTTCTATATGCCAAGGCTGAATGGCAAAAGCAGGCGTTTTTTGTTTAAGAGACGAAGGTTCATTTGGCCTCCGGCTGGTGCCACTCCCACAAACTCTTAACAGACACCAGAGGTGGGGGGGGGGACCCAAAAACCTTCAGAACTGCTCCATCCACCCAAATACAATCAGAAAATGACCCGAAGCCTGAAGCCTGATCACGTAGTACTGTTTGATTTCACAAACTTCTGGTATATATTTCTCGGTATGTACAGCTACTTATTTCTAAAATTAAAGTCAGACATAAAAACTATTATTATGAGCTGTTCTGAGAAATTTATCACACTCTTCCAAATAAATCAGGATGTCTTCTTTTTTCTTTCTGGTGTTCTGAGACAGGGCCTTCTTGCTATGAAGCCCTGACAGGCTTCAAAGTCACAACAAATCCTCCTTGTCCCAGTCTCCCAATGACGGATTACAGGTGTGTGCCACCATGCCTAGTTTTCAAGGTGTCTTAAAGGTGTTTGAAAAACTCAGAAAGCTGGCATCCATCCAAAGGAATTGCCTTTGACATCATTTAAAATACAAGAGGAAACCCACACACACATCATAAACAAGTCAAAAGCCTTCAAAGCATCCTCTCGCATTAAGAGCAGAAAGATCACCCCAAACTGTCTCCCCTCTTTTCTCTATCATAGTAACGTTATGCCATTCTAGTTCAGGGATCTGGAGAACTCGCCCTCACTCATGGCTCTGAGGTTACAGACAAGGAATGTCATCCTCTACACCTGGTTCAGGTACTTTGCTTACCAACCGGACAACAGCCTATGCATCTCACCACACCTACCACTAAATGGGAAAGTTACTAAACAAAACCCTCCAAAACTAAAGTTATAAGATCCTCCAGTCTTTCAGAGACTATGTTTCTAGATATGCGCCAGAGTTCCAAAGTCCACTGGTCATGGTGCCACTCCTTGTTCGTTTCATTCTTTTAGTGCCCTCAATCCAGTCATTAGTGTTCATTGTCTCCAATTAACAACAACAACAACAAATTGTCATTAAGATACTGACATTGAAACTTTTCTCCACTCATCCACTTGACAACCCATGCACACCCCATCCATCCTTTAGGGCTGACAGCCATATTTTAATCTCAATTTGGGGGGGGGGGTTCTGAAGTTAATGAACATGATGAGGCTCCAAAGCAGGTGGGAATCTCTGCTTCAGACAAATGTTTCTTTTTACTTGGTGACAGGTGGCTGAAAGTTGCCAGAGCCGCGAAGAGCTTCCAAGACGGGACTAGTACATATAAACAGATTCCAAAAGTCCCGAGTAGAACACAGAATTACACAGAAGGGTAAGGACCATCGAGGAGTGAGGATATTATCAGCGACTAGCACTGCTCTGTTGAGTGCCTGAAGCAGTGATCCTCTCAGAACAAGGGATCCCAAGCAGTTCACAGGGAAAGGCTGCGCATGTCACTGCTAGGGCAGTGGAGAGATCACCTTCTCTTGGGGGACACCCAGGAGCCGGGTTTGGCAGTAGGACGGTTGAACTCGATGGCACGGATGTTGGGGAAAGGGAAGCAGACAGTACCCGCGCGCGTTGAGGGCAAGCGTGTGACCCGTGGGTGCGCGGCCTGGAGGCTCCAGGCGAGCACGGCGTTTCGAGCGTGGCGCTGATGGCGCTGAGCGTGCGAGCGGGTTAGACCGCAGACACCCGGCCACCCATCCCAGCCATCCCTCATGGACAGCCAGGCTGCAACCCAGTCCCCGCCTGGGAGGCGCCCCTTTCCCACCCGCTCCCTCAGCGCCCCGCTTTAGGACTCGGGGTTCTGCCCAGTCACCTACCGGCGGAGCGCCGTTCTCCTCAAACAAGCGAGTGTGGCACTTCGCTGGCCAGCGATCGCTCGGGGCCCCAGCTGCCCCTCCCCGACCACGCCCCCGTGTCTAGCTCCGCCCCGGACCACGCCTCCCCCCGTGGCTGCGACTTTGCTAGCTTCCCGCCTCCTATCTTTGGCCGTACCGCGACCCTTGATCCCACCCATTCCCACAAGTTAGCCAATAAGACGTCTTGTTCCGGCCAGTCTGCCGGCCACTCCTCAGCAGCGATTGGCTAGTGAGATCTACCCCAAAATGGGCACTGTTTCCGGCCAGGGTATCCAGAGCCGAAGGCTGGGTGGATGGGCGGGCCGTAGGCGAAGGAGGGCAGGGTGTTGGTTGGACTACACATGCGCTCTCGTTTTCTGGCAAATCTTACGGGCTGCATTCTTTTTGAGGTTACGGGAAGGAAGGGCGACTGTACGCATGCGTGGGCATTCCCGGCTTCGGCTTTGGTTACCTTGGAGACGGCGGGGCGCTTTCGCTCTAAGGTCTTGGGTTTCTCGGCTTTCTGCTAGAGGGCGTGGCTGCTTCGTGGGGGCCTGGTGGGACTAGAAACACTTTTATGGAGCACTTAGAGTGAGCCCGGTGCTGGTAGAGTGTGTGAAGATGAGGTTGCTCAGCCTACCCTCGAAAAGTGTGGGGAGCCAAAGGCCTCCGTAGGACAGGCCGGGTGTTGAAACGCCGCTCTAAGGGAGCGTGCAGATGTTGTGGTACAGTCTCCCTCCACCCCGGAAAAGTTTCGTGGTGTGTGTGCTGAGCACGGGATCCATTCTTAACTACAGAGCCAGGAAGACTTGTTCTTTGAAAACGTGGTGTCTACAGCGCCCTTTTTATGGGGGCGAGAAGGAGTGTAGGGAATGTATGGATTTTTTTTCTTTTCTAACTTTGCTAATGAGTTTCCTACTGTACCACAAGCTTCTATTCACTGGTAATAAGAAATTACAAATATGTCTTTTTTTAATGTTTCCAGAATAAAAGATGTGCTGCGACTTTAGGGACTCTGCTAGGAATCCTAACTGCGGATGCAGGGACTGGTTGGTATGGTGGGAGTTGCAGCCGTATTCTTGACTGGTTTGAGAAATAAGGAACGGCCTGTCTGGAATGGTTTGAGCCAGGGCCAGACCACTGTCTGCTTGTGACCACTTTGCAGACCTAACTTCTTTCTAGAGACAGTTCAAGCAAACATCTGTTGTTGGACACCAAGAAAGGCTATTCATTAGACAATGTGGAAATCCCACAACCTGGCCTGCATTCAGGAGGCTGAGGCAGAAGGATTACAAGTTTGAAGTCAGTCTGAGCTGCATAGCCTGACTAATGTATGGAAACAAAACCAAATAGAGGAGAACCAGAGAGGCTCACCCATTCCCCTGGGCCAGAAATAAGTTAGAGCACAGCCTGCAGTCGCCCATAGCCCATGTTGCCTTAGTCTCAATCGTGTCAAGTGTTGTCCCTAGAGGCATTTCTGGCTCTGACTCACACCGAGCCTATACTTCAGGATACGCAGAGCCTATTATGTCAGTCTCTGGGACGTATCTTGGCTCTGCTAGTGGCCAGCTGAGAGATGGTAAGAGAAGAAAATAAAAAGGGCTGGGGGCTTCTGAAAAAGCTCCTTCCACCCCTAGGGTTTGGCGTCTCTGACTCAAGAGAGAGGCAGAACTGGGCCAGATGTACAGGTCGGTATCAGGTCTCTTGGGTGTCTTTCTTTCCCTCCCACCACCTGTTTGCCTCTGGGCAAAGCACTTCTCGGGAACGATGCGGGCTACGGGCCAGAATCTGCAGACGCTCCCTGCAGGGATGGCTCACTTTTGCCATCTCCTTCTCACCCCTCCTTTTTTTTTTTTTTTTGGACAGCCAGTGTTTCTGTGCTTTCCTGATACCCTCTGGCCCTGGGTCCCTTTCACGCCTTGTCTAGTCCATTGAGATGATTGCTCTTTAAGCCTACACTCAATAGGATGTGCTAGTGAGAACAGACTCAACTCTATGTTGACTCAAAGCTCTGCAGAAGGGTCAGCTTACAGGTGTGTGGGGGGCATGGGGGACAAACCAGTAGACTCATTAGCAAGAAAAGTATTAGGGAAGAGCAGGGCTTGCTTCTTGGTTTCAGCTGCATTTCTCCTGTCTCTCTCCAGAGTGTGAGGCGAGAATGAAAACACCCCCTCTCCTCTCTCGAAATACCCACCCACTCGGAGAGCTTTGGGCAAAATTGACTTCCTCCTGCTCTAAGTCATGACAGTCTGGGCAGGCTTTGAGTCCTTGGGCCACTTGTGCAACTTCAGCTCAGCTTTAAATAAAATAATTGACATTTGCAGGGTGACTCATAACTGGGGCGGTGCTGGCCTCGCAGGACTCAGGGGGTTTCGCAGTCCATCTATTTCAGGTTTGGAAACACGAGAGTAAGACTGTGTCAATCTTAAAAAAGAAAAACAGCAGGGTCTGTTTGTTTTGTAGACCTGAAGATCCAAATCTAGGGCCTTGCATATCCCAGGCAAGTAATCTACTATGGGACTACGTTCTGGGCTACATTCTGATCCTTTTCATTTTTCTTCCTTTTCTAAGTAAGGTCTCTATAGTCTATACTTCCTTATTTATTATTATTTATTTTATTATTTTTCAAAGATTTATTTATTTATTATATGTAAGTACACTGTAGCTGGTTTTTTTTTTCAGACACCCCAGAAGAGGGCATCAGATCTCATTACAGATGGTTGTGAGCCATTATGTGGTTGCTGGGATTCAAACTCAGGACCTTCGGAAGAGCAGTCAGTGCTCTTAACTGCTGAGCCATCTCTCAGCCCCTATTATTATTTTTTTAGATATAAGGTCTATAATTCCCTATTTTTCCCCCTAGGTAAGGCCTCTGTAGCCTATAATTCCCTGTTTAGCTCAGGCTGCCCTCACAGGTCTTCCTGCCGTCACTTCTCCAGTCTGAAGATTATAGGCATGTACTATGGCCAGCTCAGCCTCGGTTCTTGTTTGTTTACATTTCTCTTTGTAAAAATGAATCCTTAATGTCAGCATGCGAAGGAGTGGGTTACATCACAGCCTCTTCACACCCATGTGTCATTACCCTTTGTTCTCGTTCCTCAGCTTCTGGCTTGATTAAAGACAGAAATCTGCTGGATACAGTGGCATCTGCCTGTAATCCTAGCACTCCAGAAGTGAAAGCAAGAAGAACAGTTCAATATCATCTTCACCGACAGAGTGAGTTTGAGGCTAGCCTGGGCTACCCAAGACCCTGTCTTCAATCAAACCAACAAACAAAAGAACATCAACTAGACACTAAGTGTGTCCTGTGTGTAGCCTCACTTGATTACCTCAGGATGACATTTTGTACTGGACAATCCACTAAAAGCCCTGCCATTATAGGATGTTTAAGAGCATGCGCCACATCTAATAAAGAGGTGTTGGTTGGAGCATGTGTGTGCCTGTAGAATCTTGAGTTCAGGTGAAGGCTGGTGTGAGGACGACATGAGAGAGGACCTGGGCCTAGGGGCAGACATTCCTGGAGGAGAAGGTGTGCTTTTTCCCACTGGGGCCTGCCTGAGCTGCAGTCGGTGTTAGTGCTGCTGGTCCCCAGTCTGGACCTGCCCCGGACATCTAGGTGGGGCATGGGAGGCAGTAGAGGAAACAGATACATAGATACTGGGGTGACTGTGACCTCATGTTGGCAGCTTGATTGGGGATTAAGCAAATAGCATAAACCTGAGTACCTCCCCCCAGCCCCCCCCATCCAAACTAGTTGTTAAGCATTCCCCAGCACACCCCAGCATGGCATGCTCCTGCTGGCCTCCGGCAGCTGGCCCATCTTACCACATACTGGGGTGATGGAAGGGACCACCACAAAAACTACAGAGCTGGGAGGAGAGAGGAGAGGGGTCAGGATGAGAGGAAGAAGAGGTCCCAGCCTTGGCAAAGGGTGGGGCTGTCTAAATGGGGCACTGGACAAAGATGACTTTACCAAGATCAGTCCTGGACATACCTTTCTGAGACCATGACTTTGGTGCGATCGGAGGGAGCCCTGGCTTGGCACCTGTTCTTCTCAGTTCTCGATTCGTTTTCACCTGGTAACTCATCTCCCTATCTCCCGTTTCCAGAGCATTTGAAGATGTGACTCATAGAGTCACGGTAGAGTGGCCGTGGACCGCTGGGCTCAATCCCCAGCACGGGCACCACACATGTTGAGAATGATGGCAGGGCCTGCAATCTCAGCACTCAGAAAGTAGAGGCAAGCAGATCAGAAATTCAAGGTCGAATCCTTGGCTTTGTGGGGAGATCAAGGCCAGCCTAGGAAACATGAAATGCTGTCTCAAAAAAAAAAAAAATCCATACCACTACCCCTGACCCTTCTGGTGGCATTAATCCCCATGGGAGGCCACTTTATGTCATATTAGTCCATAGCCAGTGCCTTAGCATCACCTGCCATAAATATCTTCTTCCTTTAGCATCTTCCTTTCAACCCATGAATGCAACCAAGCACCCAGCTAAAAATGACTAAGTGGGTAAAGAGCATCTCCTGGCTCTCCTGTAGACTGTTTCCCAGTGTCTTCCATTTGCTCGCACTCCCTGCAGGACAGTTCTGCCTACCTCCCCTCGCTGTGAACACCTTGTTAGCCTGGCTCCCATTAAATACCCTTGTCTCAGTTCCTGTCTCCCTGGACTGCACAGTGTGATGTGCTGAGCACACAAGGGTCAGGCTGGGAAACGACCCGTCCCCTGCCCTCAGGGAGCTTTTGCTCTAGTGAGTGGCAGAATTGAAGTGACTTCAGATGAGGAGTTGAGTCACCCGGGCATCGGGTTGGGTGATGACAGAGGGATGGACTGCACTGCCTCAGGCAGGGTGCAGCCATGTGAACAGACTCATTCTAAACTCGAATAGTATTTCACGGAGGGATAAGGCACACCGGAGATGAGACAGAAGAAAGGCAAAGGCCAATAGAGGGCAATTGTGACCAGGAATCCACTCCTGCCCCCTGGTGGGAAGGCCAGACAGGGCAGGGGCAGTCAGAGGCTGAGAGCCAGGGTCACTGGGGAACCACACAGCAGACTCACCCATTTCCACAGCCCCCATCCCAGATGAAGAGGAAATGAGGGAGAACATGGATTCCTCTTGTCTTCTGTCTTCTAGTTTGCTGGTAGAGCCTCTGGCTGGCCTGTGAGCACAGAGGGCTCAGTTAACTGCAGAGAAAGTGAGACTGCAGGCACAGAGCCTAGGTGTGGGGCAGGGTCAGGACTAACTTCTAGGGAGCTCAGGGAGACTGTCCTAGATGACTAAGGACTTGAAAGAGGGGGCTAAAGGGGATACTCCTGACAACCAGCATCATTTGGGGTCAGTCCTGTTGTGTTTTCTGTCTGTCTCCTCTTTCTTCTTTTGAAACGCTGTTCCACTTATGTAGATGAGGCTGGCCTCGAACTCACAGAGATCCATCTGTCTCTACTTCTTGGGGGCCAGGATTTAAGATATGTGCTATCATGATCAGCTCATCCCTATTCACTTATTAATATAGGGCCACTGTAGCCAAGGTTGAAGATGCTCGTAAACTTCGGATTCTCTGCTGGGGATTGGTCTCCTGGCTTCATGCCCACTAGGCAAACATTCTACCAACTGAGCTACATCTCAAGTTTTAGTTCTGAGCCCTTAGACTTCCTACATTCTTTCCCTTGGACTTCCCACCAACTCCTGGCTTCGTTGAATCATTCAGCAAACATCAATTTGACCGCGTAGCATGCAGCTGGCCCTCGACCTAGTCCTTAGTGACAGTGATGAATGAGGCAGGGGGCCTGTCATTTATGGGGTCAGGGGCAGAGATCAGCAATACAGTGTAAAAGACAAAGGAGCTACTGGGTAAAGGAAGGTCACAGAGGAAAGATCAAAGAAGGTGTCCTGGAAGGGGTGCCTCTCAGGCTGACTACTGCCAGGCCCGGTGCACCAGGAGGCCAGGTAAATAAGTAACATGGAGCAGAAGTAACATGCAAAGGAGTATGATGGAGATGAGGGGCAGTCAGTCATGTGGGGAACTGGACGTCAGACGTAAGGGACAGGGAGAGAAATGTAGCTGACACCGAAGTCTGTGACCTGGACTATGGAAGGCAATGCAGACCATCATAGAGCCAGGGAAAAGATAGATTAAAATACTAGAATGGAATCCTAGTTCAAGGTCACACTTTCCAAAACGTGTAGCAGTGTGGCAGTTATGGAGCAGAAGGCCAGCTGCAGAGCAAGTCAGGTTAGACGTGACGGGGCTGCACTAGGGAAGTGGCAGAAAGTGGAGATCTGGGACAGAGTAGTCACACGGAGAGATGCAGTCGCAAGAAGCCGTGGAGGAGCGAATGCAGCCAGGGATGGAGAGTGCATCTGGGGCCATGAGCTGAAGAGAGAGGGTTCTGTTGGTTCTGCCCCTTCCTCTGTCTTCTGGAACTCACTAATGTAGAACCAGGCTGACCTCAGACTCACAGATCTGCCTGAGATTAAAGGACCCCACTGCTGTGTCCATACATCTGTGTGCGGATCCTTTTTATGTGGTTACTCTCTCACTCAAAAATGTTAATGGCTTCCTACTGCCTGTGTCTTAGAGCTTTACTGCTGTGAACAGACACCATGACCAAGGCAACTCTTTTTTTTTTTTTGGTTTTTCGAGATAGGGTTTCTCTGTGTAGCCCTGGCTGTCCTGGAACTCACTGTGTAGACCAGGCTGGCCTCGAACTCAGAAATCCTCCTGCCTCTGCCTCCCAAGTGCTGGGATTAAAGGTGTGTGTCACCACTGCCTGGCATCAAGGCAACTCTTATAAGGACAACATTTAGCTGGGGCTGGCTTACTGGTTCAGAGGTTCAGTCAATTATCATCAAAGTGGTACATGGCAGCATCCAGGCTGGCACGGGGCAGGCGGAGCTGAGAGTTCTACATCTTCATCTGAAGGCTGCTAGCAGAATACTGACTTCCAGGCCTCTAGGATGAAGGTCTTATAGCCCACACCCACAGTGACACACCTACTCCAGCAGGGCCACAGCTTCTAATAGTGTCACTCCCTGGGCCCAACATATACAAACCATCATAGCTTGCTGATTAATAGAGTGTTACTACATTAAAGTGTGATTTGCTTGTGGGGTTCTCACTCTCCCTTCATGTGTGATCAGAACTTTAATTATAGTGCTGGTCTATTCAGTTTGAATACTTCCCTGACTCCCTTGCAGCCAGGATGACTGTGTTACCCAGTCCCGTCCAGGGAGAGAGGAGGACCTAGCTGGTCCTTTGCCCTTCTCCCTCTTTTCTTTCTAGAGTATAGACTCAGAGTCTGGCGGCATGGAATCATAGAAATAGAAGTCAGCTTAAGGGTAAAATTCTTCATTTGAGGGTTGGAGGAGGCTTGGATTTGCTTCTCAGCACAGTGTGGATTAGATGTCCATTATATGGCCGTCATCTTGGAACTCAGAAGAAAAAGGCAGGATTATCAGCAAGTTTGAGGCCATCCTTAAAATCAGAAAGTTTAAGTCCATCCTTGGTTACATAGCAAGTTTAAGGCCAGCATCAGCTATGTAAGACCCTGTTTAAAAGAACAACAACACAGGGGCTGGAGAAATGGTGTGGTCAAGAGCATCTCCTACTCTTCTGGAAGATTCAGTTCCAGCAACCATGTCAGGTGCCTCACAACCACCTGCAAATCCAGGGGATCTCACGCCCTCTTCTGGCTTCCGTGGGTGCCTACAGGCACGAGTACATACCCTCACATATAGATAATTCAAAGTAAGTGTAAAGCAAAACAAGGGACTGGGTCGCTGACTCAGTTGGTAAAATGCTTGTCACATAAACATGAAAATCTGAGTTCAGGTTTCTAGCATCCACATAAAAATCTGGGCGTGGTTGGGGCGTGTCAGTTATCCTCATGCTGGGGAATCATGAGGGGTTGCTGGAGGGTCCCAGGGGCTTGCCAACCAGGCGGTCTAGCTAGATCAGTGAGCTCCGGGTTCAATGGTTTGTTTTTAATCTCAAAAAAAAAAATGAGGCCGAGAGCAATAGAGAAAGACACCTGACATTGAACTCTGGCCTCTACACACACACACACACACACACACACACACACACACACACACACACTCACACACACGCACACAACAACAAAACTCTCCACCTGTGGTGGCAGAGTAGGAAGGCCTGAGTCTCAAGGAACCTTACAGAATTGCTACACAACCAGAGATGCCCACCTCACACGGATTCCCTGTCTTTAGCTTCGGACAATATAATGAATCCCCTGGAGCTGAGATTCTGTGATGTTCTTTCCTCGCCCACACAGTGAGATTTGTGAAATTTAGCCAACTTGAGAATCCCCACCCCAGTAGCCCTGGGATAAAAATGACATCGGGGCAGAAACCTTAAAATATTCTTCAGTACGTGCTTCTTAGGATTAAGTAACACACGGAGACAAGAGCCAGCCAGTTCTACCACCCCGGTGCCCAGCATTGCCACTCCTGCTTTCTGAGAGAGGAAACTGCCCTGGGAAAGCAGTGGAAAGGGATGGATGACTTACACCAGGATGAAGTGCATACCAGGGATGTCAGTCAAAGATTGCGTGACTACACTAAGGGCCGATTAGGAACAAGATATAATTTACTCGAGTAAGATAAAGGATGCACAAATTAGACTGAGGGAAAACCCAGGTGCTGGGATCCAGAGATTAGTGCAGACTCTAGTCTGTGGGGACAAGAGTGTCTTCAACAATCAGTAAAGTCCTGACATGCCGACAGGACTTTACTATAGGGGGTACAGGGCTCCCGCTCCCCCGTGGTTCACTAGGTGACCTGTTATAGGCCACAGATCTAAGTCACACTGGGCCCGTACAAAGCTAATTCCCTTTCCAATTCTTGTTTTCTCTTGTCTATCAAACAGTCTGTGGACAATGTGCTTGTGCACATAGCAGAAGATCAAACTTGTTTCTCCCATGCTGGGTCTCTGGAGTCCTCTGTTGAATAAACCATTTTTACCTGCTTTGCATTTTTCCAATGTATCTTTTACATCTACAAATGCACAGCACGCATTCGTAAGGCCCCCTTATCATGTGTGTGTGTGTGTGTGTGTGTGTGTGTGTGTGAGAGAGAGAGAGAGAGAGAAAGAGACAGACAGACAGACAGATAGACAGACAGACAGAGATATACCACAGCACATGTGTAAAGGTCAGAAGACAACTTTTGAGAGTTTGTTCTCCCCTGGGGAATCAGGTTTGTAGGCAAGCACATTCCCCACTTAGCCATCTTGTCAGACCTTTGTATAGCTTTCTTTTGTTTGTTTGTTTTATTTTGTTTTTTAATTTAACAGGCCTGGCAGTGGTAGTGCATGCCACTATTCCCAGCACTCAGGAGGCTACACAGAGAAATCCTGTCTCAAAACAAACAAATTAATTAACAGAAGCGAGGCTGGCAAGATACATTGGTGGCTAAAAGTACCTGCTGCCAAGCCTTAACCACATGGGACCCACACAGCGGCAGAAGAGAACAGTAGCTCCTCTCCTGCACACCTTGCTCTCTTCACTAAAGCATCAGGGCAGTCCTCGTGCACACAGAGCTGTCTCGTTCTGCATACTCTTCCATTGCGTGACCGGAATAGGACTTCCGGTCCCTTCCCCTTCCTTTCCTCTTAATACCTGTGTCCAAGCATTTCCTAGTGTAAGAACTGTTCAGTGGGGGCTGGAGAGAGGGCTCAGCGGTTAAGAGCACTGACTGCTCTTCCTGAGGTCCTGAGTTCAATTCCCAGAAACCACATGATGGCTCACAACCATCTGTAATGGGATCCAATGCCCTCTTCCGGTGTGTCTGAAGACAGCTACAGTGAACTCACATACATAAAATATATAAATCTTTAAAAAAATTGAAAAAAAAACCTGTTCAGTGAACCTGTACCTTTAATTTTGCATATTAACGAATCCACACAGTCAGGAAATATTTGCTCAGTCACGGAGCTGTGCTCACAGGGAAGAGTCTTGATAAGTTCCTCACAGGGGGTCCTCACTTTGGATCCCTAAAGTCAAGAAGAAAGGCTGCCTTTGGTGCTACTCCATCTTCTATGCCTGTCTCGGAGGTGGGCTCACCTTGTTCTTGTGGTGGTGGTACTCGAGTTTGAACCTGGGTCTCTGCACATGCTAGGCAAGTACTCTACTGCTGCGCCACACCCTAGCCTTTGTATTGTGCTTGGTATTTGGGATAAAGTCTCATGTAGCCCAGACTGGCTTTGAACTTCTGATCCTCTGCCTCCACCCCTGGGTGTTGGGGTGGTAGGCCTGTGCCTCTCTGCCTTACTTGCCATCCAGTCTTTTACTTTTTAAAGATCTATTTTTATTTTACTATTTTATGTGTATGAGTGTTTGACTGCACATATGTGTACACACGCACGCCTGATGCCTATGGAGACCAGAAGAGAGAATGGGATCCCTTAGAGCTAGAGCCACAGGTGATTGGGAGCCTCCATCTGGGTGCTGGGAACTGAACCCAAGTCCTCTTGGAGAGCGGCCAGTGCTCTTAGCTGCTGAGCCAGCTCTCTGCGCTTCTCTTGCTTTTTCTTTTGAGTCTAACTTGGCCTGGCTGCCCTCGAACTTGTAATCTGTCTGTCTCAGCCTCCTGTGGAGCTGGGATGACAGGCCTGCATAAACAGGCCTAGCTAGCAAATCTCTTTAACACAGTATTGGTGTCAGAGTTACAGTATCTGGGCCACAGAACCTGGCTAGCGTTTAGTAACAATACTTGGTTTATTGGGATTAATTATTCATTAGCAAAGAGCACTGAATTTCTACCTATCAAGACAATTTAAAAGTTTTAAAAGGTGAGACAATTTAGGGAAAATGGCAAATATTTAGCACAAGTGGAAATCAGATGTGACTTCACACAACCGAGGTTAGGAAATCACCGAGTTAAACAAAATGGAAGCGGCTGGAGGGATGGCGCAGTGGTAAAGACACTGGCTGCTCTTCCAGAGGACATGGGTTTGAGTCCCAGCACTCACATGACAGTTTACAGCCTTCTGTAACTCCAGTTTCAGGGCATGTAATGCATTTGGTGGCCTCTCTGGGCCCCTGGCACACATAGGGCACACAGACATACATGCAGACAAAGCACCCATACACATTAAATAAATAAATAAAAACATTTAAAAAGCAAGAGAAAGATTAGACTATCCTGTACCGGTTTTTGCTTTGCTGGTGCCAGAGTTTGAACCCAGGACCTTGTATATTCCAGGCTAGTGCTTAACTGCTCAGCTACATCTTCAGCTGATTGCCTGTTCATTTTGGGGTTCAGACAGCTTCACCTCCATATTTTTTCCTCAGCAAAAAAAAATATATATTATTTGATTATTCTTTTTTTACTATTATTTGTGCTTTTTTTTTTTTAATTCTTAAGAGTTTCTGGTCACGGAAGATTTTTTTTACTTTATAAACTTGTCATAAATGGGCTTGGAAGATCTTTGATTTAATAGATTGTCACAAATGGGCATTCTTCCAGAGTATCTCTTTAACTCGGTCCCACAGGTGTCCTATCTCTGTCATCCCTGGCTCTGGAGACATTTGGAGGTGTTTTTGCCCAGGGCCTTTATGTAGCATCCTTAGTCAGATGAGCTGCATTCGGCTCAGGCTTGCTCAGTAATTCTCTTAAAACATGGCATGACGAAATGACTGAACCCAAGTAAGCCTTCAAGGAGATCGCCGCGGCAGAACCTTCAGAACAGTGCCCACAGCCACCCAAGTGCCTATAATCAACCACAGCTTGTTAGCTAAAGACACAAACAATTAGCGTGATGGATGGAGATGTAAATATAGGCTTTGGCAGGCAGGCGGTGGCGGGGTCCTGGCAGTGGCTACTAGCTTTCTCTGGGGCACAAAGTAAACGATGCCTAAAGGTGCCAGGGCAGAGAGACTGTGAAGGATACCAGAGGCCAGGGTTGAGTGGAAGGATGGAGAGCAGGCAAGGGACCCAAGCGATAGAAGAAGTGTCAGGTGTGTAGAAAATAGGAAACAAACACAAGGTAAATGTTGGGAGGAGAGCTTTAATTCATTCATTTATTTTTATTTTTAACTATTTATTTTGAGACCGGGTCTTATGTAGCCTCGGTCTGGCCTGGAATTTCCTATGTTGCCAAAGTTGGCCTTGAACTCCTAATCCTGCCCACATCTTCCAAGTGGTAGGGGTTATTGGCATGCCCAACAAAGTTAAATCTTTGAGCATATAAATCTGGCAACTGACAGCCCACAGTGACCAAGACCCTACCAGGAACCTGGCACCAATGTGAACATTTTATAAGGGCTTGCTCAGTGACTCACCTACTTGCTAGTTTGCTAACAAAATTGGTTGAAGACCCCAAAGAGCTTGTGTTTTTGCAGATTTTATCTGGTGTTAGGAAAGTAAATATTTAGTAACTGGTTCTCCAAGAAAAGTCTTTTTTTTTTTTTGCGACGGAGTCTCACATAGCCTGGCTGGCCTTGAATATGTGGTATGACTGAGTCTGTCTAGACCTTTTGACATCTTGCCTCTATTTGTCTAGTGCTAGGATTATAGGTGTGTACCATCTTACATCCTTTATAAGTATCAGTCTGGTTTTTTTAAGGTTTATTTATTTTCAGTTTTTGTGAATGAGTTTTGTCTCCATGGATATCTGTGCACCAAGCGTCTGCAGTGCCCATGGAGGCCAGAAAAGGACATTGGAGCACCTGGAACTGGAGTTGCAGACAGTTGTGAGCGGACATATGGGTACTGAACCCCGGGCTCTCTGGAAGAGCAGACAGTGCTCTTAACTACTGAGCCATTTCTCCAGCCTACTTAATTTTATTTCATAAAATAAAAAATCATGAAAGAATGACACAGTTTACATTTTCCTAAATCCCTTTCAAGAAGATACTCAAAGGCAGCCAGATTGGTACTTGAATTTGATTTGTATGATGTCATACCAATGTGGTCTCTAGAAAACTCCATTAGGGAGCAACCAAACGCTGTCTCAGTATCTTGCACAAACAGTTTTGACTTCATGGAGTTGTTAAATGAGTTCTGAGACTTCCAGAGGTTCCCAAGGCCACACAGTTATGAAAGAACAGTTATGCTAATAATTTGGTTTCTGTAAAACCTAGGGAGCTTTCTTATATTCCATTTGACAAAGGAGAGAACAAGAACAAAGCACAATTCAACAACATACCCAGGGGCATTGAACCAGAAAGTGGCAAAATCAGGATTCAAACCCAGTTCACTTTGCTTACACAGATGGGGAGTCCGGCAGGCAGCTAAAACTGGCCATGCTTCTGAGGTTGAGGTGTCCTTCCACTCACTTGCTGTTGTCCAAGTTCAGGCTGGCTTTGACCTCCTCTCTGAGCTGAGGTCTCTCATCTGCTCCCCCCTCCCCTACGTTTGTCTTGTTGCCTGCTCGAGTGGCCCTTTATTCCCACTCCGCTGTGACATTCTTTAACTGTACCCTTTGGATCATGTACTTTGTGGGGACAGATGCCGTGTTTCCCTCGAGGATGGGTGCACCACTGTGGGCTGACACAGATGCTCCAGAATCTTTGTTAAAGGAAGAAACAAATAAAATAATAGATAAACATTCTGCAAGATGGCAGACACAGTCCTTCTGCCTATGTAGTGTTCTTTGCTATTGGACCAGGGAGGGAGAGCAGAATGAGGAGAGGGAGGATGGTTTAAGCCATCTCACCCCTAAGCTGAACGTACATGTACATTTGCACTGTTATACCTATAGGACAAATCACAGGCTAAGAAAATCCTCTCGACTCTCTTCATGAGGTTCCTTCTGCTCAGTCTCGATCGCTTTGCACTCAGACACTCAGTTTGACAGTCTCCCCAGATAACCCTTCATCTTTCTAGAGAATTCTGCAGCTCCACACTGATGGAGGTGGGATGGGAAACACTCCAATTTTCACAGCGAAACCTTTTTATTTCATCAGTGTTGGGTCAGGGGAGGGAAGAGTGCCCTCCAGCAGTTGGCACCTAAATAATGGAGATCCTTCTGGAAGCCCGGTCCTGGCAGGGGGAAGCAGTTAGATGGGCCTCAGTACCTCAGTTTCCTCTTTTGCTATCAACACATTCCTTCACACCAGTGACCTTTTAGGGTTCTCAGAAGGCTCTGGAAGGGAGAAGTGTACTTATGGGGTGAGGGGGAGCTACGAAGAAAATGTGACCAAGATCCTGCCTGGAAGGTCACAGGGCTGAGCTCCAGCTCAGGGACCTTTAAGAAGAAAAAAAAAAAGGAATTGAGAATGCCTGGACTTCCTGGAGCCCCCGCTCCACAACGAGCACCCAGCCTTCCTGAGGTCAGAGCTGTGTCTGACTAAGAGGAGATGGGAATAGGAAGCAAGGAGGGCAGACAGAGAAGACTTGGCCTGCTAGCTTTCCTGGGCACTGCCAGCTCACCAAGTTGGCTCCAGGTTTCAGGAGCTGAGTTAGAACTCTTGGGAGCCTCCCCGGCTTGGGTAGGTGACTGCTAGCCTGCTTTGTCCTGCTATGTCTGCAAGGCAGGTGTTTTCCTGTCTGTGCCCAGCATTCTATTAGCTGGTCTGGAGTAGGCAAGCAAACCAAGACTGGCGCCTCTCAAAGATCATCGTTAAAACGTGGTCACGGCCGGAGATGTGTTACAACTTAGTGCTAGTGTGCATGCGAGGCCTGCCTAAGGTTCTGGGTTCCGCCCCCCAGCTTTACCAAACAAAACAAAACAAAGCAAAGCAAAGCAAAACAAAACAAAACAAAAACAAAGAATGTTCTTTACCATGGAAGGACCATGCAACTGCATAGTAATGGATATGGTCAGACAGTTCTCACTTTGGAAGGCACTGAAAATATAGCCTGGGGTCACAGGATCATGGCTTTCAGTGGAGAGTGGGAAGAAAGGGTAAGGAAAAGTGGGGGGGGAGGTAAGGGGGAAGGGGGAAGGGGGAAGGGGGGAGGTTCAAGGAACCCTAGGCAGGAGTCAGAGTTTTAAGGAAAAGGTGTGATGAGAATCCAAGAAGTTCCTGGAACTGTAGACAAACCCACTCAAATATTATTACAGATAAAATCTTGTTCAAGGAAGAAGCAATGGTTGTCAGAGGGTCCTACTGGTGCCTCGTGTTACAGCACAGTACTTGGTCCAGCTCTAACCCATGACCTCCCGTAGGACAGTAGCCTGGGCTAGACCCACTAGCATGTGAAGAGTTACAGGTAGGTGCCCTGATCTCCAAATCCTCAGATAAGATAGTTTATTCATTCACTCAACAAATATTTACTGACTACCTGCCGTGACAAGCCTGGGTTCTGCAGAATCAGTGATGAGACTTCTGTTTCTCTGCCTCGCAAAGCTTTCAATCTAGTATTATTAGGCAGGTAATCACAGTGGGCAGTGCTGTAAACTCGGAAGGTCTCCCTAGAGCTCATCCTACCTGGGATGCTTCTGAGAAGACAGGTGACAACTGAGGTTGGTCTCCCTGAGCCAACCGCACCAGAGCGGAGATGAGTGTGTAGGAAGCTGGTTAGGAGGCGTTGGGGACTGGCATCATTCCTAAGGAAAGGGCAGAAGCAAGCTGGGCAAAGGAGAAGTTAGACAGAATGTGGTTCCAATGAAAGCCTCAGCTAACCCCACGGAGAGCTCAGGGCTAACGTGGCTTTTCAGTACCATCTCAGTTACATCCGTCCCTGGCCGCTGGCTGTGCCTCGAATGGGGCTGATCTCTTCAGCTGAGAAAAGCCTCCAAAGAAAGCTGACAGCTGAGGACTCTCCATGGCACTTTCTGGAGCCCAGGACTTAGGGTGTGGCTCCCAGGACCAGCTGCAGGGGAGCTGTGAATGATCAAGCCCAGCCTACGTGGTAGACATTAGGTGTGTGCCTAAGCAGACGCTTCAGCTAGGACACCTGACTGGGTGTCCTTGCTGCTTCCTGTGCAGATGTGGGGTGGCACGAAGGTCCGAGACATAAGGACGAGCTACTGTTTTCCTTCATCGTTTGCTTTGAAAGCAAGGTGGCTTTCCCATGCTGTCCGTGCTCTATCTCACATCACAGGGTCAGCATCTACACTACCTGCCTTACACCATCCACTTGCCCTGCATCCTACCACAACAATTGGGACCAGGTGGGTGTGACTATTATTGTCACCCACCCATCCAAACTATCAGGGGGCCCTTTTGCTGTTGCCAACCTGCTCGCTTCCTCTGTCCCCCACCCATACCAGACCATGCCATCTCTCGCCTAACAGAGGTGGCCATCAAGGAGCTGAGAAGAAGACCAGAGACAGAAGCAGAGAGAAGAACCCCTGGGGACATTTCAGAGAAAGCCCAAAACATAATGCTTGGATAAGGAAAATGACATGGAAGGCTAAGAAAAACAAAACAAACAAACAAACAATCTGCCTAAGCCCAGCGCCTTTAATGCTGGCACTTGGAAGGCAGAGGCAAGTGGATCTCCGAGTGTTCAAGGCCATTCTGTTCTATACGAGTTCCAAGCCATCCATGGCTCCTTAGTGTAGCAAGAAAGAAGAGGAAGAAGAGGAAGAATTAGAAGAATTAGGAGAAGGAGGAAGAAGAGGAGGAGGAGGAAGAGGAGGAAGAGGAGGAGAAGCAAAACAAAACTGAGCAGGGCATGGAATGCACATAGGCAATCTCAGTACTCAGGAGACTGAGGCAGGAGGGTGGTAGCAAATTTGAAACCAGCCTGAGCTACATAGCAAATATCTATCTCTCAAAACCCAAATTGTAAATAAATAAAAATGGGGAGGCAGGGCTTCCTTGCACAGGGCTGCTCAGGCTACATGGTCTGGACTTGTATGAACCTGGGCCGGGTTTGGTCTATGATCAGTGTCCTTGTCTCTGCATCACACAGGCCCGTGGAATTAGCACTTTTGTTGGATATGGAAGGGTCCTTCCTTCCTCAGTCATTTCTTGCCTTGTTTATTTGTTTGAGTCAGAGTCTCCCTTATGTAATCCAGGCTGTCATCGAACTCACAATCCTCCCGAGTTCAGGGCTTTAGAGCTTCTGGCTCCCTCTTGTCTTTGGGTTCGAGTCCTTGACTAGGAGTAATGACAAGAGTTTCCGTGGGCTCTCTGAAGAACGGAACACTGTTTTCCCATGTGGGTTCATTCACTACATAGATGCTGACATGGCTGTGACATTGGACTCAAGACCTGTGCCCACTCTTCCTGGAAGCCAGCTGTGCACCTCAGGAAAGACTGGGGAAGAAGAGACGAGGGAGAAGTAAAGAGAGAGGGCTGGGATAGAGTGGGCGGCAAGAAGGAGTGGACGAGTGGGGGACAACCAGGGAAGAAGGATGAGATGGAAAGAGAGAGGGGATGCTGACGCTATACTCGACAGAGTAACTCATAACCCACACACGAGACCAGCGCTATTAGTGTTTGAGGTTGGGGGTGGAGATCGTACTTCATTGTATAGCCTCTGGACTATACAATGGGCATTTATGATCCTCCTGTCTCAGCTTCCTGAGTGTTAGGATTAGGAATGCATGCCACCCCATCTACCTTTATCGTGCCCATCCTTCAAAGGTGGTTGAGACAAGATGAGTTCTGAAACTTGCCCAAAGTCTTACACCTTGAACTTCCAGAGCTAGGGTTTGAACATGGAGAGTCTGACTCTACACCCTGGAAGAGAAAGGACATCCAGAGGAGGCACGTACCTAGCACTTAGCAGGCACTTGGTGGTGTTGAATGGATAGTGGTACTGGTGTATGGCCTGATGCTTATGGGAGGGCTTTAGTATAAGCACGTGGTTTATACTAAGGCCAGAGGCTATACAATGAGATTCTATTCTCCACCAGGACCACAAATGCTAGTAGTACTGAGCTCATGAGAGCGATTACTGAATCTGCCAAAGGTAGCCATCAACGCGCTGTCTACCGTTTTCTCAACTCTTTAGCTGCTGGCACCAGCTAGCAAAGCATCTCATGCTTCTCACGCAGTGAGTCCTCGGCCACTTCCGTTCAGGCCCCACGGTTCACGGACAGGACTCCTGGATTTACCAGGCATTGCCCACACCAGCAGCCTGAGAAGATGGCTGGGCTATGGGTGCAGGTCCTCCAATCTGCTCATCTCCGGCCCCTTTGAACACAGCCCCAATTTCCCCTTTGCAAAGCCAGACTTCTAGAGTTCTCATGTGTCTGCGAGGTGGGGGTGGGGTGGGGTATTCGAGGGAGGTTTTGCTGTGAAGATGAGATGGCACAGAAGACCCTGCGCAGGGCCCAGATGCAGTCAGCAAGTACTGTTGTCACTACCGCAGTTCCTTGTCACAGGCCCTACTCACAGGTGGCCATTGGGGTCTTTATGATGGACAGAGCCCTCCATGTCCCCAACTTGTCTAACTTGAATCCTCTTACAAGCGGGAAGATCTGCAGACCTGCTCGCTCCATTTTATAGTTGAACACACTGAAACCCAGGTCAGAGGGGACCAGGAGGCCTTGCAGCGTTCTGAAAGACTATCAGAGAGAGAGGGACCCAGGGGCTCAGAGCGGCTCAGAGCCCCTCCTTCCTCCATGTGGCTGGGATTTGTTGCCCTCTGGGGTCCCCGCATCCCTTCCGAGCAGCAGCCTGACCTTGTCCGCTTGGAGAAAAACAGGAAGCTGGCCTCTGCCAGGAATTGGAACCCTACCTTCCTTGGCTCTGGGCTGCAAGGAGGCTGACATGACGAGGGGACTTGGAGGCAGACAAAGGGGACAGTGTAGGTGTGGGAGTGTGTGCAGGCTCACTTGAGTGGCCTGGGTCCGACTCAGAACTTTGACTCCTTCGAGTAAACTTCTGCTCTGGCTTCGCTAATCAAAACAAGGCAAAGTTGTAAGTAAAAGGTTGCTTGTGTCTGTCCTCCCCCTCTGAGGACAGAGCCACGGGCACCAGGGTCCCAGCTGACTTTTACTTTTACAAATCCTTTCACGCATTAAAAACAAAATGAAAAGGCTCTGGAAGAGTGGCCCAGTCCACATGGAAGCATGAGCATCATCACCAGATAAAACCCAAGTGTGGTGCCAGGCAAGGTGACACATGTCTTTAATCCCAGCACTGGGGAGGCAGAGGCAGGCGGAATGCTCTAAGTCCAAGGCCAGCTGGTCCACATAACAAATCCTAGGTCACTCAGGACCACATAGAGAAACCATATCACAACAACAACAACAACAACAAAAACAAAAACAAAAAAAGTCAAATGTGGTGGCAAACACTGTGGTCCCAGCACAGGAGAGAGGCTGGACTGGATCCCTGAGGCTCACTGGCCTGCTGGCTTAGCCTGATCGGCAAGCCATAGGTCCCAGTGAGAGACCCTGTCTCACAAGATGGATGTCTACTAAGGAATGACATCTGGCAATGACCTCAGGCCTCCAGCTGTATACACCCAAATGTGCAAATACAGCTGTACACACACACACACACACACACACACTCCCTCACAAATTAAAAAAAATGTATTATACAAATGGCTCAGTGGGTAGAGGCACTTAGTCCCAAGACTGACAATGGCCTGAGTTCAACTGGTAGAACCCATGTGGTGGAAGAAGAGAACTGCCTCACGGAAGTCACCCTCTGACCTCTACAAGCAAGCCATGGTCTTCATGTACACCCATCTCCCCCAACCACACGCCACAGAGACAGAAATAAGTAAAATAATTATAATTTTAAAATAAGAAATATCATATGAATGTGTTGTTATACAGGTGATTTTTCTCCCCTGATGATTGTGGGTCCTGGACACACTACCTCCTGGGATTAGTAGATTAGTCAGTCCCATGGGAGATGTTCCAGTGCTCCCTGGTTCCCTAGAAGCTTCGTTACCTGCAGGACATGTAATACAGAAATCAATCCTCAGATGTCATGGGGGGTGTTGCTCTACTGAAAACATAACCTCACCAAGCCTCAGTCTCCCCCTGTTGGATGAAGGGGTAGGAGCCTTGCCTGCCTCCCGCTGCTTCTCTGAAACACTGTTTGGCCAGGGCCTGACCAGAGGAAGCCCGGACTCTTTTGATGGTGTGAGAGTCTCTGAGCCCGTGAAGTAGAGAATCCCAGATGGTGTGTGAGTTTCTGAGCCTGTGCAGTAGAGAATCCCATCTATAGAGTATCTTGCTTTGGGGTATAGAGGTACCCCATATTCCCCCTGACTTATAGTTCTTCCTCTCTCCCACACCACCCTCTTGGACACCTGCCTCAGATCCAGGCATCAGTCATCAGTCTAGTAAATTGCTTTGGTCCAGTTCAGAAACCAAGTTCTGTCCAAGGTTCTGTCAGTCGTCACAGCCTTTGACACTGTCTCATGAGATTAATATTTTCCTAGGGTTGGGTACCCTGCCCAAGGTCATACATCTAGAAGAGACAGAGAAGGGACAAGACTTGAAATTTGTCAATTCTGGCTCCAGGTAAGTGTGTGTGTGTGTGCGCGCGCGTGTGTGTGTGAAAGAGAGAGAGAGAGAGAGAGAGAGAGAGGGAGAGAGAGAGGGAGAAAGAGAGAGGGGGGAGGGAGGCAGGCAGGCAGGGAGGGAGGGAGGGAGAGAGAGAGAGAGAGAGAGAGAGAGAGAGAGAGAGAGAGAGAGAGAGAGAGAGAGAGAGAGAGGATATCTTGGGTGAGTGTGTGGTCAGAGGTCAACTGTGAATGTTGTTCAATAGGAACTATGCGCCTTGTTTCCTTGGGGTAGGGTCTCTTACTGGGACTTGGAATTACTGATTTGGCCAGGCTGACTGGGCAGGAGCCACCCAGGATCACCTGTGTCTGCCTTCTAGTATTTGATTATGTATGTGCTAACACACACAGTCTTTTACATAGATGCCGGGAGTCATGCGGACATGACAAGCACGTGACCAACTGAGATAGTTCTCCAGCCCCGTCATATTTATTTGTTTGTTTGTTTGTTTGTTTTGAGATAGGGCCTTTATGTAGCCTAGGCTGTAGTCACATTCATTAAGTAGCTGAGACTGGCCTTCAGCTTGTGATCCTCCTGCCTCTGTGTACCAAGTGTTGGGAATTCCAGGTGTCACTATCCTGCCCAGCAAATGTTTGTTTGTTTGTTTGTTTGTATGTATGTATGTTTGTATATATGTATGTATGTTTGCATGTATGTATGTATGTGTGTGTGTATATGTATGTTTGAGACAGGGTCTCACTATGCTCTCCTGGCTGGCCTGGAACTCACAATGATCTGCCTGCCTCTGCTTCCTCAGCACTGGGATTAAAGGCGTGGGCCACCGTTTCCTTCTAGAAACGAGTTTACTACCTTTAAATATATGTGATTTCACAAATAGAAGTACAGTCACAAGTCATCTCCTGTATAATGTTCTAGCAGATTAGGCTTGGCTGAAAGGTTCCTTCCTGAGTGTTACTTGCTTAAGTACCACAGCTGGACTCAGGGCCTGTGAGAGAAGTTGACATTGAGACCAACTCCCGTCTGGCAGTGCTGGTCGGGGCTAAGGTTTTAATTTCATCGAGGTTTTGGTTGGATGCCTTCCAGCTCCTCTGACTGAGTTAAACCACTCTGCTGTCTCCTTATTTTCTCATTTCCTGAGAAGCGACTGAGGCTAGGTGGCACATGCAGACAGCTCTTGACCCTGTGGCTCAGCGTCTCCTCTGCTGGGAAGACTGGCTGAGGTGGCAGCTCCTGTCACCCTGTTGACTACTGAGACAGAATGTGCCATTGGTGGAGGACCCTCAAGGACTCAGATCGACTGCTCACCTGCACATCACCATACAGTGGCTCTCCCAAGGCACAGTGTCTGAACAGACTTGATTCCCTGGAACCAAGCTGGCCCTTTTCCTGGTCTCTCTTCCTGGCTTCCTGCTACTCTGGCTAGGCAAGCCCTGTAGCTTCTCCCAGTTCCAGCCTCTTATTGGCTTCCCTTACAGCCTTCGGCGTAGGGAGCTCCCGCATTACTGTGTGGGAGAGTGGGTACACAGAGCCCTCTGCCCTCTGGTTCAGGAGGTCCCTGAGGCCAAGTCATAACCTGCCCAGCTCACCACTTCACTCCCCGTGACAGGCCTGAGGGGATTCAGGGAACATTTCCTTCCTGGAAGAAGTGCTTAGCAGAAATGCTAGTCTGGGGATTATGGGTTCATATTTCACCTCATCGAGTATTGGCTCACCCACTGAGTCCCAGGTTCACCTCGGGGATAATGAGCCAAGTGTGGTAGCTCACATCCACAATCCCAGCACTAGCAAGACTGAGGCAGAAGAGTTGCTATAAATTTAAGGCCTACGGTCAATTCCAGGCCAGTCTAGATGACAAAACTAGCCCATGTGATAAATAGGCAAGTAGAACAGGGAATAAGAATTCCACTCACTTCCATGGGCAGCTATGGAGAGAAGCAGTTCATATAAAGCCCTAGGCAGAATGCCTGGTGGTTGGATATCCCTCTGGGGTCAGGATGAGTGAGACCCACAGGACAGACCGACAGAAGTGCCTGAACTGGCAGGAGAGAGACGGACTGTGCTATTGACTTGGGCCCCAGCCAATCGAAGGAGCTGGAGAAGATGCTCCCTGGTCTCCTGTGGTAGTCAGGAGGGAGGATCTTGGGCCAGCTCATCAAAGGGAGAGAAGAATGGGGAACCAGCCAGGGAGCCCAAACGAGGCAGGCCAGGCCTTACTGTTGCAGATCCGAGGCAGGCCAGGCCTTACTGTTGCAGATCCGTAGAAAGCCACGCAGGCTTTCCTCTGCTGAGGCTGAGAACCAGTCCAGGTGGAACCAGGGCAGGAAGCGAGGGCAGTGGCTCTGGTGGCGTTGACTGAGGCCCCTTAAATTCTGGGTCTCAGTTTACCAATCTGTGACATGAGGAAAGATATAGTAATACTCCTTTTTGCTAGGTGTAGTGACGTACACCTGTAATCCCAGTATTCGGGAGGCTGAGGCAGGACAAACAAGAGCGGCCAACCTGGGCTACATACTGAGCCCGAGTCTCAACAAACAAAACAACAAAACCCCAAACAACTCTTCTGAGGAATTCTACGAAAAAATCCATCAAGGATAGGCAATGTGCATAAACAGTCTGCGGCGCCTGGCCCTGGAGAGAATTACCTTATTATGCCACCAAATACCAGTGACTGCCAATGATGAGATGCATCTCATTTTTAAAATATATTTGTGTGTGTGTGTGTGTGTGTGTGTGTGTGTGTGTGTGTAGAAATGCATGTGCCACACTGTGCATGTGGAGGTTCAAGGACAACGTTTAGGAGTTGGTTCTTGCCTTCTGTTTTGCTGAGGTGGGTCTCTCTTGATGGCACTATTGCTGACCTCAAGGGTAGCTGTTCTGCAGGCTTGCAGATGAGATTACAGACGAACACCACCACATTCAGCCTTTTTCCTTTTGGGGGTGGGGGGAGGGACAGGGTTTCTCTGTGTAGCCTTGGCTGTCCTGGAACTCACTCTGTAGACCAGGCTGGCCTCGAACTCAGAGATGCATCTGCCTCTGTTTCCAGAGGGCTGAGATTAAAGTCACGCACCATCACCACCAGGCCACATCTAGCTTTTGATGTGGATTCCTGGGCTCGAACTCCAGTAGCAGCTAGCTACTGCCTCTACCTGCCAAGCTCTCTCCTCAGTCACACCTCACTTTTAAAGACATAAGTGTGAGCAGCACATAGCCCTAGAACCGAGGAGATGTAGTTTCATTGTGCATTTTCCCACAGAGGACACCAGTGTAAACACTGACAATCATGACATGTTCCTGGCCATTTTCTACGTGCCAGGCACAGAGCCAAGCCCTTACAAGCATTTATCATTTAACCCTTAGATAGCCCTGTGAGGACTTTACAAAACGATCTTCACTTTTCAGATGAGGCCTGGAAAAAAACGGAGGTGACTCACCCTTGAGGATCACACACCTTCGCCTGCATCAGCGGTGGGCATTCCTTTATCATCCACAGCCGAGGCAGCCCCGCCCTTCATTGGCTTCATCTGATCCAGTTCAGACTCCCTGGTTCTGAACTTGGCTTGTACCGCTGGGGAACTTTAAGAAACCCTGAAGCCTGGCCTCCATCAGAGAGATTCTGATGCAATCCAAATGGGGTGTAGCCTGGGCATGGGGACAGTTTTTGAAGGATACCAGGTGGTCCTAATGCGCCGCTAAGGCAAAGGGTGGCTGCCTCCTTTGGGTGTGACTAGAGGGGGCTCTTGACCTTTCTCTGGTTTCTCTTTGGCTCCTGAAACCCAGCCTGTAGAAAAACAAAGCTTTTGGTGGTGCGCAAACCTAGAAATGGCATAGAATGTGCCGACAAAGAGTTGATTGACTGCCTGAGCAAGTAAGTGTTGAAGTCTCTTTTGTCTTCAATGTGATCTGGGAAGTAGAGCTGAGGCGCTGGTCCTGAGAGGGAAAGAGAAGTGGATTCGGATGTCTGGAGATGCCTGTCCTCATCCTGGCTTTCCTCCATGTAGTGTGTGTGTGTGTGTGTGTGTGTGTGTGTGTGTGTGTGTGTGTGTTGGGGATTGAACCCAGGACCTCAAGCCTTTTAAGTAAGCACACACCCCAGCTTGAGCCCAGATGAATAAGGACAAATCCCATCTCCACATCCCCACCTCCCCACCTCCCCATCTTCCAATCCCTGCTGCCCTCTGTGACAGGCCATTCCTGTGTGAGCTGGGAACACAATCCCCAAGAACCGGGCTTCTAGCAGTTTCTAGCCTGCACATCTGTGTAGCTTCCCCAGGGTCCGGCTTGCCCCGGAGTTTCTGAAGTTTATTTGTTTAACACAACCAGAGTGATTTCAAAGCTTCCTTCCCAGAAGACACCACTGTGCTTGGAGGGATATGGAGCAACTCAGAGTAAATTTACGAGGTGTGGACAAGCGGAGGCCACGGGGACCAGTATTTTACTGCAAAGCCTCTTTGTGATCAGCTGGAGGCTTATCTTCAGTACAGGGAGGGAGCCCAATCATTTCCTCTCCTTCGAAGTTCTCTGGAGTCACCCCTTTGTAAGGGAGCCCTGTGCTTGTTCCCGTGGTTACCACTTGATTGGCAAGGTTTTATAGTTCTTGGAACAGAGAAGAAACGGAAATTCCAAGGAAGAGACAGGCGATCTCTAAAGGGCTTTTAATAAGATGCAGGAGTGAGGGAATGACCTCAGAGCATCCTGGAGTCAACCTTAGGGTGTGGCCAGGAAGCTGTTCCTGGGTAACTATTCTTTCAGATGTTTTTCCAAAGTCAGGCTGAGGGCCTCCCCACTTTGGAACCTAATCAGGCCATGATGATTTTACAAATCAGCAAAATCTATCCTGAGCCCAGTCAGGTCCCACTGCAACTGCTCTGAGCGGTACATCTTGCACATTTGAGGTCGAGCTCAATTGGATACAAAGAGGAAGGATATTCCCGACAAGGCAGACTTTTCCAGGAACACCTTGGCACACAGCCCTCTTTACCCTTTCACTCCAGTTCATGTTTGGGAACTCATCCAAAGTTAGGAGCCAGCAAAAAAGACTAATTGGGGGTGGGGTGGGAAGATGGTTCCATTAGGAAAGTCGTTGCCACACAAGTGTGAGGACCTGGATTTGGATCTCCAGTACCTACACAACAGGGGCTTGTGTCTGTGACTCCAGCTCTGGGGGTAGGGGCTGGAAACAGATTTCTAGATCTCACTGGCCAGCCAGCCTGGCCAAATGGGAGAGCTTCAGGTTCTGTGGAAGACCCTGAATTTCTCCAGGGCTGGAGAGATGGCCTAGTGGTTAAAGAGCACTAGCTATTCTTCCAGAGGACCGGAGTTCCATTCCCAGCACCCACATGGTGGCTCACAATCATCTGTAACTCCAGTTCCAGAGGATCCGATGCTCTCTCTGGCCTCCTTGGAGACCAGGCACACAGGTGGTGCACAGACATATGTTCCAGCAAAACACCCATACACATAATAAAATAAAGAATAGAAAAGGGAAGAAAGAAAGAAGGAAAGAAAGAAACAAGTCCCTGTCTAAAAAATAAGGCAGAAGAGCAACTGATATCATGAACTTCTGACTTCTGCTCGCACATGCACACACATGTCCACATACAGTGCTCAGAGTCTCTTGAGGGGGAGCTTTCTTGATGAAATCCACTCACTTGGCAGGAACTTGCAGTGACCAAGTTTCCTTGTTTCCGTAGCGGGTTGGGCATTCCCACGGGAGCTGGGAGGTGAGGAAAGAGTGTTGAGCCTGCCCTGCATGGGGCTCTGATAGCTTTGCTTCTTCAGGGACTAGTTCTGAGGTGAGGGAAAGGGATCTGTTTCTCCTTTGATAGGGTCACAGGCATTGGGGACACAGACCGTAGGCCTGTCCTAACTACACAAGCAGATTGGCACTCAGGCTGCGCCATGGGGATCATTAAGCACCTCTTATACTATTGAGTCCCACCACCAGCAGCTTGGCAGGTTATCTATCGATCTTATCAACCTGACCTCTAAGTACTAATTTATCCTGATTGCTGAGTTTTGAGTACTTTCTGAAAATTGTCTTTCAAAGGGCGTGCCTAAGTCTCTCAACCAGGACAGAGGCCCAGGCCGACTTCTGATGGATGGAAGCATGTGCAGAAACAGCTGCAGGCCAGAGGCGACTTCTGAGAGGAAAAAAATCCCACGGGGCTGCAGGGACAGTTAAGTCATTGTGGGTCTGAGTGTCCTGAAGTGTGTGTCACACCCATTGGGGCGGTGGAGTGCTTCTCCAAAACTCAAGGAATGTGTAGACTGTAGACTTTGGGAAACGATGTATCCCTTAGCTCCCTAGTGAGGTATCCACTGTGGATTCCAACAACCTAAAGGCCCTGAGGTTCATGAGTTAGGAAATTTTACTTTTCTAGTTCAGTCAATTCGGACAAGTCTATTCTGTTTATTTATTGTGCTGGCTAGTTTTATGTTAACTTGAAAGAAACTAGAGTTTTTGGGAAGAGGGACTCAACTGAGAAAAGTTCTTCTTAAGATTTGCTTGTAGGAAACTCTGTAGTACTTTTTTTTTTTTTTTGAGACAGGGTTTCTCCATATAGTCCTGGCTGTCCTGGAACTCACTCTGTAGACCAGGCTGATCTTTAAATCACAGAGACTCACCTACCTCTGCCTCCCGAGTGCTGGGGTTAAAGGCATGCATCACCACCACCCAGTTCTGTAATGCATTTTCTAAATTATTGATTGATGTGGGAAGGTACAACCTGTTGTCAGTGGTACCATTCCTGGGCAGGTGTTACTGGGCGTATAAGGAAGCAGACTGTGTAAACCATGGGGAGCAAGGCAGTAAGCAGTGTTCCTCTGTGGTCTCTGCATCAGTTCCTGCCTTCAGGTTCCTGTGTTGAGTTCCTGTGCTGACTTTCTTGGATGCTGGACAACAAACTGTAAGATGACATAAACCCTTTCCTGTTATTTGTAGTCATTGTGTTTTATCACAGCAAGAGAAACACTAAGACATTTACCATGAGACCTAATGAAGACATTTACATTTATTTATTTTTGAGTTACTATAATGACTTAACGGGCAGCCCTGGCTGGCCTTGAACTCACAGAGATCTGTTTGCCACCCACGTGTTGAGATTAATAGCCAGAGTTTTCAAGGGAAGTGAGAGTACTCACCACAAAATCTCTTACAAATGCTTGTTAGCTGGAACCCTCAGAAACTTGTTAAGCCAGTTTCTGGAGCCCAGAAACCAGGAATCAACTTTGAATTGTATCCAACTGCTTTTGATGTGTGTTCAACTTGAAAACTCCAGGCACACCTTCTTGGAAGGCCAAGGAATCAGTTTGAACACAAAGTTAGTCAAAAAGAAACACGGGCTTGGGAGATGACTCAGGGTAAAGGGCTTTGATGCAGAATCATAAAGACTAGAGTTTGGGTCCCTGCTATCCACACAAAAACTGGGTGTGGCAGTGTGTACCTGTGACTTTGTAGAGAGATGCAGAGGCAGAAGGATCCTTGGGGTTGGATGGCCTGTCATTTTAATTGAATCAATAAACTTTAGGTTCAGTAAAAAAAAAAAAAAATCTCAAAAAATAAGGTGTGTGTGTGGGGGGAAGGGTGGGCTGGAGAGATGTCTCCGTGGTTAAGAGCACTGGCTGCTCTTCCAGAGTATCTGATTTCAATTCCCAGCAACCACATGGTTGCTCACAACCATCTCTAATGGGATATGAAGACAGCAACAGTATACTCACATACATAAGATAAATAAATCTTTTTAAAAAAAATAAGGTGGGGATGGAGAGATGGCTCAGCCACTGGTCAAGATTACCTGCCAATTTTGTAGACAAATTGGGTTTAAATTCCAGCACCCACATGGTCGCTTACAGCCACACATAAAAGTTCCAGGGAATCCAATGTCATCTTCTGGCATTCTTTTTTTTTTTTTTCTTTCTTTCTTTTTTTCGAGACAGGGTTTCTCTGTAAGCCCTGGCTGTCCTGGAACTTACTCTGTAGACCAGGCTGGCCTCGAACTCAGAAATCCACCTGCCTCTGCCTCCCAAGTGCTGGGATTAAAGGCGTGCGCCACCACCACCCGGCATCTTCTGGCATTCTTAGGCAGCAGGCACACAAGGAGCACCTATACAGACATGTAGGTAAAACACTCACACATAAAATAAAAATAAATCAGTGCTGAGAAGCACACACTTACACACACACACACACACACACACACACACACAGAGAGAGAGAGAGAGAGAGAGAGAGAGAGACAGACAGACAGACAGACACAGAGACGGACAGACAGACACACACACACACAGAGCTTCCCAGCACCCACAGGGTGGTTCACAACCATCTGTAACTCCAATTCCAAGTGATCTAATGTCTTTTTCTGGTCTCAGTGGGCACTGCACACTACATGCATGTAGTACATGGACATAGCATACACACCAAATACCCATACACAGAACATAACAAAAAATACATATTTTAAAAGATAAGGTGTAAAATGACTGACATCTGATGTCGTCGTCTGGGCATCCATAGGAACAGCCTGTCACAGAGGGCAGCAGAGATTGGAAGGTGAGGGTGGCATGGGATTTGTCCTTATTTATATGGGTCAAAGCTGGGGTGTGGCTGATCATGGTGTGCTTGCCTAGAAGACTCAAGGTCCAGGGGTTAAATCCCCAACACACACACACACACACACACACACACACACACACACACACACACACACACACAGAGAGAGAGAGAGAGAGAGAGAGAGAGAGAGAGAGAGAAAACGAGCAATGAGTGTTGTGTAACAGTTTCCTCTGAGATAAAAATGTTCCATCCTGCAGAGACGCTTCTTAAGCAGGAGGGCTAACAACTCAAAAGAGCTGAAGGAAGTCCCTGAAACTGAGCACAGTCACTAAGCTTGTCCCTGCAGGTGTAAACAATAAAAGCTGAGAGTCCCGAAGACAAGAGACAAAGAAGACTGACAAGGGAAGCTAAAAAGAGAACTCTGAGGCTAGATCAGCCGTCTGGAAGAAGCAGAAACCAGCCAAGCTGCTGAGAAGAGGCTTAGAGCAACTGAGGCACCTGGAAAGGAAGGATGCTCTCCAACCTGTTGAGATTCCTGCAAGCTTGCAGTGTGTTCCAGGTTCCCAGCTTTGTGAGCTGTTCCAGGTTCCAAGCTGGGGTGGGCTTTGCTGACACAGCAGTCTTTGAGTAATTTTTGTTCCTGCAAGTAACCTGTCACCCATATTCCTGTAAGTAACCCCAATAAAGCTCATTGGTTCAACAAGTTAGACTTTGGTGGTATCTGTACTTTGGTCTGTCATGGGTTCCCTATCTGAGATGAGAAGATGTGTGTGTTGTATCACTCCAGGAAAAGTTTGTCACACAACAACATGTGCACTGCAATCACACACATATAAATAAAATAATAAAATAAAAGAAGAAATCTATTCATTTCCCCAAATTATTCAACAAGCAAGTACTACCTTGATATTAAAACCAGACAAAGCCATTATAAGCAAAAGAGACCAAGATATATTATGACTGTCAATGTAAATTGTCAGCGAAACACTAGAAGACCAATCCAGCAACTCATAAAAAGGATTATACACCATGACCACATGGAATTTATCCCAGAATTCGAAGTTAGCTTGACATCGATGAATCAATTGATGTTACCCATCATGTCCCTAGAACAAGAGACAAACACCATGTGATCATCTCAATATATATATTCACACACACACACATATATATAAGAAACATTGACAAAGGCCAATACCCTGTCATTGTAAAAGCACTTGACAGACCAAGGACTGAGGAGTGAAGAACTTCCTCATTTTGATAAAGGGCACCGAAACAGAGAGATGGGGCATGGGGTGAGCAAACACAGAGACAAACTAATATTAACATACTTAGTGGTGAACACAAAACTTCATTTTCAGGAAGAAAGTAAGGACTTACTTTGTATCATCTAGTCACAGAAACTAGGAAAGAAACAAAATATCAGGTTGGAAAGGAAGTGAAGCCATCTATGTTTTCAGATGACTTGATCTTTTATATAGAAAATACTAAGGAACTCAATTAAAAAATAAACCAAAACACACCTCAAATCCCAGCAGTTGGGAGGCAGTGACTGGTGGAGCTCTGAGTTCAAGGACAGCCTGGGCTACAAAGTGTGTTAGAGGATAGCCAGGGCTACACAAAGAAACCCTGTTTCAAAAAACCAAGCCAAACAAAACAAAACAAAAAGCCCCAAACCAAAACAAAACTGACAACACAAACAAAAAAACAAAACCAAAAATTCCCTAACCCAAAACTAAACAAAACAACAACAATCAATCAAACAAACAAACGAAAAAACGCCGCCAAACCCAAAACCTCTTAGGATGTTGGGGACGTGGTTTCATCAATAAAGGGTTTGCTGTAGAAGCCTGAGAACCAAAATTCTGATCCCCAGCACCTATGTAAAAGCCAGGCATGGTGACTCCTGTCTGTAATCCCAGTACTGGGGGTGGGTGGGAGATAAGAACATCCCTGGGGGCCATGCACATATGAACTTGTACACACAGCACACATACATGCACACATGAGCTCGTATATACACAACATGCACATGCACGCACACTCCACATTTATACGCAGACACACCCAAACAATTAGATCAAGGTGTGGTGGCACATGGCTAGTAACTCCAGCATCTGGAAGCTGAGGTAAGAGAATTGCAAATTCAGTACATCCTGGGCTATGTGATCTTTCAGATAGAAAGATTGTCCCCAAACTAATAGAACCAATAAGCAGGTTCAATAAGATCACAAGTTTCAAGAATCAGTGTGGACTAGCAAGATGATATGGTAGGTAAAGGTGCTTGCTGCTAAGCCTGATGATGTCAGTTTGATTTCTGGGCCCCATACGGTGGTAAGAAAGAACAGATTCCCATAAGTTGGCCTCTGGCTTCCACACATGGACTGTGACACAAATGTGTGTACACAGACACACAGACACACACACAGACACACACAGATACACAACACACAGAGAATTAATGTAAAATGAAAATCTAAATAATACTAAAGACATTTTTACTTCACCTGACTCCCAGTGAGGGGGTCAAAGGTGGCAGGCGACAGACACTTGTAGAGGGGTTAGCCTGTGGCACTGTTCAGCAAAGTGTAACTTTTCCCTCCTCTGGTTCTTCTGGACACTGGCCGATGCCTGGGCATGGTTTCCTGGCTCTGGGTTTTCTTACTTATCAGCCCCCGCCCCATTTCTGCCATGTCTCTGCTTGCTGACTTCCTTTGTAACTGAACAGCTCCCTTCCATCCGTGGCACCATCAGCCCTCCCCATAGCTGCCAACAGTACAGCTGCCCTGCCCTGTGTTTCTCTCAAACTCTAATAAAATGTCCCCAAGCCTAAAAAAAAAAAAAAAAGTTAAAGGCAATTCATAGAAAGAGAGAAAATATTTTGAATTATGTATGTGATAAGGGTCCAGAAAAATGTAAAGAAGTCTTTCAACCCAATTTAAAAAAAAAAAAAAGGCAAATAGGCCGGAGAAATGGCTCGGTTGTCTGTAAAGTATTTGTCACATAACATAAGGACCTGAGCTGAGTTTGGAGCTCAGACCTCCACCCTCTCACCAAAAAAAAAAAACAAAAAACCCAGGTCTTAAGGCTCATGATGGAGAGGAAGAGATGGGCGAATCCCTGGGGCTTGACAGTCAGTCAGCCATGCCTCCTCCGTGAGCTCCAGGCTAATGGCATCCGAAGAGCGACAACTGATGTCTCTGGCCTTCACCTGTACACACACACACACACACGCACACGCACACGCACGCATGCACACACACACACACAGAGTAGACAAAAATCAATGTAAAAAGGTAGGACAGCTCCATGTAATAGTAAATGGCCCGAGTAGGCGTTTTCTCAAATACGCTACACAAGTGGCCAATAAGTACGTGGCGAGACATTCAACATGGCCAGTTCTCACTGAAATCCAACCCAAAACTATAAGGAGATGCTACTTCACACTGCTGGAATCCCAGGAAGACAGTCGCAGCCGTTAGTGATGTGGAGGCAGAAGCTGATAACAAGAATACACAGAATGCAGCCGCCTCGGAACGCAACCTCTCTCTATTTCCATGGTAAACGAGGGCTGCGTTTAGCTCCCGGTTTCCATCCATCTCCTGTGATTGGAGGGCTACCTCTTCAACGAGGGGATGTTACAGTAGCCTTGCCCAGGGCTTGGTGGAGGCCCACTAGGGAAAGCTATTTCTCTAGCCTGGGCATACACCTAACAGTCCAAGCCATCCTGATCAAAGTTACCGTCTCTCTCTCTCTCTCTCTCTCTCTCTCACACACACACACACACACACACACGGATGCTTACAGAAATATTACTCAAAATATCCCAAACAGCCCACATGTCTGTCAGTTGATAGATGGCAAATAAAAGCAGTGTATGTGTACAATGGGCTTACTCAGCCATAAAAATGAATGAAGCACTGACCTGTGTGTTCTCACCTAGGTGAAACTTGAAAACACGATTTGTGAAGAAGAGAAACATGAAAGGCCATGCTTTCTATAACTAGAGAACCCTGTTTATTGTTTATGTTGTCGGGCTGGAGACTGAACTCAGGGCCTTGTACATGTTGGCCATGTTCTTTGAATGAGACTGGCTGGGCTGGAGAGATGGCTCAGTGGTTAAGAGCACTGACTGCTCTTCCAAAGGTCCTGAGTTCAAATCCCAGCAACCACATGGTGGCTCACAACCATCTGAATGAGACTGGCACCCATAGGCTCATGTGTTTGCATATGTGGTCCCGATTGGTGGATCTGTTTGGGAAGGATTAGGAGGTGTGGCCTTGTGGGAGGTATGTCACTGGGTTCCCTCTTTGCCTTCTGCTTGGGAATTAAGATGTGAGCTCTCAGCTGTTCTGACTACCATGGCTTCAGTCCTCTATCACAGACTCTAATCCTTTGAAACCATAGACCCAATTAAACACTTTCTTTTATGAGTTGTGTTGGTCATGGTATTTTGTCACAGAGATAAAAAAGAAATTAAGACACTGGCTAAGTACTTTACCACTAAGATGTACCCCAAGCCTCATTTACAATGCTTAGTACCAAATAAAACCACATGCATTCCAGAATCTCATTCTAGGCCAGGGCTCTACCACTGAACTATATAAACTATCCCACTTTTTATTTTGAGGCAGAGTCTTGCTAAGGTGGACTGGGTGCCCTAGAACTCATATGTCACCCAGTCAGTTATCTTCTGGGGGAAGCTTGGGCTCTATCAGAGCCAGGAGGTAAGGGAGGAAGTTTCTAGAAAAGATGAGGGTGTGTTAGAGAGGAGCTACAGGAAGTCTAGAGAGGTTGGACTATAAGCACCAGGGTCAGGGTAATGACCCTGAGGCTTTCTATGGTCTCTTAAGAAGGGAAATGGCTAGGGCTGGAGAGATAGCTCAGGGGTCCTGCTCTCAAACAGGACCCAAGTTCTGTTCCCAGCACCCACACAATGGGTCACTGTCTTTAACTCCAGTTCCAGAGGTTCTGACACCTCTTTTGGCCTCCATGGAAACTGCATGCATGTGGTACACATACATAAATGCAGGCAAAACACTCAAATGTATAAAATAAAGGTGAATGAATTAAAAAAAAAAAACCAAAAAACCTAAATGGTCCAGATTGTATTCTGCCTTTTATGAAATAAGTTCTGTGATGAAAGGTTTTTTGTTTTTTTTTTTTCGAGACAGGGTTTCTCTGTGTAGCCCTGGCTGTCCTGGAACTCACTCTGTAGACCAGGCTGGCCTCAAACTCAGAAATCTGCCTGCCTCTGCCTCCCAAGTGCTGGGATTAAAGACTTGCAACACTACTGCCTGGCTGTGATGACAGTTTTAAGCATCTAAAAAAATTGGAAGGGGGCTAGGGAAACAGCTCTGTTGGCTGAGGGCATGAGACTTAAGCACACACTCATACACATTCAAAACCCTGGAAAGGTAACAATGGACATATATGTTACATACCCACCACCTAAATTCTATTAATTAATAGTTTGTTGTAATTGATTAATTGTATATGTATACATCCTCCTCTCCAGTCACGCATCCATCCATATAGCATCCATCCCTGTTTTGTCTTAGCTGTCTCAAAGGAAGTCACAGACATCAACGTATTCTCCTTCTAAGCACTTTATGATATACATCATTGGAGTTCAGTGGTTGTGTGTATGCATGTGTTGACTGAGCCCAGGGCCTCACATATCCTAATGCCCTGCCACTGAACCACATCCAAGGTCATTTCTGTTGATTGCTTCTAAGGTTAAAAATTGCACACACGGGCTGGAGAGATGGCTCAGTGGTAAAGAGCTCTGACTGCTCTTCCAAAGGTCCTGAGTTCAATTCCCAGCAACCACATGATGGCTCACAACCATCTGTAATGGGATCCGATGCCCTCTTCTGGTGTGTCTGTAGACAGCAACAATGTGCTCACATATGTAAAAATAAATAAATAAATCTTAAAAAAAAATCACACACACGAAGTGCACAGATCGTATTTCCACATTAGGCAACAAATGCTTGTACCATGTCACTGCAACTCCTATCAAGAGACACAGCATTACAAACACTCCACAAAGTTCCTGCTTCTGACTTTCAGGTTACTCTGATCTTTCCACCCTAGATTATTTTAGTTTGCTTTGGTTCTTCACAGCAATTGAATCAGGTTAGGAAGGCTGTCTGTGTTCCCTCCACTCCCCACTGAGGGACATCTGCTCCTGTCTGGTAGTTAGTTGGCTTCTTTTATTGCTGAGTCATACTCCATCGGATGATCATATCAGGAGAATTTTCCACTCTGTAGGTAGTCACCGGGCTGTTCCAAGTAGAGTCTGAACACAAAAAGCTTTGATCATTCTTGGATGCGCCTTTCTCTTATGTAAATACCTAAAAGTGACATGGCTCGCTCCCTCTGGGGTTAGTTATCTAAAAAGCCACCACAGCTTTACAAAGGGCTTGCGTCTGTCCACAGACTTACCAACAACTGGAGAGACTCCCCATTGTTCCACTTCCTTGCCAACACTTGGTGTCAGTCCTTAAGTTTAGCTCTCCTGGTGAGTGGGTGTTCGTGTCTCATTGCAGATTTTATTTAGTGTTTCCCTGATGACAGATGAGGCTGAGTGATTATTTTGTGTGTTTCTTGGCCTTTGGCCCATCTTCCTTTATGAGGTTTCTATTCAAACATTTCGCCCACTTTAAAGACAGTTCTTGATCTTTTTTTGTTATTGAGTTGTAAGGATGCTCCATGTATTTTGTTTACAAGTTCTGTCAGATATGCTTTCCAATGACTTGCCTCTAGTGCAGTGGTTTCTCAACCTGTGGGTCGCGACGCTTCTCCCAAGCGTCACATATCGGATATGCTGAATATCACATTATCAATGTGCTGATATTTACATTACGATTTATAACTGTAGCAAAATTATAGTTATGAAGTAGTCAACAAATTATTTTATGGGCAGGGGGTCACCACAACGTGAGAGACTGGATTAAAGGGTCGCAGCATTAGGAAGGTTCTCAACCACTGGGCTAGTGTGAGATTTGTCTACAGTTTTTTGTTTGTTTTGTTTTGTTTTGTTTATGGAATCTTTTGATGCATACAGCTTTTAAAATTTCAGTCCGGTGAGATGGGTCACTGGGTGGAGGCACTTGCTGTCGATTCTAACAACCCGAACTTAATTCCTGAGACCTACATCCTGGTAGGTAAAGGCTGAATCCTGTTGCCCTGTGATCTCCACACACTTACCAGGTCATGTGTACTCCTCCTGCATGTGTGCATGCATGAGTGTGCGCACATCCCCCCCACACACACACAATAAATAAAATGTAGAAAAGAAAAATTTTAAAAGAACTTTTAAATTTTAGTGAAGTCTAATTTGTCAATCTTGAAAAAAATTGCTTCTTACTTCCTTTGATACATTTTAAGGTCTCTTTGCCTATTTGAAGTCCCAAAAGAAACCCCCCTGCATTTTCTTCTAGAAAATTCACAGTTTTAGCCTTTGGTTGATTTCTAAGACTTTTTTCTGAATGGTGTGAAGAAGGCGCTGATGTTTGCTTTGGCCTGAATGAGCACGAAGCCATCCTGACAAAGTCTGCTGAAAAGGAATGCTAATGTGCTCGTGTGTGCGTGCGCAGATGCAGGGAAGGGACCCAAGGCCTTACATAGCTAGGCAAGTGCTGTGCCTCTGAGCTGCATCCTTCGCTGAGTTAGGTCTTCCTGAATACCTCTTAGCAATGTTTCTTAGTCTTCACTGTAAAGATCTTAGACATCTTTTGTGAAACCTATTCCTCAGGATTTTGTGCTTTGTTAAAAATACCATTGGAGGGTAGAGGTGGCTCAGCATGGAAGGTCATTTGCCACCCAAGCTTGATGACCTGACTTCCATACGCAGCAGGAGGTGAGAACTGACTCTTGCAAGTTGTCCTCTCGCCTCCACATGTGTGCTGTGAACCGTACATTGGGATGGGGACACAAAAATAAATACATGTAAACACATTATAGTTGGGTGTGTTGGTACAGACCTGGAGACCTGCGGAGGGGAAAGGATCAGGAGTTCCAGGCCAGCCTCAGCTAAATAGTAAGTTTGAGGCCAGTCTCAACATAAAAATCCCATGGTGAACGGACTTTTTTTATAAATCAACAAATGGTATCTATAAAATTAATTTTAATTTTATAAAAAATATTTATAATATTATATAAACATCAATTATTTTATAAGCTGCATTTTCTTTTCTTTTTTTCTTTTTTTTTTTTTTTTTGGTTTTTCGAGACAGGGTTTCTCTGTGTAGCCTTGGCTGTCCTGGAACTCACTTTGTAGACCAGGCTAGCCTCGAACTCAGAAATCCTCCTGTCTCTGCCTCCCAAGTGCTGGGATTAAAGGCGTGCGCCACCACTGCCCGGCTTAAGCTGCATTTTCTATCACTGGCCAAAGAGCTGAACATCATAACAGCAGCAGGAAAGACAGTACGTCAAGATGCTGTAGGTTTGGGGAAGTGGGAACCGGAGAGGTAATAACTACCGGTAGTTGTTGATCTGAGGAGGTGGGAGGAGGGAGGTCACGTGACAGGAGAGAGCTTGGATGAATGGCAGCGTGGGATACTGACTTCCCTATCCCTGCAGGTGGCCTTTCTTCAACATTCTCCTGAAAAGAGAAGTCGGGACCACGCTGGGGGACCTGGGAGGCTTCTCCTATTCCTTAGAATCCTTCTCAAAGTGCCATCCCCCCCAGCCCTCGGGCAGAGCTGCCGTGGCCTGGTGCGAGCGAGCGTGGCCCTTGGGGCTGATGGTACGGGTGGTATAGAAGCTGCATTGCTTCTGCCCTTGGCAGTCTCTACGTGTAGGAAGAGATGGAAGCTGAAACCTAGGCTGACCCCACTCCAAGCGCACAGCCCAGCTCTGGCTGCCTTGCGTCTCTGTCTCTTTGACAGCACCAGTTCTTCATGGTGCTCCACCCAGTCGTAGAGACTGCCCACGTCTCTCGGAGCAGCCAAAACTTCCAGCTCATGCAATGAGGAAAGATTCTTAAGAAGCATAAAACTGGGACAAGCCCCAACCCCACCCGGCCTGGGTCCCATCACCGTCTCGGTAGGAAGGGTGTGGGTGAGGAAGGAGAGGAGAAGATGACAAGAGAGTTTTCCTGTGGCACAGCAAAAGGGCTGAGAGAGGGTTGGGCCAAAGGGGGTCTCCGTTCCTCCATTCCTTACAGAATACTCAAAGCCCTTTAAAGAAAGGCACACTCACTGTGCCTTAAAACCATACTAGTTGCTATAACAACAAGCAGACCTTCAAGTACAGTGTCTACACCTTAGTCACTGCCAACTGGTCCAGTTGGCAGGTCGCTGTCCTCCGTGCAGTAACTTAGATACCCGACTTGTCACTTTTGAGGCTCTAAGTCCTTCCTTCTCTACCAGACTTGAGGGGATGAAAAGGGACTTCTGTGTGGGTCGATACTGCCACTTCTCAGAAGTTTGGCTCAGGGGCCTGAGGAGATGGCTCAGTGGGTAAAGCGCTTCTGCGCATGCTTCCTGACCTGAATTCAGATCCTCACACCCATGCGGGAGCTGGGCGTGCCATGGTGTCTCTGTAACCTCAGCCCTGCGATGGTGGAGACAGGTAACCACCCAGAGCTCACTGACTGGTCTAACTGAATGGGTGAGCCCTGGGTTTGGTAAAGAGACCGGCTCAAAAGTAAGGTGGAGTAGAGGAAGACATAGGGCATCCATCTCTGAATGGCACAGATACACGTACACACACACATACACACACTGAGCCCAGATGTGACGCATGCTATTTCAGCTCCATTGGTAAGAACCTGTCACAGGGCCAAAGAGGCCTGGAAAGGTCCCTGCTTCCTAACGGTTTCTCAGTGACAACTAATACCAGGAAGGGAGCTCAGATTTTGGGGCCCCTGCCATCAAGCATCTCAGAGTCCCCACCAGTCCTGCGGCCTCGCTTCGTAAGCTGGAGGGGGTTGCTGGGACGGGAGGGGTTGTCTTCTGGTCCATCACCATCATGGGTTTCCATGTCTTCTCCATCTTTGAAGTGGGTTGGGCCTCTCTTCAGCCCCCTCCACTTCACCCAGTCATTCACCTCAATCTGATGTCCCCCTAAGAAGCTTTCCAGGGAATGTAATGTCCACATAGAAGGTACCCATTCTTTAGGCGCCCCGTTTGTCATGAGTGGGAGTGGGAGCAATGTTTGGGGACATGGCATCTATCTCTCTGGTTCACTGTTAGCCACTTCTTCAGTTGAGGATCAAGGTCCTTTCTCCAGCTATACCAAAGCTTGATGTATTCCCTGGGAATGGGAAGTAGGCACCCTCATTGGTTAGGAGTTAGAAGGGATCCTTCTAGAAGGGAGGGGAAGATCCCATGGGACTCTAGGTCTGGGTCCCATGAAGCAGAGAAGGGAGCTGCTTACCGAAAGGGAGTCTATGTGCCTAAGGCATTTGTTGATGTGTCCTTCTCATAGGTAATCCTCCTCCCTCTTGGTTGCCCTCTCTCTCCCCTTCTCCTCTCCTCCTCTCTCCCACTTCCCCTCCTGCTGGTAGGGATTCAGGCCTCCCATGAGGTAGGCTACTTCTCTGCTACTGAGCCACAGCCCAGGCCTCTGTTGTGGTTTCCAGTCACATGTTGAGCACCATCAACTCTCCCTGCATGAGCTAATTAGTTCTCTCCACTTGCTGATGGCTCCCCATGTGCTGGGCATTAGTGTGAGCTGGTGTCTGGCTTTGCAGCAAGCAGAACTAAGGAAGTGGGAACTATTGCTTCATCCCCACTTTGCACAGAGAGAAAGAGAGGCTCAGAGAGGTACGTTAAGTCTCCCAAGGTCACTCAGCCAATAGCAGAAGAGTTTAGCTTTAAACTTTGGTATCTAGCACAAAGTCTGTGTTCCTTAAGTACTTCTGTTTCCTTTCCTTGGGGGACATCCAGTGTGCAGTCACTAGACCCCCCACCCCCACCCCCAGTGACCTGCTTTCTCTGTTCCTCTGCAGTCACCGATATCAGGACTTTAAATGGCGGAGCCATCAGAAGACGGCTTCCCAGATCTCTGGGTCGTTGAGCAAGAGACAGTTGACCTAGAGACTTGCCAGATTTGTACTGCCCTGTGTGTATGGAAAAGACACCTGTTTGAAGAAGTTTATGTGGTTTCCATGGAGATTTGGGGGCCAGTCATCACAGCACACCAGAGCCAGGTACCAGGGCTCTATTTGTTGGCAGCGTGGTGGCCCACGCCCCTCATGGTTTGTAAACCCTGGGTGCTCTAGAGTGGAGATGGAAGAGACCTGCTAGCAACAGAGCAGAATATACCATGGGCGGCTGAAGCTGCCGGGCCTGGCTCCTGTCCCATCACACCGGGCCTCTTGATCTATTCTCCCTTTGCCTATAACAGGCTAGTCCACACTGCTGGCTTTCTAAGCTGTTCCCTGAAGTGGAAACTTAAGGTTCTTTAGGAAGTCGGTTGGATGGTGTTTTGGGGGGCAAACACATGAAGGAAACTTCAGCTGGAGTGGACACAGGTGGAAGACTAAGGCAGACTCTTGAAGGAGTGTGAAAGGATATTCTGCTAAAGCAAGCACGTGAAAGGACACGCGATGAAGGATTCTTCACTACCAACACTAATGTATTGGTCCACCTTACATTTCGTAGTTGAGCTGCATTTGTCTGAACTTCATAGAGAGAAACACAGGTAAAATCTTCTGGTGGTGTGCTGCCATTTCTGGCTCAGACTTGGGCTGATTGGCAGAGTGATGTCATCTGAGAGAGATGCACGTATTGAGGCAAGACCCGTGGAGGACACATGATGTTTAGAGAGAGTATAAATAGGACTCGTAGACAGTGGCGGAGGCTGAGGTAGGCTTGCTTATAGAGCTGGCTGTGCAACGCTCCTGGGTCTACCATCTTTGCTGATCTTCGCTTCCCTGAGAAAGGCACAGCCAAGAACTTCTGGCGTTCCTCCGGGAGGGACCCTCCTGCTGACTCGAGCCCAGGCTGAGGCCTAACTGTCTCTGCTAGATGATACCACTGCTGCTGATTTGTGTATGTTATCTGGACTCTATGGAACTGGACTGCTGGTGTATCTGTGAAGTGTTTTCAAGCGGATTGAGCTGCCGCTGCTGACCTGTGAACTAAACTATCAATTTCCAGACAACACAGACCAAAGAACCTTTCTAAACAGGTTCACTTCCCCCACATCCTATCTTTTCCACTACCTCTGGTGGTGGAAGCGTGGTCAAAGGCTTTTTAAGAACCATCATTAAAAATAGGTTTTGAAAAATCTAAATTTACAGTTCCCCTTTGGGACAGTCCCCTTACTTCTGCCCCCTTGGAGGACAGCTTCTAGAAGAGAAAGCTGGGCTTCCAGCATAGATCCTCAGGACTGGTTACAGCCCTGGACACCTCTTACAAACTACTCTGTCTTTCATATATACCCTCAGGGACACGGGGCACTTGCAATCCAGGCAGCCACCATGTTCTGACACTGCTGATGGGGAAGCCACCCTCTGAATGTCTGAAATTTCCAAACTGTATCTGGGGCTGAGGATGGAACTAACTGTTAGACCTTGCTTAGTTCATGCACCTTGGCACCAGAGGAAGGAGAGGGGGAAAAAGTCAGGAGGAAGAAGGGAGGAAGAGAGGGGGAGAGAGATCCACCAACAGTGAATAAGCTAAGTAAACTAAGGCTTATCTATATGACGGACTACTACTGAGCTACAAAAGGATGCACTCATAGCTCAACAAGGAGACAAACAGCCAGGAGTGATGGGGCACGCCCATAATCCATCCAGCGCCTGGGAGGCTGATGTGGGAGGGTAATAGTCAGAGGAAAGCTTGGTCAACACTCTGAGTTCTGGGCTAGCCTGAGCTACACAGACAGCTAGATATATCTCAGACAAAGCAGAACAGAACAAAAATAGAAAATGAGGCAAAGGACAAAATTTAAAAATAGAGAAAAGAGCCAGGTGTGGTGGCACATGTCTTTAATCTCAGCACTCGGGAGGCAGAGGCAGGCAGATCTCTGTGAGTTCGAGACCAGCCTGGTCCAGGATGGTCAAGGCTACCCAGAGAAACCCCATCTTTAAAAATAAAAAAAAACAAACAAACAAAAACCCCCAACCAAACAACAACAAAAAAATAGTACAGAAACAACTCCAAAAGACATTTTACCAAAGATATTATACGAACGGCTGATTGGCACATGGGAATGCCCAATGCCAACCATGGTTAAGGAAACACAAAGTCACAATGAAATACCATTTCACATGCACTGGTTTGGCTATAAATTTTAAAAAGTTCAGTGAGCCTATGGAAACATTAGAAGTCCCAGTGCTCCTGGTGGGATGTGCGTTAGATGGTTTAGCTACTTTGAGAAACAATTTGGCATTTTCTTAGAATTCATAAATTATGGGGACACAGTTCAATGACAGAGTGCTTGCCTCACATTCTTGAGATCCTGGGTTCTTTCTTCAGCAAAACTGTATGTGTGTGCACGCACATACACACATGCATGTGCATGCGCACTTATGTACACACACATAAATTCACACAAACACACAAACTTAACCAGACAGCCTAGTAATTCTTCTATTCATTGGTGTCTAACAGAAAAATACACGTGTGAATGCACACAAAGAGTTAAACAAGAACGTTCATAATAATAATAATAATAGTAATAATGATAAATCTGGAGACATCAAAATGTCCCTCAGCTGGTGAATGGATAAGCAAAATACAAAATGTATATCATAAAACAATACTCACAGCAAAAAGGAGAATATGGAATAATTAAATAATTAAACATGTGCAACAATATGCAATAATTTCACAAGTGTGCAATTCCACATGCATGATTGCAATATGAAAATTTGGGGAAAGGCAGCAGACAGAGGCATTGACTCGGTGACCAGCTGGAACCACCCGAGAGGGACCCTAAGGAGCTTAATGGGACAATGGAACAGGCTCAAACCAGACTGTGCTAATAATCGTGTGGTTTTATGCAATCTTCGTTGCCTTTGCAGCCTTACTGCGGATGACTTCACTCTTAACAGAGCTGTTTTGGTGGAGGGGGAGGGGATGAGGAAGTTACTTAAGTAAAGGTCTAGAAAGGTCTCCAAGTTGCATTTTTAATAGGAAAGGCAGAGCCCAGCTCAAGCAACTAACCGTTTGCTTCAACAAGAACAAGGCATCGAACGGGATGGCACAGGATACACAGAAACGAATGTGTACAGTTAGTGCTATTAAATTAACTCCCATTCTCTCTCCCTCCCTCAAGTGTGTGTGTGTGTGTGTGTGTGTGTGTGTGCGCACACGCGTGTGCTCGCACACATGAACACTCGCTCACTACTGTTACCACCATCCGTTTTCAGTGCCGCACTGCCACACTACACGCTAGATCATTATGTTGGCGGCCACCATTCTACCTTGGGTCTCTGCGAACGAGGTGGCTCTGTGGGCCTCATGTAAGTGGAATCGAGATGCTGTATTTTGCGTGTGTAGTTGACATTTTTTTGGGGGGCAGGCCTTCAATATTTCGTTCATATTATAACATTTCAAAACGGCCTTCTTTAATTTTTGAATTAATTCGTTTCTTTAGATTTATTTACTTTATGTATGTGAGTACATATAGCTGTCTTCAGACATACTAGAAGAGGGCACCGGATCCCATGACAAATGGTTGTGAGTCACCTTGTGGTTCCTGGGTATTGAATTCAGGACCTCTGGAAGAGCAGTCAGTGCTCTTAACCGCTAAGCCATCTCTCCAGCCCCCAGATTAATTCTTAACATTAATTAATTAATTAGTTTGTTTGTTTGTATATTTGCGAGCCCGTGTGAGCTTATAAGCACCATGTGCTTACGGGTGTCTCCCACCCAGAAGATGACTTCGGATCCCTAGGAGTCCCATGTGGTTGCTCGGAGTTGAACCTGGATCCTCTACAAGATCAGTGAGTGCTCTCAACTGCTGAGCCATCTCTCCTGCCCCACTGAACTGATATTTAAGAGCATATGAAGTGACATATTCTACTATGGCATTCCTACACATACCTACTATGTACTTTATTTTTACTCATCTCCAGTTTGCCTTCCCATCCATCCGTCAGCCTGTCCATCCATCCATCCATGTATTTCGAGAGAGGATCTCACTCTGGACACCAAGTCTGGAACACACTGTGGCGCCCAGACTGGCTTGGAACACGTGTAGCAATCCTCTCGCTGAGTGCTGGGATTATGGGCCTGAGACAGCATGCTCGCATCTTCCAGTCTTAAGGCTGATGCTTGTCTACACTCCGTGTCCTGTTCCTGCCTTTATCCTGCCCTAGCGCTACAAAGCTTCTGCACACATTTTCCAACATGGGTGCAACATTTTCCAAGCATGGGTGTATTATGTAAAAGACAAATTAAAATTAAACCAGGTGTGATGGTGCATGCCTGTAATTCCAGCATTTGGGAGGTCGAGGCTGGAGAACCAGGCATTCAAGGTCAGCCTGGTCTACAAAGTGAGCTCATCTTAAGAACAAAACATCGAAAAGGATGGCGCAGAATACACAGAAACGAATGTGTGCCATTCTTTCCTATGGCCCCCTTTGGAGGCTGCCGAAGAGTTCTTGGCCTCAGAGGGGCGTTCCTCTAGGAGCTGGGGCAGAGGCGGTGTGTCCCCCCTCAAGCTCTGCTGCGCCCGCGGGGGGTCTCGCTGAGTCATGCAGGGGGAGCTGTCCTCGGCTGTGCCTTCGCCCGCCGCCCACCCTCTGCCCTTGGCCCGCCGCCTTCCTGAGCTCCATTCCGCCGCGGGCCGGTGACTCAGGGCGCAGGCAGCCTAGGAACGCCCGCTCACAGGATGGGGGAGCAGCTCGCCCCGCCACGTCCCGCGGGCTCGCGGCTGCCGCTTTTCCTCTCTGGAAACCCCTTAGCCGCCACCTCTGCGTGCAGCTAGCCTCCTTCTGGGCGCTGCTCCACACATGTTTGGAATCTAGGATGTTAAATCTTGACACGAACTATCTGAGGGGCAGGGAGGGGCCAAGATATGGTCCAAATTTCCCCAGTTAATGAGAATGTTGAGGAGGTTTACTGCAGAGACGAACCTATGCTAGATTGCAGACTGGAGCAGTCAGCACCCCTAAGGCGCTATGTAATAAACAACAGATGTGGCCCTCTCAGCAATAGAAGGTTCAGGGTTCACAGACCCCATCTCCTCCTCCTCCTCCTCCTCCTCCTCCTCCTCCTCCTCCTCCTCCTCCTCCTCCTCCTCCTCCTCCTCGTCTTCCCAGGGACTTACTTCATAGCCCAGGCTATCGTCCCACCTCAAGAAGCTGAGAAGTGCCTTACTTTCTGTCTTTCAGTTTATGTTCCCGTGTGTGTGTGTGTGTGTGTGTGTGTGTGTGTGTGTGTGTGTGTGTACATAAGTATGTAGGGCAGGGTCGTTCTTTGCACCACTATTTACTTTGGTTTTTGAGGCAGGGTCTATCTATCCATGAGACCTGGGGCTGGCAGATCAGGTTAGACTCGCTGACCAGAAAACCCTGGGGTTCTTATCTCAGGGACCCCTTTGTGTCCGACTTTCCAGGTTAGACTCGGGCCACTGAGCTTGGCGTTTTGTGCAGGAGGTCTTGGGTCCATGCTTCTACACCAAGCGCTCTACTGAGTCATGTCCCCAACTCTAAAGGCCTTTTTGTTGTTGCTTTGTCTTTTAATAAAATCTGGGTAGTTCTGACTTTCAGAATACACCTGGTCACAGGATTTGCAATTAGAGATGCTGTAATTAGATTCTGCCTTTTCCCCCAACCCCCACCATGCCTCTCCTCCCGTGTCCTTCTGGTCCTCCTCAAATATTATTCTATGTGTCTGGTGATATTTCCCGCGGGGTCCCAGAGCCCAGTCCTGTGCCTGTGTTTATGGACACTGACCGGAGGGAAGCTCAAGATCGTATTAGCAATGTCCTTAAGATGCCATCGGAAGCCCATAGGGGCTTTTCCCCCACTTGCTGGCCATACCTACCCATGGTCCCATTAAGGTTTTTGGTAAATACAACTTTCTTTGTCTTGTAACGAATAACCCCCCCCCCCCACACACACACATAACCACTTCCACAGTGAACTGTGTCTTGCAGGTCATGCATATTTAACTCAAGAACTGCCACTTACTTTCTTTGAGGGGAGCGCTGTGTTTTGGTGTCGACGGTTGTAAGTTCAAGGCCCGCTTGGGTGGCTTGGAAAGACTCCGACTTAAAACAAGAAGTAAAGAAAGGACTGGAACTGTGCACTGTGGTGTCAGCCTGTAACCCCAGCAATGGGGAAGGCTGAAGCAAGAGGATCACGAGTTCAAGGTCCTGCTCGGCTACAGTGATTTCCAGGCCAACCTAGGATACTTGAGACAAAATGGTGGAGGAAACTGCTCAGTGGGAGAACTCTTGCTAACCTGGCACTCACAAATCATTAGCTCAATACCTAGTACTGCCAAACACATAAAGTAGGCCTTTCACTTCCCAGGGTCTAGCCTTGGCTTGGTGACCTTTAAGCTGTGTGACTTTGGGCAGGTTACCCATCTGTGCCTGAACCCTCATTTATAAAGAGGAGTAATAATAAATAGTGATTCCTCTGCTGTAGGGTTAGTATGAGTTAGGGAATGTGGCTTGGTTCAGGGCTACCAAATATAGCACATGCACCTATTGTATGGAACGTGGCTGTATTAAAAACAAAGCAAAAGAAACCCTGTGCATCATTTAACTGAAATTCAAAATTATTCTTGATCAATAATCATCGTTACCATGTCAAGCTAAAATAAAATGTCTATACTATCTATACCTGTTGGACATGTTTAATTGGAATATGATTTTTTTCTTTTTCTTTCATATATACTAATGGGTTAGCTCAGTAATAAATTAGGGAATCTTCTGGGGATTTTTTTTTTTTTAGCCAGGCATTCTGAATTTGTCTTTTGCTAAGCTTGGCAAATTTATCATTCCATGGGATTAATCCCGACTATGCATTAGCTGGTGTGTAAATAATAAATGTTGAGGGGCTGGAGGGCTAGCTCAGTATTAGAGCCTGTACTTAGTATCCATGAAGCCCTGGTTCAGTTTCCAGCACCACTGACAATAATGATGGTGCCCACTGGCATGGGAAGCTTCTTACCATAGCCTTTGTGTGTGTCTCGCCCTCTTTAGTGCCTCGGGGTGGCTATTCATTTATTCCTTTAACAGTTACTGATTGACATTGACACACCTCCTGTATGCAAGTCGCAGTTGCAAGCCTTGGGGACACAGCAGTGAACCTGCCCTGGTGCCAGTCTTCATTGGTACTTCCAGTCTGGCAAGGAAGCAGACCAATAAATTCTCACAATGATTAGTAACTACTGTAACAAGTACCGAGGACTCCCAAACGCAATGACGGACTACCATGCGTCCCACACTGGTCTGAGGGAGGGGTAGTGGCTTGTACTTTCCCATTTTCTCCCTCCCACTGCTGCTCCCACCCAGAGAGAGGAATCTTGGGATATCCTAGCCAGGAGTATCCTGGAAGGGGGCGGGGTGGGAGTGCGAGGGGGCGGGACTCAGCAGTGGTAGCGCCGCCCACTCTCTGCCAATCTCACAAGCTGGGGGTGGTTGGAGGAGCTAAGGAGAGGTCACGTGGAGGGGTCTGTAGAACAGCCTGACTAGGTGTTCCTCGGGCCTGCAGCCTCCGGGTGGAGGACTGGGGGAAGGGGTTCAGAGAGGACTGGTGTCTGGTGATGTCAGGGTAGGAGAGGACCAAGAAACTCAACCGACCTGACATTTGATGGACTAGGAAAGGGCACTAAAGAGAGAAGTGACCTCTGTAGGGCGCACAGATCTTTCCTGGTGGTGTTGCCACCAAAACTCGGGCTGACTCCTCACCAAGTCCCCCACTCCGCACCAGAGGTGGAGCTAAAGGAGAAGGCCTGTGAGGGCTTGGCCCTTTCTCCCTCCCTGGGAATCCCCCACACAGGGTCACCAGAAAGCTCTCTTCTCTCCCACATCCCCCAAGCCAGTTTCACAGGCCTGCTCTTTTGTAGGGGAGTTACTGACAGCCAGCCTCAAATAACAAAGGAGACCCTGAAGTAGTTTCGTTTCCTAGGGGCTGAGGTAGCTCAGTTCCTGATGCGGCTAGCATCCTCACAAAAGCCTATCTACCCAGGAGTGCGTCTCTCTTCTTGGTCCCCACTCCGACTAGAAGTAGGAGCTCCCTGAATGTGTGGACTTCCAGTCTCCAGAGTCAGAGGTCCAACCCATGCCTCCGGCTGCCCATGACGAATGGGACAATACTTCTCAGTGACTCCTATTCCCATTTGAGCCCACATTGACTGCCTCAGGGCAGACCTCCCCTCCTTTTCCTGGCTGCTGAGATCATGTGTGGTCCCAGGGCCCAGGGCGTGGACTCTGTTGTAAGACATCCTACACTTATCTTTCAATGCCACCTACCTTTCTTTGCTGTGTTTGACAGCCCTGAAGCTCCCCCCTGGGGACTGGGGAAGAAGATGGTTCATTCAGTAAAGAGCTTGCCTAGCTAGCATGAGGAACCAAGTTTGAGCCTTAGAATATGTGTAAAATGCCCAGCCTGGTGGGATATGCTTATAATCCTAAATGGGGGAGCAGAGATACACAGATTCCTTCCTGGCCAGCCAGTCTAGTCAAATTGGTGAACCCCAGCACAAGAGACCCTGTCGCGAAGGAGGTGGACAACATTCCTGAAGATGACACCTGAGGGTGTCCTGCGGTCTCCACATGCGTACACATACATATGCATCCACATACAAACATGAATGCAGGCACATTAACCAATAATTAAAAAATCAAGCTGGTCCACAAGTGCTTTGCACCTTCTGGTGAGATGCGGTATCCGTGTTTCCTCTCCATTATGCTGAGGGGTCGGTGTAGAAGACACTGGACCTCCAGGTCCTTTCCTCTCCACTGGGGCTGTTTTCCCACCTTAGCCAGTTAAGGGTAGTCTGCCAGGATGGCCTCCGTTTAGGTCTTGGCAGAAAGAAGGCTTGGAGAATGGATCTTAAGGACAGTTCAGCTGCCTTCACCTTCTTGAGGAACACACACTTCTAGAACCCTGAGCCGCCGTCTGAACACGGCCAGGGCACTGTACTCCAAGGAAACCCCCAGCCACATGTAGTGGTTTGGCTGAGCAGAGCTGTGGGCCTTGCTTACGGCCATCATCAAAAGTCAGCATGACTTCTCACCCACCTTGGGAACCTCCATCCCCCACAGCATTGCTGAACATCTTCCACTCAGAATCTATATCTCAGTATACACTGTTTTAAATGGATGAACACGGGACTTAATGCATGGACATAGGGAGGGGGTGTGGCCCCTATATGTTGCTGTAAGGTTGAGGTACCATACCGCATGGGTGGGAGATGCTAGAGACAGGCTGTGCTGCCTATGGGGGGTGTTTCTGCATCAGCACCACGCCTGGTACCCAATAGGTGTTCAGTAAATGCTGATGGGTGAACTTCATCAGGAAGCAGGATTTCGGGAGGGAAGTACCAGGTGAGGTAGGTGGGATCTCCTAAGAGGAGGAGAGGACAAGGCCTCCAAATGTGTGCCTGCCTTTTGGCTATGAGCTTTGTGTCTCCAGGCTTTGCCTGGCCCCAGTGATTTCCTAATACACAAAAGGCCCCGAGTTTGATTCCCAGCACCAACCACACAAAAGCACCACTGAACAGGAGCCTCCAGGAATCCTTCCCTTGCGCTGCTCCGCATCACGTACCCATGTACGTACACCTCACCTTAAGGATGGGTTTCTGTCTGTCTCTGTGTGGGAGGCTAAGATTCCCGCCTCTCCCGTCTTACTCTGGTCAGTACCACAGCCATGTGCAGTGGTCGCCAAGCCTGTGAGCTGCACTCCGTAGTAAAAAAGTCGTGGCTAGGGGACCTTGTAGGCAGAGATACACAGTGACGATGCCTGTGTATACGGGGAGAGCATGGGTGTAGGGAGAAGGATGAAGGGATGCCATGCGGCATCTTGATGGGCAGTGAGGGTTTATCCTATGGTAGTGCTTCTTCCTCCCCCCTCTGTTGTTGTTGGGGGTTTTTTTGTTTTGTTTTGTTTTTCGGCACAGGGTTACTCTGTGTAGCCCTGGCTATCCTGGAACTCACTCTGTAGACCAGGCTGGCCTCGAACTCAGAAATCTGCCTGCCTCTGCCTCCCAAGTGCTGGGATTAAAGGCGTGCGCCCCCCGCCACCCGGCTCTCTGTGTGTTTGAGACAGGGTTTCTTAGTGGCCCTGGCTGTCCTGGAGCTTGTTTTGTAAACCAGTCTGACTTTGAACACAGAGGTCCACCTGCACCCCAAGTGCTGGAATTAAAGGTGCACACATTGCCACACCTAGTTTTTATATGTGATTTTACATGCATGCATGCATGCATTCATTCATTCATATTATATGTGTGTGTGTATGTGTGTGTGTGTTTGTGCACATGTGCACACATATGCCATAGTATGTGTATGGAGGACAGCTTGTGTGAGCTGGCTCTAGGTTCTCTCCTTCTACCATGTAGGTCTTCGGGACCAAACTCAGGTCCTCAGGCTGCGGCATATACTTTATCTATTGAGCCCACAGGCTTTTCTTGTTAAGAGGGTTTGACTCGACTTACCAAAGTTCAAAAGGAATCACAGGCTCGGCCACATATGCAGTTACATGTGAACCAGTTGTTCCCTTCCTTCTGGAAAGTGTAAGACAGAGCATCTGCTTCTCGTCAGGGAGCACCTGGCTCATGGGGAAGCTGCCGGGCTACCAAGAGGTTAAGTAGAAGTTGCCCGCACTGTTCTGGGTGACCTATCCATATAGGGCTGGAAGGGGAACTAGGACGGCTTGGGGCATCCCTAACCTTTGAAGCTGATGTCATCATGATAACCATGCACCCACAACACGTCTCGTGGTACCCCAGTTCTCCGTAGAGAGAGGTGAGGGCCCTAACGCAGGGCTACATGTCTAGTGGACTCATAAGCATGCAAGAGGAACCATATTCCCTCCCCACCCAAAAAAATAAATAAAAACCTGCATGGATTTGCATCACTTGAAAACCTGCTTGATTTTTTGTTCTGTAAATACGCAGGTCTCAAGCTCTTACGCAGGTGTCAAGACACACGTCTGTAATCCCAATACGAAGAGACTTGAAGAAGAGGGGAACAGCTCAAATTCGAGACTAACCTGGTCTATATAGCCAGTGCCAGTCCAGCCAGAGCTATATGGTTAGACACTGTCTCAAACAAAACAAAGCACACCCCTTCCCAACACAGAACCAAATCTGAACTCAAACCACCGACCTAGCTGAGCTTTCTTCATAGCATGAGGCAGGGGCCAGAGAACTTGGATTTGATCCAAGGGAGCCCAGCTCCCCAAATGTCTGCCTTAGGCATCCTGCCAACAAGGCACTTAGGTGTCTCAAACTTTCATTTTCTTTCCTTTCTTTCTTCCTTCCTTCCTTCCTTCCTTCCTTCCTTCCTTCCTTTCTTTCTTTCTTTCTTTCTTTCTTTCTTTCTTTCTTTCTTTCTTTCTTTCAAGATTTATTTATTATATGTAAGTACACAGTCCCTATCTTCCGACGCACCAGAAGAGGGCGTCAGACCTCATTACAGATGATTGTGAGCCACCATGTGGTTGCTGGGATTTGAACTCAGGACCTCTGGAAGAGCAATCAGTGCTCTTAACCGCTGAGCCAGCTCTCCAGCCCTAAACTTTCATTTTCTTAATGTTTCTTTTAGTAATTTACTTTAAAAAAAAACCCAAGTTTAAGAAATTTTTCTTTTAATTATGTGTGTGTGTATGCTTGTATGTGTATGTATGTACATGCCTCTGTGTGTGTGTGTGTGTGTGTATGTGTATGTATGTGAAGGTCAGAGAACAGCCCAGGATGTCCCTCTTGGGGATGTCCTACTATTAGGCTAGGTTGACTGGTCTGGGAGTCCCACAGATCTTTCTGTCTCTGCCTCCTTGGTGCCAGGATAATCACCCTGTGCCACCACGCACCACATAGTTGTTACAGCAAGCAATTTACTGACTGCTGCTCCCCAATTCCTCCTGCTTTTGAAGTTCACATAAATGGGAGCTTGGAGACTGCCCTCTGCTCGTCTTTGTCCTGGCCTCTTTTGCTGGTTCACATTCTCTCGCAGTCCTCCGTCCTGTGGGCACGCTGCAGTGCGCGCTGCCATTCAGCCACTGGTGGTCACGCATTCTGCTTTCAGCTCACCATGCTTATGAACCAAGCCATCTTGGACATTCTTGTTTGTGACTTTTGGTGAGCGCTATATACTCATTTCAGAAATCCCTGGCTTCCTCCGTGTGCTCAACTTAAGTAGATGGAGTCAGTTTCTCAAAATGTACACAGACATACAGACACAGATAGACAGACAGATAGACATACACACACACACACACACACACACACACACACAGATACACACACAGAGATAGATACACACAAACATATACATACACATTCAGACATACACAAAGACTTAGACACACAGACATATATGTACCATGTACAGACAGACATACATATACACACATACAGACATACACACACATACACACAGATCCACAGACATGCATATATACATGCACAGACAGACAGAAACACACACACACACACATACACACACACACACACACACACACACACACACTCCTTGCTCACAGACAGTGGAGTTCCAATCACTCCACACCGTCGCTAACATTTGACACCAAGGTTTTTATCCCAGCTCTGGTTCTGATGAGCATACGCTGAGACCATGTGGTGCTTTTAGTCTGCATTTCACCGATGCTGAACGAAGTCAACACATGCTTACTAGCCCCTTACATATCTTCTTGTGTGAAGCATTGAGTTATTTGCCAGTTTTTCTACATGATCTTCAACATTTTCTATTGATTTTTTTTCCTACAGGTTCTTTTCCTGTGTGTGCACACAGACTCACACGCTCACACATGAAGACATATACATACCAAAAAAGTAGTAAAAATAAGTTTTAGAAAAGAATAAAGAAGTAGGTGCTCGGGACCTCTGGGAACTTTCTCTGGATGTAACGGGAAAGTCTCACAGAGTTAAAAAAGAAACAGCGTCCAGACAACAGCAACCTGGGCTCATTGATTTCTCCTGCAGAACTCATTATATATTCCAGTTATTAATCTTGTGATGGATATGCCTTACAGATGATAGGATCTCTCCAGTGAATATACTTTATGGGGCATTACTATTGTAACTGGAAACCCTTTAGCATATGTCTCAGGTGCTGTAAAACAAACAGAATGGGAACAGAATGTGTTATCTTTACGTTCTAGTTAGCTATCTTGCTAGTGGCCAGCTATGGCCAGCGTCCCGGTCCATACTAACAAGAGAGTTCAGTGAGTGAAAAAAGGGCTGAGGAGATGCCTCAGGGTCCTTGTCCTGAAAGTGTGAAGACAGAGTTTGAAGCCTCAGGACCTATATAAAACCAGGCAGGTGTGGTGGGGACGGTAATTCCAGCACTCAGGGGACAGAAACACAGAGTCCCCGGGAACAAGCCGGCTAGCCAGGCTGTGAATACTGGCTGCGAATGTCAGTGAATGCTGGGTTCTACTGCAAGACCCTGACTCAATGAGTGGAGTGCAGAGCTATTGAGGGAGACAGCCAACGTGAAGTGCATCAACTTCAGGTCTCTACGTATGAGTGTATGCACGTGTGCAGGCACAGAAACACACACCGACACACCCAAAACAGTAGTAAAAATAAGTTTTAGAAAAGAGTAAAGAAGTGAGTGCTTGGGACCTCTGGGAACTTTCTCTGCACATAACGGGGAAAGTCTCACAGAGTTAAAAAAGAAACAGCCTCCTGACGGCAACACGCCCTGTTCGCTGTCACTCTTCTGTGCCCCTGTCACTCTGGATAGGACCTGGGCCCCTCCTGTAATTGTGCCAGCTGGTGCCATCCTCCTTGTGAGCCTCACGCACGGCCCAACGAGCATCTGAGCAATGGATGCAGAGAGGTTCTTTCGGAGGGTTGACAGAATGAGACGGACAATTGAGAAACCTTGTTCGACCGCTGGTGTGGAGACAGACTGAGAAAGGCTGGTTGGTTGGTGTGAAGGAGGGCCGAGAACCTTCTGGGAGCTCAGAGCTAGAAGACTGAGGAGAGAGAAGGCCGGAGGAGGGAGTAGCGTGCCGAGGGAAGGGAGATGCTGGGACAGTCATCGTTCGGTATTCCCGTGTAGGTGGCAGGGCGCAGCAGCCAGTCAGTCAGACAGACAAAAATTCTTGTTCTTGATGGACTTTCAGGTTTATGGAAAAGACAGAGTAGGAATGGCAAAGGCGTCTCAAGCAAACGGGAGTCAGTGGGTGTTGGGCAGTTTTTCCCTGGGAGATGTGAACACACGTCTACTTACCCTGCATAGGGCACCAGCAAGGGACCAGAGATGATTGCCTCCAAGTCTGAGTCTTGTTTGTGGAAATAGTGATTATTGGGGTTATTCTTCAGGAGCACGGGTGCCTTGGGCAGTTGCATCATGAAAAAGCCCGCTTCAGTCGGGGTCAGATGATTCATACAGGGACATTTCAAGTTCCCTGTGTTACTTGCAACTTTCTTGTGAGTTCTTGGAGCTTTCTTGAGAATTTCCTGAGCTTTCTTCCCCCCCTCCCCCCACAGGAGGGAATGCTTTGGCCTGCACTGCTGGAGCACAGCCGGGACTTAGCTGTGCAGGGATGCAGAGGTCTGGGCTGCAGGGCTGGTTGAGTCCTGGCAACTGAAGGGCTGTAGTTACAACTCTGGGTGGGGGTGGAGGGGTGGGGGGGTGGGGGGGTAGGGAGGGAAGAGTGGGGGGTGATGGTGGTGCTGAGCCTGTCCAGGAATGGGCTGAGGGAGAGAGCTAAAGCAACGCTCAGGGGAGAAAGGGGAGGAGACCCTATAAAGACAGCCACCCTTGGAGCGGTGGGCTGTGGGCAAGCAGAGGACAAGAGAGTTTCTAAGTTCAGATAACCGATACTTTCAATCAAACTTTAACCCCCTTTGCACGCCAGGCTCCGGGCAACCAGAAACAAAAGAGAAGTCTCTTAGGGAGACAGATGTGTGAGTTACACTTAAGCAAAGTGCGTGAGCAAGATTTTATTACTGTGATCGATGATTGACATACACATAGCACCCACTGTGAGGTGACAGGGGACAGGGACTCATTTTTGTGTAGGATATGTGTGCATGTGTATGTGTGTGCACACGTGTGTGTGCATAGGTGGCTGCCCTTGTATGTGCATGCCTATGGAGGCCAGAGGCTAATGTTAGGTGCCTATCACTTGGCAACTTGCTGCCACCTGGATGGGGACCAGAGGCCCTGCAGCCCAGGCCTCTGGGGAACGTTGAGGGCAGGGCTTCCTTCCAGGTTTTCAGTGTCATCTGGTGCCAGCACACAGCAAAGGCTCAATGAGGTCCTTCACCCAAGCCAGATGCAGACTTGGAGAGTGCGCTAGAGAAAGCTCGGAGTATGAAGGGGCCTCTGGAGAAGAAGGGGTCTTGAGTGGGTGAGAAATAGAGACCCAGAGTCAAACAAGAGGAGAGCACAGGCCACTGTGGACTTGGGAGACCTAGAAATGCTAGGTTGAGTGGGTGGGGGGAGGTGCTCAGGTATCCTGAACACCCACCCTCTGACTGTGGGAACACCCCCCCCCTTTTCTAAGTTTTGTTTCTTCTTGGGGTGCGTGTTCTTTGCTTTACTCCAACCTTAAAGCTTAAAGTTGGATGGAAACCTGTGGTCTAGGATGTACTGGAGAAGACACTTGGGTTCTCTTGGCTCACACAAAGTCCCAAAGCTCCCCTTCTCATTCTGGGTGTGTCTGTGGAATTACCCCTCAGGCAAAAGGGCTCTTGTGCCCCCTGCTGGCAGCTCTGCTCCAAGCATCCCTGTCACTGGCTGAGGATGCTACTTGGGGAGGCAAGCACCTTGTGAGAAGGTGGGTTTCAGGCTGCGGGGTGGGGTGAGGAGGTGGGAGTGGGGGCGGGGCATGAGTAGGGGTAGGGAGTGTGGGGGTGTGGGTATGGAGGGTGGAATACTGGCCTGCTACAGTGGAGGACTGGTTTGTAGTATCCATCTGAACCCTGGAGGTTTCCAAATTGGTTCACTTCCCTTTATCCTTTACCCTGAGCTGAGAGGGACTCTTCAAAAACCTGTCAGAGGCAGTCCTCGGAACCACTAACTGGCTCTTTCGGGTTTGAAGCGCCTTGTGCCCAGTGCAGAGAGCCAGTTTCCAAAGGCTACACACTGTGTGAGTTCATCTACAAAACAGTTTCAAAGGAAGAAATGAGAAATGGAGAAAGACCAGGTTGCCCTATTGGGGAAGAGACAGGGAGATGGAAAGATAGAGGAAGAGAGCAGATGAGGATAAGAACCTTCATTGCTCTTGCATAGGACGCAGGTTCAAGTCCCATCATCCTCACAGCAGCTCACAATTGTCCCTAATTGCTGTCCCAGGGTCTCTGAATGTCTTCTTTTGGCACAGGTGGCCACCAGTCATGTACATACATACACACAGGCAAAAGCACTCATGAACTTAAAATAATAAATTAGGGCTGGAGAGATGGCTCAGCGATTAAGAGATTGTCTGCTCTTCCAGAGGTCTTGAGTTCGATTCCCACCAACCACATACATGGTGGCTCACAACCATCTGTAATGGGGTCTGCAGTTTCAGTGCTGGTGATTGCCTAGAGCCTCTCTCATGTTCTGAGCAAATGTTCTTTGGGTAAGCTCTCTCCCAATAATTTTCTTTTATATTTTTTAGACAGGGTCTTACTCTATAGCTCTGACTTGCCTAGAACTCACTCTGTAGACCAGGATGACCTCAAACTCACAGAGACTCACCTGCTTCTGCCTCCCAAGAGCTGGGGTTAAAGGTGTGCGCTATCATGTCTGGCAGAAATGGGGTTTTTGAAACAATAGGACCATTCTGTTTTGATTGTGGTGGTGGCTGTGACACTTTGTGCCTGTGACAAAATACAGAATTCTACATAAAGACACAGTAAGGAGTGTGCAAAGGCCAGAGGAGTAGGTAGCCCCATAGCACAGCGGGGCTTATGGAAACTGCTGTCTCTCAGGATTGACGTGCACAGCAGTTACGTAAGATGTCATGGTGGGCATTGGATGCTAACACTGGCCTGAGACTTCAGCACCAAGGGATCAAATACTCTCTTCCGGCCTTAGCAGATACCTGCACACACTGGACACTGCCCGCCGCCCCCCCCCCCCCCCAGACTTACAGACAGAGGAAGAGGAGGGAGAAAAAGAGGAGAAAAAATCTTGGTGTGTTGCTATCCTAGCACGTGGGGTATAGAAGGAGTATCGGAAACTCAAGGTTATCTTTGGCTCTATAGCAAGATGGAGACCAGTCTGTCTGCATTGTGACTCTGTCTCAACAACGCCAAGGAGACCTGGCCACACAGTCCTGATCATCGCCACCTAGTGGTGCATGTGAGTAGTGCAGGATGGAGCCTGTTCTGTTGGAGGCCCAACCCCATTTTTAGTAAAAGAAATCTCTTACTAAAGGTCTTTTTCTAAGGCCTATAGCAGGAGAACACCCAGGCATAAAAGGCCCAGGAAGGCAGGCTTCCTCCCTGCCCTCTTGTCAACTAGTGAGTCCCTTCCGGCTTGGATCTGGCAAGTCAAATGCCCTTGCCTCAAAGCATATAGAGAGTAGCTTTCCTGAGGCACGGCTGCTTTGAGGTCTTCAGAAAAGATGATAGAGGGGTCCTGGGATCAAAGGATTCACGGGTCCAGCAGAGTGATCTTGTGGCTGTAACTCTCCAGGACCTGGGCTAGCCTAGAAACTAAGCAATAAAGACCAATGTGATTTCACAAATGTCCTTGCACTAGGTTCAGGCCTAGGAAAGCTTGTATACAAGTCTCACTGTCCAATCTGAGCAGATGTGGATGTCCCAGTTTTATAGGTAAGTGACCTGGTGCAAGCTACCTGCTAAGATCACTCAAGAAGAAATGGGGGGGGCATGGGGGGGGAGCTGGAGAGATGGCTCAGCGGTTACAAGCACTCCCTGCCCTTCCAGAGGACTTGACATCTGTGCCTTGCAAGCACCTGTAACTCCAGTTCCAGGGGCTCTGACACCCTCTTCTGGCCTCCACTAACATCCTTGCACATGAACAAAAACAAAATAAAAATGTTTTTTTTTTAAACGGTAGGATTGGAATGTGGTCTCCGAATACTTGCCTTTTGATATCTTCAGCTGTGAATGAATATTATATTTATTTATAGTGTGTGTGTGTGTGTGTGTGTGTCCATGTTCACATAAATTTGCAGAGAACAACTTGGGGAGTCAGTTCTCTCTGTTCTACCATGTGGTTCCAGGGATCAAACTTGGCTCTTCAAGGTTGGTGTCCAGGGTTTTTACCCACTGAGCCATCTCTTCCTCCCATGAACACCTGTTATGTCAGTCTCTATGTTAAGTATTAAGGACACAACAAAAACCTTCTTCCTCTTGATGATATATGGCTGTAAGGTGGTAAACAAAGAAAAGAGATACATATAGGTTCCTAACGGTGTATATGGGGGAAGGTGGCAGAGGAGGGTACTCAGAGGGGCTGCTGAGAAGTGGTGACTTAAAACAGCACCAAAAGATAGCTGACTAAGCAAAGGAAAAAGTGGGAAGAACACAGCACATGCAAAAGTCCCGGGGCAGGAAAAGAACACAGCACGCACATACAAAGGTCCTGGGGCAAGGAAAGAACACAGCACGCACATACAAAGGTCCCGGGACAGGAAAAGAACACAGGACATTTGGGAAAGTGATGGGAGGCTGTTATAGTCATAGCTCAGAAACCAAGACAGTGTGTGAGGTGCAGGCCTTGCAAGGGCTTGAGCGGCTGTGTGCTCTAGCCAAAAGTGTTGTTAGAAATTTGGAACTATCAGTTCATACACTCGTCACAGCACCATAGTGAAGGCATTGCTACTGCACCCCCATTCTCCAGATGAATACACTGAGGTGCAGAAGAGGTCAGTCTGGGTTTGAGTCGGGCCATTTGGCTCCAGGGCTCTGCTACCATGTCATTCTACTGAGGAGTGAGGGCGTGGCTGAGGAGGGGCAAGGGCTGAGCCTGGTGGGCTAGACCCAAGCTTGAGGTCATATTCCAAATGTATTTAAGATAAAAACAAATAACATTATTCGGGGCGGGGGGGAGCACATGTGTTACACACACACACACACACACACACACACACACACACACACGTGGTGGTCAGAGGTCAGAGGTCAACTTTTGGGACTTGGTTTCCTCCTTTTGTACTTAGGTTAAGAGACTTGGCAGTAGACACCTTTAACCACTGAGCCACCTCACTGGACAATAAACTAACCAGAGATGGGTTTTAAACTGAGACTGTAGGAGGGAATGAGGGGGGAGGCTGAGGTCAGGGGATAGGGAAGTGCTAAGTGGGAATCCAGGCAGACCCTAGCTCCCTAAACCAGGTTGGTGGGAAGGAGACAGTTGGCAAGGTAGAGGTCAAGGTTTTGGACACAGACCAGAGTGAGTCTGCCGTATTCCCAGGTTTTAGTTTGTCCATCTGGGGGATGACAGAGCCATTTCCCGGGATAAGCAAACCTTGGAGGAAGACTTGTTTTGGGGAAAATCAAGGATCTGATCTTAGGCTGAGGTCTGTCACAGGACAGACATCATCGATGCTGTGGCTAGTGTCATACTGGGAGCAAGGACAGGGGGAAGAGTCTGCCCTGAGAATTCTTTCTTCCCATGCTTGGCCAGAGGTGGAAGGAACATGAAGGGACTGAGGGAGAGATGTTCCCAGGAGAGCCTGCTTGTGCTGGGAAGCCAGTGAAGCCGGAGACTCAAAGTGTCTACCAACACAGGTGTGTTGTTGATTCCGCAAGAGAGTCTGCAGTCTGTGGCATCCAGGGGATGGGAGGGAGAACATGGACATCTTTCAAAGTCTAGCTGTACATATAGGTGCTTGCCATCAGCAACTCCAGTACCCACATGTTGAAGGAAAGGGCCAGCTTTTACAAGTTGATCTTTGACCTCCTAACATGCAGGCTCCTTCAACACAGATACACAATATATAAATAAGAAATATAATTTAAAAAGTCTGGCTTAGAGAGTGGGTCTGGTTTTAGGAACGTGTGTGGTGGAGTTTTTCTAGTGTGACAGTGACTGGAACTTCTTCCCATGGAATCAGGTAGGTGTAGTGGACACTGTAGGTATCATAACCTCCTCCATGACTGAAGTTTCCATGTAGGTGGAGGCCTGGGTGGTGACCAACAGCTCTCATTAGAGTCCTGCTGGGACATGCTCATGGTTGAACAAGAGATGCTTTGCCCTGATCTGTGCCAACTGTCAGGCAATTTGGGTGGGTCAACAGAGCAAGCTGCACAGGATGGATAATGTGTAAGTCCACCCAGAACTCCTGGGAGTTTGGCTGAGTCGGGACGTGGGCCCATATTGTGGCCCACATTCCTGTACAGGTGTCTGTCTTGAGTGCCCCAGGCTGACCTCCCCGCTTGTATTTGCTGGTGGCTTCCACCCGATACAACAGCTCTATATGTCGCGGAGAGCCATGGGTGTGTTTAGGAAAGAAAGGCTGATGGGAGAGCTAGGGAGAAAGGGAGATGTGGAGAACCAGGGGGAGGAGGGGCTGTTCTGAGCCTCACTGTGGTTGCTGTGTTTCTGACATCATTGCTGGGGGCAGAGGCCCGCCACCTGTGGAGAGGGAGGGAGGGAGGCAGATCAGACTCTGAGGAGATCTAGTGAAAGCCAATGGTGGCAGACAGTATGACATCCCCATTCTCATGGCTGCTGATAAAGATGGGGAGAGGGGGACCCACAAGTAAGATGCAAGGGGCACTGTGGGACCTGGCAACAGTTGTGCACCCAGGAGGATGGAAACACACAGGTCAACAAATGGAAGCTTCCCACAAGTCACACTGAAGCCCGAGCCCGAGTGTGATGGGGGCCTTTGGGAGTGACTAGGTTTAAGTAAGGTCATGATTGATGTTGGGATCCGAGTCCTTGAGTGGCAAGACCAGACCTTTAGGTCCACTGCCGTTTAAGGATGTGTCTAGAAAGTGCAGCCTGAAAGCCAAAGATGTCCTTGTCCCACCTCTTCGTGCTGCAGCCTGAGCTTGAATGTCCAGCCTGCAGCTTTGGGAGGACTACACTGGGATGACTGAGTCACCCGGTCTGCACCGTTACGATAGCAGTACAGCTCTCTGTGCCAATGTGGCCATGGAAACGCTTGTACAGTGGTGTCCGTCTTGACAGCCTCTGAGAGGGTAGAACCCGCGATCCTTCAGTTAGCAAAGGAATCAAGAAAAGGTGGCAGGGGCTGGAGAGATGGCTCAGAGGTTATGAGTACTGGCTGATCTTCCAGGGGTCCTGAGTTCAATTCCCAACAACCACAAGGTGGCTCATGACCATCTATAATGAGATCTGGTGCCCTCTTCTGGCCGGAGGGCATACATGCAGACAGAACACTGTATACATAATAAATAAATAAATAAATAAATAAATTGGAAGGAAGGAAGGAGGGACGGAAGGAAGGAAGGAGGGAAGAAGGGAAGGAAGGAAAGGTGTCAGCTGAGCCTGGTGATGCAATGTCAGCGCTTGGGAGGTGGAGGCAGGATGGATGGTCAGGAGTTCAAGGCCATCCTCAGCTGGACACTGAGGCAGGATGGTATAGGCAGGCTGAGGATCAGAGTAGCTCTCCAAAATGCTCTCCACAATGCTCAACTAAGAGTCCAAGGTGTTTAAGCTAGAGGCCAGTCTTCCAGGCTATTATCAAAGTACATTCGCCAATATAGGAGAATAGACATTTTATTTAACAGTTAGTTATTAGCTTGCCTTAGGACTTTAAATATATAGGTGTACAGCAAGAGGCCGCCATTTGTTCTCTTCTGCGCCCTGCTACTATCAGGGCTGGGCTTGCATCGGCCATGCACACTGAGCCCCAAGCTCCAGAACCCCTGTCCCAGGACACAGTGCCTGGCACATGAGAACGCACAATAAATATGGACTGCATGAAACCAAGGGAGAAACCCATGGGAAAGGCTGGCATAGTATGAATGCCCAATAAATATTAGCTATTATTGTTTGTTGAGTCAGTGGGGGTGGATGGAACTAGGGGCTCCGATCCATAGACTGAGGTGGGGTGTGTGTGTGTGTGTGTGTGTGTGTGTGTGCATGCATGAGGGAGGAAATGCGCAGCTGACCCAGGTTCAACTGTTTGCCTAAGGCTGTGACCTCCAGGACAGGCCTCTCCTAGCTCTGCATGGTAAGTGGGTACCAGGTAGGCATCCAGTCAGCCTGGGTGCAGACAGTGGTTAGGAGCTTTAGGTAGGCACCCAGCCAGGGTGCAGACAGTAGCTGGGGGCTTCTATTTTATGCTGTTCCCCCACAAACAGCTGTGGTAGGTCCCCCGCTGTCCTCAGGGGCCCCCAACCTCTAACCTACACAGAGTGCTCCAGCATATTTATTCTGGTCTACCTTCAGGCTGGTGTGCGGCAGTGGGGTTGTGGCATCACTTCCTCCTCTAGAAGCTGGGCTCGCTGCGGGGATAGCCTTGGCAGGGAATCCGATCACCTACGGACCCCTGAAGTAATTTGACTTCTGCAAGCCCTAGATCCCTGGATCCATGTGGAGTAGGTGCAGGGTTGGTATGTCGTTAGTATGAAGAACTTCTGCAGAGAACGGGTGTGGCCCAGGGAGAGAGGGAAGCTTAGGAAAAGTTCTCAGGTGGCCTGCATCAGGGTGGCACTGGAGCGTAAGGCTGAAGACAGCAGCCTGGGCTGGAAGCCAGGGTCAGGTCTCCCATGGCAGCAGAGACAATGCCAGTAGCTGCTTCATGACCTCTCGCATAGCGCGGGGCCTACAAGGTCTCCACCAAGGCCTGGCCTGAGGAAACCAGGATGCTCTGGCCAAATCCCTTCAGACAGTCACCTCCCGCCTCCAGGCACATTCTCACATCCACACAATAGGCGGCGCTGTAATGGGGGGAAAGGGTCCTAATGAAGCCCTAAAGGGGACGCGAGAGGGAGAAATCACATTTCATGAACTGCCCACCAGGGGTCACTGTACCCTCTGAATCGAGGGGTGTCGAAGTCACAGTGCAGCGCAGGGTGGGAAGCGGAGAGCCTCAGGGGAGGTCCAGCCTCACGGCCTCCAGATAACCCGGGTCCACAGTCAGTGCGGTGGGAAGATGTCTGCGCACTGATGTAAGATGAGCTCCACCACCTGGTTCTGAAACACCATGGTCATGGGCATGCTGGCCTCCTCCATCTCAGGTCGCAGCAGCGTGGGCCCGAACACTATGGCCACATTCTGCACAGACATACGGTTCTGCTCGCCGTGCTCGATCACCCTGCCGTGGGATTGGTGGGATCAAGAGGTTAGAGGTCGGGGAGTCTCTCAACATGGGCTCCAGCTACGACTAGCCCTCCTCTTTTGCCCTAGGAAGCGTGGCTTGCTCACCGGCACAAATGCTGAATGAGCAGTCGCAGCGTGTCGTGGTTGGGGGCCGGCAGCGTGCGCACCAGGTCACGCACACAGCGGCTGCGCTGGGCTGGGTCCTGCAGCTCTGAGTGAGAGAAGGGACCAGAGATGGTCTGCTGACTCTAACAAAAACGGGCCAGCCTCCCCATCCCTCCTCTTCCCAAGCCACTCACTGATGGCTGCTATGAACTGGTGGAAATGTGAGAAGGGGAAGAGGGGTTCCGGCAGCTCTCGGAAGAAGAGCTTCAGGGCACCCGTGATCACGTGGACGTCTTCCCAGCGCCCATCGTCCAGGTCCAAGCGTTCATCTGCGGCAGGGAAGGGCCCGCGGGAATTGAGAGGCGGTCAGCAACCCCTTGTGCCTTCAGTCCCCAGGGCAGGGACTGGGAAAGGGCCTCACCGTGATCCACCTTATAGCGCAGCTTCTGGATGGTGGCCAGGTTCCCACTGATGCGGTACAACCCATCAATATCCAGCCCTGCGGGAAAGGAAATGGCTGACCCTGGAAGGACTGAGGGTCCCTAACGATTTCTACTCAGGGTTTTCCTCCTCGGAGTCTTTCTGGCTCCTTCTTCTTGACCCTGTGCTCACCCAAGGAATCTCCACCCTTGGCTCCCTAAAAGCCGCGGGTCACGATGCGCTGCCTCGTCTGCGCATGCGTACATACCCCGGGCCTCGACGGTGCGAATGCATTGCTGCACGAAGCGTGGCACAGGGCTCCTCTCGCGCTCACACAGTTGAGCCAGCGCGCATCCAAACACCTGGTCTGGGGGAGAGGTTGGTCAGCGCCGCCCAGCCCCGCACCACCTGACCCCGGATCCCGGCGAACTGCAGGTACCTTTGATGTAGCCCTTGTCCCGCAAAGACTGCAGAGTGGGTCGTCTCTGTAGGAATTTACGGAGCTTGTGCCGGACCCTGCTCAAGTCGCTTTCCAGGCCTCCGGGGCTGAGCGAGGGTGAGGCTGCCACAGACCGAACTCAGTCAGCAGGTGGCAGTGATGGCACTGACCCTAGACCCCAACCAGGGCATCACTTCCCGCTCCTCAGCGGGGAGTCTTTCCCACCTGATCCCATCGCAAACCTGCGTTCTGCCGCACGTCCTCCTCTCGCCAGCTTCCGAGACGCTCACTGGACCCAAAATCAGCACTGTTGGGTTCACCTTCCTCCCCTTGGTGCAGGCCTGCAGACTGGAATCAGACAACCTCAGAGAAGCAAGGCCTGGGGCGGTTTGGGGGCTTCTCCCGAGCCCCAGGAAGAGCCTGTTTTTTTCTTGTCAGTTTACTGTCCTGAGAATCAGACCTTCCACCTTCCCTGACTGCAGAATCCTCCAAGAGCTGCAAGGTTATTCTCCCCTCTCCCTTTCTTTCTTATCCTGGCCACTTCTAGGCTCCTCCCAGTTCCTCAGCTCTCTCCATCCCACTAGACTGGCTGCCACTATGAGCTTACAATTCACACAGTCCAGACCACCGTTGATCACGCCAACAGTATCTCCTGCCTTTGGATTCCTACAACCAAAATCTGTACCCAGGGCTAACCCATATCGAATTAAGAGACAAATATTATCAGGCCGTCGTCATATAAATAGCTGTTGATTTTGCCAGCGCCCGGGATCAAACTCAGGACCATTTGCATGCTAGGCAACCCCTCGGTCACTAAGTTATATCCGCAACCCATAATTGGCACTACTGGGGCTGTGGCTTAAGGGCAAAGCCCTTGTCTAAAAGACGTAAGGCCCTTGAGTTCCATCTGTTAATGCTTTCTCTTCTAATTGTAGCTGTCATTCCTGTCTGGTTCCTGAGAACCAATTCCTGAGTCTAGTTCCCTCCCTCCCTCCCTCCAAAATGACGAGTTTCTTCAGATTGTGCCTGTCCCCCTCCTGTAGAGTCCTGCAAAACCAGCCCCCAGGGCTGGTGTCATGGAATTCTCTGTGCATAGCTGAGGGTCCTGGGGAAAAGCCCACGCCCCTCCCCTTCAGCCCCGGGGTTCGGGGCTCTGCTTACCAGCTCCTCGATGCCTTCCGCAATGGCCTTGTGCCAGGTGCTAATGATGGCTTCTGAGTCATGCTGGATCAGGTACTCTGAGCCGTCTCGGCTTCGCAGCTGGAGGGACACAAGTCACACCACAAGTCACTCAGTTCCCTGTTCCTTCGTCTACCTTGGGAGTAGGCTTTGTGTGTGTGTGTGCGTGTGCATGTGTGTGTGTGTGTGTGTGTGTGTGTGTGTGTACTGAGAGGGAGGTGGCCTATCCCTGCCCTAAGCAATTCAGAGCCTAATAGAGCAAAGGCCACAAGCCAGGCCCAACTCTTCCTCTTTGTTTAATGTTGTGGGTAACATTGTTTACTAAAGTGAGGTCCAGAACATTTGAATCACTTTATGGGCATACAGCTCATAGTTCTAGAACAGAGTTCTGCAGGGTTCATTACTGTCTGCCACAGAACATAGCAGGCCTCCCCCCCGCAGGGCGCGGGCAGATGATAGAAAATGCCTATGGAAGATCCTAGCTGCAGGAACAGCAATGGGGAAAAACTGCAGAGCGGAGCAGGGATAGACGACGGCTGATCCCAAACACCCGGAGGCTATAGAGTGTCGCCAGCTGCAAAGCCTGGCTTAGAAGTATATCTCAGCCTTGCCCTTTGGTCCAGAGAGAGGCAGACGGCAGAATCTGGCTCACATAGTGGGGAACAACTTCTAGAGTCAGAGAAAACGGTCTTTTGGTTGTTCCCCTTTTAAAATTATAACTAAGAGGCTGGAGAGATGGCTCGCTAGCAGTTAAGAGCACTTGTTGCTCTTGCAGAAGACCTGGGTTTGGTTCCTAGCACCCACACACAAGGTGGCTCACAACCATTCAGTTTCAGGGAACCCAATACCCCCTTCTGATTTCTGTGGGGTACCAGGAATACATGTGATGCGTGTGCACACACACGTGCGCAGACACACACACACACACACACACACGCACGCACACGAAGGCAAAACATTCACACATATAAAATCAATAAATCTAGAACTAAATAAAGCTTGGAGAATCATCAAAACCAAAACATCTGGGTTCCCTGCAGCATGTCTGGCCATGCCTCTGTCTGGAGCAGTTCTAAGGTCCCAGCTCAGCTTCTGTGGAGCTCTTTAAGAACCAAGGATTAGGAAGCAGCTTAGATTCCCTGGAACCGAGAGGATCCTCTCCCTAACAGTAAAGATCTGTCTAACTGATTTCTGTCCTGCTTTCTTTTGCTGCCTGGAGAACCTAACTTTCTCTCAGTGACAGAGCACCTGCTACTCACTGTCTCCCCTTAGTTTTTCTCCATCTTGGACCAGCCCTAACTTGTTTGGCCAGTTACTGGCTACTGGTTTTTTGGTGTTTTTTTTTTTTTTTTTACACCAGTTCTTTGCCTATGGTGTCTGTTTGTGTGTGTGCATGTGTGTGCCTGTATGTGTATGTGCCTGTGTGTATGTGTGTGCCTGTGTAGGAATACGTGTGTGCGTGAATGTGTATGCTTGTGTATGTGTGTTCCTGTGTTTGTGCATATGTGTATGTGTTAGTGTGTGCATGTGTGTGTATGTGTGTATGCATGTGTGTGTATGTGCATGTGTGTATGACTATGTATACATGTGCATGTGCGTATGTTTGCGTGCATGTGTGTATGTGTATGTTCCTGTGTATGAGCATATGTGTATGTTTGTACATGTGCCTGTGTGTGAATGTGTATGCCTGTATGCGTGTGTGCGTGTGTGTGTGTGTGTGTGTGTACTTGCATGTGCATGTGTGCAGGTTGAGGCCAGAGTCCAGCCTCAGGTGTTTTCTACTTTTTGTTTATTTTTTGATAGGGTCTCTTACTGACTCAGAATTCAACATTTAGGTTAGATTGGCTGAGCAGCAAGGCCCAGGGACTCCATGTCTCTGCCTTCCCATTCCTGGGATCCCAAGCCTGTGCCACCACACTACGCTTTTACAGGGGCTCTGGGGATCATCAGGTCCTCCTGCTTGTGCACTAAGCACTTTACCGACTAAGCCATCTCCTCAGCCCTCACTGCTTGTGTGTTTTTCTTGTGGTCTGCCTCACAGCTCTTAGGGACCGTCAAACCACCGAACACTGGAGGGTGTGGTACTGAGACCTTGCCAGAGTCGTCTTGCTCTTCCTGCTGGAGAAGCCAGACCAGCTCGTCACTGTTTTATTTGATGGGGACCCAATAAAAATTGGAATCTGGGCTCTGGCCGGTGAAAGCAGGTTCCTGGCTCAGCCCATCACAGTGAGTCCCTCGTCTCAGGCTGAGAGGAAGAAAGCCACTCTGGGGGTGGCCTGCTCTCCTAGAGACCTGTTTCTCGACTCTGTTCCCAGGTCGAGGATTTCAGACAGCGCGACAACAGAAACACTGGTCCCAACACGGGGCAGCCTTGTCTTTGAAGCTTGAGAACTCCAGCCCTCCTTTCCACGGGCCCCCATTCCTGGGCCCTGTCTGCAGTGGGATTCACAGGCCTCCCCCTTCCCTAGCCAACCGCTCACCTCTAGCACATTCTTCTTGCTGGATTTGTCTTTGGGGGCCCAAGAGAGAGAGGCCCCCTTCAGTTCGACCGTATATTCGGGGGTGGAGAGCTTGGAAGGCTGCCTCTGTGGGGAAGGAAGGAAGGAAGCAAAATTATAAGGGGCATTCATCCGGTGCGCTTGCTACAGTCCCTGGTGCATCTTTGCCCTAGAACCTCCTGGCAAGCAGGAGGGAAGGGAAGGAAGGAGCCCAACCCCGTTCTGTGAGCAGGTATCCCAGGCCCCTGCCTCCCTGTTCTCCAGGCTGGAGCTGACCATCCCCAAGGACAGTTCTTCAGGCCTAAAGTGGTGGGAGGTGTTTGTACAGGGGTGAGTCCGCCATCATTGTCCCTCGGTACTTGGGTAGCCATCTTTAAGACCAGAAAAAGAGCAGAAGGTGTCCCCTACTCAGGGACAGGTCTCACCAGGCCGCCTGCAGCTGAGGTCTTTGAATCCTTGAAGAAGGTCAGGACCCCGCCCTCCAGCACTGTCCAGGAGGCACTCCAGTGTTTCTTCCTGAGTAAGGAGGAAGTAGGGGTGGGTGGGGCTTAAATTTGCTCCTGGCCTGGAGGACTCACTGAACCTAAACGCACACTAGGACATAGAGTTTTAAGAATATAGCTTGGGGTACTAGCTTGAGAGGGCTGGATTCCCACGCCAGATAGATGGTAGCCAAGGAACCTTAGGATCCTATTTCCTCACAGGATCTTGTATGAAGTTGCTACCATGATTAGTAACTGTGGCAAATGGGAGTTTAGGGGAACTTCATCATCAAGGCCCACCCGGCCAGGACTGGGTCTGGACCGGCCCTCACCGAAGTCTCTTCCCCTTGTCTACCGTCTTGGTACGATGGAGGACTCCTGCCTTGTCCAGAGTCTTGATCTAAGAGAATGGGGGGAGAGGGAATAGTTATGAGGGGGGGGCAAGTAGGAAGGGGGGGCAGAAGCTAGTGTCTCCTTGGGTGGAGGTTTCCCACAGGTTAAGCCTGAAGCTCACTGAACCCTATCAACCACCCAACTGCAGGGAGGGAGGGTGATGTCCCTACAGAAGTAGGCACAAGGCTTTCCCACCTTCTCCTCTGCAGGGCTAGTCTGGGCTGGAGTGTCGCTATCCTGGCTGGATTTTCGGACACTTCGAGGGGCAGGGATCGGGACCTGGGGAGAAATTCGTAGTCACTTATCACTCCGTCCAGCCCCCCTCCCCCAACCCCCCTCCAGTTATCTCCCTTCCCAAGCTGGTTACCTGGGGTAGCTCCCACTGAACGGAGGAGTCCTCAGGGTTATAGAAATATGGCTTCCCGTGCTCGTCCTCCAACTTTACCCACTGTGGACACAGGGATGGTCAGGGCCCTCAGCCTAGAGTCTGGGACGGTACTAAGGGCTGGAACACCAGACTTCATGTTGAATGGCATGGGGTGCTCACTTTAGACTTGAGGGAGGTCCTAGTGAGGAAGTCCCGGGAGCCCAGGTCTGTCTCCCAGTGAGGTCCTACCTGCTCTTGAGTGAACTGGTTGATATAGAGCATTTGCTTGTCTGGAGTAATTTGACAGGACCAGCCAGGGGGTGCAACCAAGGGAGAAGTGGGGCCCGGATCACTGAAGGAGCCCACGGGAGAATAGTCCTCTTCGGGGTAACTGGCCAGTAATTCGGGGTAGTCTGTTTCAGGAGTCGGGGGCTGCAGGGACCGAAAGATGGAGTCAGAGGTTCTCTGTCTCCTGCCCCCCCTTTACTCTCTAGAGGCCAAGAAGCAAGAAAAAGTCAGGGGCCCTAGGAGAAGGCTCTGTCCCTGCTCTCTGGTCCCTGAGAAGCAAGAGGAGGGGTTAGCACCGCTCAGAGGCGGCCCGCCCCCATTCTTTGGTTTCTGATTAGCATGAGGGGAGGTCAAAGACGTTTAGAAATGCTCCCCCCAACACCCTATCCCCGCGCGTGCCCACACATACATTGTCCCACCCCTATCCTCTGATCCCTGAGAAGCGGGAGGTGGGATCTGCGGTTCTTGGGGTGGCCCCGCCTCTCACCCTCTGCTGCCTGGGGCTTCGCGGGCTCAGGCTGGGTTGCATCTCCAGTTGTTCCTGGTGATCTTCCTCCAGCTCCTCGGTCTCGTCCTCCCAGGCAGTCTCACCGGTCACGGGGTTATAGAAGAACACCCTGCGGCTCTCCTCATCCCAGTACTGTCCCCACTCTGTCTCCAGGCTCTCCCCGCTGCCCACAGAGGCCCGGGAGGTGGCCGGGCTGGTGGCTCCTTCAGGTGTTTCAAAGGGTGACTCCCAGGTGGTCACGCCGGTGTCAGGGTTGTAGTAGTAGGGGCGCCCAGTGCCCGCGTCTGTGTGCGTTTCCCACACTGGGCTGAGCCGAGGAGGTGCGGCTGCAGAGCGTGGGGATGTGGCCCGAGGTTGCCTCTCTACGTTAGCATACACTGGTTCCGGGGGGTCGTCCACCTGCAAGAGCCGAAGGAAACGGCTTTTAGGGCAACTCCAGAGTCACACAGTGTGGCCCTGGGCATGTGTGCTTTGCCCATCCCAGAAATCGTGGCAAAAAGAAAAAGACACGTTTTTGAAAATCCTACGTGTCAGTTTGTTTATTGTATAGCAAGAACTCCAGCTCTTTGCATTTACAAAAGAGGAGTCTGCGCTTAGAGAAAGACGAACCATCAGCAGGAACAGACCGACGACCTGGGATCAGTTCTTTAGTGGGCCTCATTTGGGGTCTTCCAGCATTCCATGGGCCCTGAAGGCGCGCGTGCACGTGAGAGGGCAGAACAGCCAGATGGGCTAGGCTGGAGAATTAAGGCTCAAAGCAAGGAGCGGTCATCTAGGGTTTCATCTGGTTAGTCATGGAAGAGAGCTCACGGTGTGATTCACACTTTCTGCTTCCCTGCTAGTGGAGGGTCAAAGTCTCAGCCCTGAGAGGCCAGCCATCACCTGCCTGGGCTCGGGCTCTACTTCCTGACACTCCTTGCCACTGGCCTTGAACTTTAAGCTCTACTTGCACTGAAGTCTCGTTCTCTTGCCCGTCCGCCCGCCCGTCCCGCTCCGCCCGCCAGCCCGTCCCGCTCCGCCCGCCCGTCCATGCGGGAACTTCGGCAGGTCCAGAGCATTCAGCTCCCTTGCAGTCTGTCTGTGTCCAACTCCACCCAGCTCACCCAGCTGACTCCCAGACCTCTCCCCAGATCCCTCCAGTGTTCCCAACACACACAGTCCAGCAATGACAACCCCCTAGAAAGCCAGACAACACCATTACCAAACCCAAGCCAGCAGAAACCACCAGGGACTGATAGTTTTCTAAGAACACTCCATGCTCCCAGCAAACAGTACACCTCACAAAGCGAATATGGGTGGGCTGTGGAGAACTCACCCAGCACACAGGGGACCCTGGGTTTGACTCTTAAGTACTGCATACAACCAAGCACATCAGGCAGTATATTTCTGTCACTCAGAAGACAGAGGCAGAGCCTGGCAGTGGTGACGCACACCTTCAATCCCAGCACTTGGGAGGCAGAGGCAGGCGGATTTCTGAGTTCACAGCCAGCCTGGTCTATAGAGTGAGTTCCAGGACAGCCAGGGCTACCAAAGAAGAAGGAGAAGGAGAAAGAGAAGGAGAAGAAGAAGAAGAAGAGGAAGAAGAAGAAGAAGAAGAAGAAGAAGAAGAAGAAGAAGAAGAAGAAGAAGAAGAAGAAGAAGAAGACAGAGGCAGAACCTCACAAGTTCAAGGTTATCCATGTCTATGCACAGAGTTTGAAGCCAGGGTGGGGTACATGAGACCCTGTCTCAAAAAGGCCAAAGCCAAACTAAATGCAGACAATGGAGCTATCTGGGCAGTGTGATTATAGGGGCTATGCTTTGGTGGGGTGAGGTGGGAGGGTGTTGGGTAATTGACTCCTTGGCCTCAAGTACAAAAGGCAAATACTCGTCCACTGAGCCCCAGCTCCAGGTCTTTTTCCTTTAAAAATTTTGGAGCTTCCAATATTCGTAACAGAATTAAAACACATACACACACACAACATATATATATATATATATACACATATACATACATACATATATACATACATACACACATATATATACACACACTATATACATATAAATATATACACATACACACATATATACATGCACATACACACATACATACATATACACACATACACACACACACCTATATACATATATATGTAATAAGATAAAATCATCACAGACGTTCCTCCTCCGTGGCTGAGACACCTGTGTAAGAGAAGCACGTTCTATTCAACCTGGCTTCTTCTAGGAGTTAGAAGGAAACATAAAAATCACTCATTTGGGGCTGGAGAGATGGTTCAGTCGTTAAGAGCATTTGCTGCTTTTGCAGAGGACCTGAGTTCAGTTCCTAGCACCCACACGATGGCTCATGAACCTCTAACTCCAGCTCAATCGATTCCCTCTTCTGACCTTAGGCGCCAGGCACACGTGTGATGCATGAACATACATGAGTGTTTGTACTCACACACATACAAATCTTACCCCCGCCCCAACCCCAGTCACTCATCCTACAACGATTGCTCTGTTCTGTGGCAGGAACTGAGCCTGGCGCTGGGAATGTGGCAGAGAGCAAATGGCCATAAGTCCCTGCTTGGTGAGATCGACCTCCAGGGTACACACGCAGGTGTGGTAAGTGCAGCATGTCAGTGCCGGGCACTGCTGAGAGAGATGGCAAAGCCGGAGGCTGGCAAGAGGGTTCTGCTGTGTAGACACTTGATGCTAGGCCTGACAGCCTGAGTTTGAACCCCAGGACCCGTTTGGTGGAGGGAGAGGACTGACTGCCCAAGTCGCCCTCTTACTTCACACATGGGAGTCGGGTATATGCTCATGTGTGCACCCTCGTGGGCACCCGATAAATAAATAAAATATAATTTAAAAAAATGAGGCATGGTGAGACATGGAGATCACAGTTTTGACAAGTTGGCCAGTTCCCAGGATGCAGGTGGGTCGAGCCCACCAATTCCCCTCCTTTACCCCTCTGGGATCCCGTGGTGGAGACAGACCTTCCACCCACTTCTCCTTTCTCCCTGACCCCAAACCTCATGCGGCGTTCTGTGTTTTGGCTGCACCAGAGTGCTCCCCTACCTCTCCAGAAGAAGGTACCCAGCCACTTCCTGGCCTTTCCTTAGGCCATTCCCTTGGTCTGACTTCCCCTCTCTCCCTTCCTGCTCACATTGACTTTGCTTTTTGGGGAAGCCTCAAGTCACAGCCTCCCTGGAGAGAGGTCTAAGCTGCTCATCGCTTTGTCAGGGTGCAATGGCATTCTGCCTTGGAGGTTGGGTAACTGATCATTTACCTGGCCATCTTTCATCTTTCTTTCTTCCTTCCTTCCTTTCTTTCTTTCTTCCTTCCTTTCTTCCCATATATATGTGGTGTGTGTGTGTGTGTGTGTGTGTGGTCTGAGGTGGGCACTGGTTTCTTCTTCCATTTCACATAAACTCCACCTTATGTATTGAGGCGAGGTCTCTCACTTGAAGCCAGAGCTCACTGGCTTGGCTGGTCCAGCCAGCTTGCTATAGAGACCCTGTCTGCCTCCTCAGCACTGGGATGACAGACGGACTCCCATGCCCACCTGGCTTTTACATGGGTACCAGGGATCCAAATTCTGGGCGCCATGGTTACACAGCAAGCACTTTACCTACTGGGCCAGCCATCTCCCCAGGTCCAGGCATACCTCTCTTGTGAGTATGACAAAGAATGGTGTGCTCAGTGTCACTGTCTCCCTTCAAGTGAAACAATGTCCTGAAGCACATAGCAGGCCTACTCAGACATGGCTTTAGAGGCAAGTCAATTCTGTGGCAAATGCTGGAAACAAACATACACACAGAACGTGAGAAAGGATTTGCTGAGGATGAGGCTTTGAGCCGCAGTGCCCGGGAGATTTCACAGGACAGGACAGAAACTGTAATGACAGGGAACAGAGAGGACAGATGTGCCTCCTGCCGCACAGCTGGACACACTGGAGCTACGGCCTTGCCTATTCCAGGCCTGGGGTTGGAAGGGTTCATGGGTGATGGGGAGAAGCTGTGGTGTTGGGCTCTTTGGAGCAGGGGTTTATGCTTGACAGGCTACTGGGGCTAACAGGGATCTCGAACACAGGACACACCAGCAGGTATGGGGGATACTGAAGAGGGAGAGAGAGAGCTTTAGGTCCCTGGAGTGACAGCTGTCACAAGAAGAAGCGATGCAGAATCACGAGGTGGGAGCAGGAGGAAGACAGGCTTGCCCCAGAGACGCCAACTGCTTGGAGTGGAAGAAACGGACCCTCACAGAGGTGAGTAGGCAGAACCACTCCTCAGAAGTGGTTCGCAAGCTGCAGTCATGCTGGTCCCTCAAACCCTGGAGCTCTCTGTGACCTCCCCACACCCCCAACCCCAGTGACAGGCTCTTTCACTGTGCTTCCAGGGGAGTGTGGCAGCCCCCTACTCTGGAGACCCACATGCAGTCATAGCCTAAAAATAGTATCAAGGGCTCCTAAGTTGTAACCTATAGGTGCAGGAGTGGGGAAGAGGAAGAGGCCTCGCCACCTCATGTCAGAGAACTGAGCCAAGAGATTTCCTTTCACCTCCTTTTGGTCCTGCGCCCCTTGCCTCAAATTCCCTCCCCTTGCCCACAGTGGTGGAAGCCCTGTCTCTCTTGCCCCAAGCTGTGGATCTCAGAACTGTCTGCCTATCCTTCCAAGGATAGACAGGAAAGTTAGCCAGAAAAGGCCTCAGAGAAAAAACGTCTCGACCCCCACCCCCCACGTCACGTTCTAAACTTCTACAATTAGCTCCTAAGAGCACAGGCCTGTTGCAGCTCCAAACCCAGAAGGCCAGCGCCTTCAGAGGCTGAGCCTGCCCTGAGCCCTGAGACTTACCTGTGCCCGCAGGGCCCGGCTCTGCCTCCTGGACAGTTTTGGAATCATGTCCACCATCCCGGCCCCTCTCAGTTGGTGGGATGGAGCCTGGGAAAGCTTAGGGGGTGGAGCCCAGGACCGCAACTCTGGGCTGGCACAGGGCAACTGGGAAACAAGAAGTTGCCTCGAGATGGCGGGAGGCTGAGACTGCGGCTGGTTTCCTGTCAGGGCTGCGGAAGTGTCTGAGACAAAGTTGCCTGATGGGTGCGGGGTGGCGCAGGTTGGGGTGTTTTCAAGTTTCCTGGACCCCACTGGCTGCCCCCACTGCCCCCCGCCCGTGCTCAGTACTCTGGTGACACTGGGGGGGCGGGGGGGGGTATCTAAATCCCAGCCCCAGATGCTGTTTGGAACAGCCTGTACCAAACCGCTCACATGTAAGTCATAGGTGCTGTGGAAAGTGTGGCTCAGATAGACAGGTGGAAAGAAACCCTGAGGAGAGGGCTTCAACCCAGGCTAGCCTAGGGTACTGAGGCACCTGCAGCAGACATGAGACATTGAGTGGCTGTGGACTCCCCACAGGCGCAGGAGGATGTGAAGGGAAAGAGGAAGGCTGTGGAAAGAGACGTTTCAGATGAGGAAGGGGTTTGGGCACATGTGGTATAGGGAAGCTGGTGTCTAGACTCTTGCCAGCAAAGAGAACAGAAGGGACAGTGACCACACCACTGTCTTCCCACTCGACCACCTGGCTCTGTCTCCGTCAGACTGGGTTACCAAGGTACACTTGCCCTCTTCCTCCTGGGTGCCCACACACACCCATCCCCATAGACGTCTCTCCGTCCATGTGCTAATCCGCTCACCTCCACTGAGAACTGAGGGAAAGGAGGGAGGACAGCAACCAGCTCCTTCCTTCGATTTCTCCTCCCTCCATCCCCTCATGCAGGTGCACCCTCCAATTCCAGCCACACACATGGACCCAGCATGCCCCAGGTGAGCAGCTATGGCTGCTTCTCCAAGTCCCTGGGGACCATATTGTCTGTCCTGTCCCTCCCCGAGGTGCTTCCTTCCTGGGCCCTGCTTCTGAGTCTCCAGCTTGTTTCCAGTTTAGACTCCGACCCTTGCCCGCTCTTCCATTTCAGAAACCACAGAGAGAAAGGACATAGGATTGAAACACTTGGTGAGAGTGCAGGAGGGCTGAGACTCTGTGGTCCTCTGCCCTTTCAGCACCCATGTCTGAGCTCCATCAGCAACCCAGTCCCCAGGGTATATGGTCCGCAGTTGGCTCCTGGGAAGCCAGTCCTACTCTGGGAGCACAGGCTAGCTCTCAGGCTAAATAGACTTCTCTCCCAGCAAGCTGAGGTGATGACCACAGCTGGTGCCCACAAGCACACCATGCTGAGAGCAGGAGGGGGCAGAGTCACCTGCACAGACCGGCTGCCAATCACCCCTCTCCCTCTCCAGGCCTCACCTTCAAAACCCTCCTAGGAAGGGGAGGGGGAGGGGATGGTGCAAGGGGAAAATCCTGTCCCCTGGGTTGAGAGGCACAATAAATGCCCCCAAAACATACTGCATAGAACAGCACACAACTGCAATTCCAGCACTCAGGAGACTGAGTGCTGTAAATTTAAGGTAGTCCTGGAATTTGTTCATTGTAGATTCTTGGTCATTTAGTGAGAAAGAGAGGTGAGAAGGAAGGAGGGAGGGGAGAGAGAATCAAATAGCCAGGAACTGGCCCCTGTCCACTCTCTGAGCCTGCCATCCAGACTGGGTGGAGAGACAGCAGGAAGGAAAGTGTTTTTTATCTTAATGTTGTCACACAGTGGGTCCCTTTTTATCTCAATTCTGTCACACAGTGGGTCCCTCCCCTACTATACCTTCTATAGGCCTGTGACTGAGTATCCCTTCGTATCCACCCAGGTCACGGGGAGAGCTATATGCTTGCTACTGTACAGGGGCGATCCGGGAGCAGAGCCCTTGGCAGAGCACTTTACTGCTATCTGGAATGACTGCAGTCCCCGGGCAGGTGCCCACTTCAACAGAATCCTGAACATGATAGGATTGGGGCTGAATTATCTTGATAAACACAGAATGAATATATCCAGAGGTGTGGGGGTCTGGGTAGGCTCTGTTTCAGCAAGCCCTGGCTGGAATTCCTGGGCCCTAGCTTCTTTAGCTGTATAGCATGGGGCTGTCCTCTTCCCCACCACCGGGGCTGGTTTCTGTGAAAGCACAGCTGGCCACTGGGTTCCCACACCCACAGGGCCCTGGGGAGAAATTTGGGTGTGTTTCTGCTTTTCTGATTCTGGGTTTCGGATTGGGCACCCTAAGCACCGGACTCTGCCCCAGCCTCCGGATGACCTCGTGGAGCTGCCTGCTGGGCCCGCTCCTCCTGGGTGGGCAAGATCTGGGTGTGGCTCCTTTCTGGCACACACTAGAAGTAGTGCTGGCAGAGGGCCAGCAGAGCCCATCAAGGACCTTCTGGGCTGCCAGTGGAGGCTGCGGTCATGAGCTAAGCTGCAAAGTGTGATCAGGGGCTGCCTTTTAACCACGTGTCCCTCAGACATCACTCTCATTTTGATGCAGGGCACAGGGGCCTCCTGTTCACGCCAGCTTCCCTAATTTGGGCCTGTGGAGCCTCCACTGGCTATGCAGGCCTCACCTCCAACCTCCGCCCACTCCTCTTTTTTAATCACCCTGGTCCTGATGGTGCTTTATAAACTTGGTTTCTCTATCCTGTGTGTGTGTGTGAGTGTATGTGTGTGTAACAGAGAAAGAAAGAGAGACAGATGGACAGACACACACATGTGGGCACACACACACACACACACACACACACACACACACAGAGAGAGAGAGAGAGAGAGAGAGGCAGGCAGACAGACAGACAGACGTGCACACACAGAGAGACAGATAGTCAGACAGGCACACAGAGAGATACACAGATACACACACAGAGAGACATTAAACAGACAGACACAGAGAGAAGAGAGAGACTCATACATTTCCCTTCCTTCTAAACACTTGGCTTATGGGGTTCTGAAGATCAAAACCAAGGCCTCATGCACTCTTGTCAAGCATTTTACCAACTGAGTCACACCCCAGTTTTCTGTGCTGTTTTTGAAGCTCTGGGATTGAACCAGAGTGTTTCTGAAGCAGGGCAAGTGCTCTACCACTGAGGCATATTCCTAACCAGGTCCATCTTAGAGCAAAACAGAAAGTGGGGGACTAGGGGAATGGCTCAGCAGGTAAAGCAAGCATCTGCCATGCAAATATGAGGACTGGAGTTCACATCCCCAGACCCCAGTTAAAAGCTCCGTGGTGTGGTGACCCACCTGTAATGACAGGAGGGAGACCGGGACAGGCCTTCCCCAGATCTGACAAAGAAACAGTGAGCTGAGATCCTGCCTGGAGGTGCTGGACATCAGCCTAGGGTCTCCACTGCGTGCACAAAACTGTGCATCCACATACATGAGAACACAACCACATGTCATCCATATACATGAGAACACAACCACATGTCATCCACATACATGAGAACACAACTATATGCACCCATGCAAAAGAAGAGAAGAAAAAATGAGGGAATGGGGCTGGGGTGTAGCTCAGTGGCAGAGAACTTCCCATGTGTGAGACGCTGAGTTCAATCACTCAGCCCTTGGTCCCATTTCTGCAACCCTTTTATTTGTTTGCATTCATCTATGTAATGACAGCGTCTATAGATAGACCAGGCTGGCTTGAGACTCACTGTGTAGCCCAGATTGGCCTCAAACGCTTGGTGCTGGAGGTCAACATGACACACGCTAATGTCATTTGGGAGGAGGGAACCTCAATTAGAAAAATAATTCCAAAAGATTAGGCTGTGGGCAAGCCTGTAGGGTGTTTTCTTAATTGGTGATTGATGGGGGAGGGTCCAGATTATTGTGGGCAGAGCCATCTGTATTGGCTGGTTGTGGGAGTCAACTTGACACAGGCTGAAGTTATCACAGAGAAAGGAGCCTCCCTTGAGGAAATGGCTACATGAGATCCGGCTGTAAGGCATTTTTTCAATTAGTGATCAAGGGTGGGAGGGCCCACTGTGGGTGGCGCCATCCCTGAGCTGGTAGTCCTGGTTTCTATAAGAAGGCAAGCTGAACAAGCCAGGGGAAGCAATCCAGTAAGTAACATCCCTCCACGGCCTCTGAATCAGCTCCTGCCTCCAAGTTCCTGCCCTGTGTGACTTCCTTGGTGATGAGCAGCAATGTGGAAGTATAAGCTGAACAAACCCTTTCCTCCCCAACTTGCTTCTTGGTCATGATGTTTTGTGCAGGAATACAAACCCTAACTAAGACACCATCCCTGGGCTGGTGGTCCTGGGTTCTTTAAGAAAGCAGGCTGAGCAAGCCACGAGGAGCAAGCCAGTAAGGAGTCCCCCTCCACAGCTTCTACATCCGTTCCTGCCCCCACGTTTCTGCCCTGTTTGAGTTTCTGTCCTGACTTCCTTCAAAGATGAACAGCGATATGGAAGTGTACGCCAAAGAAATCCTTTCCTCTCCACATTGCTTTTGGTCATGGTGTTTCATCACAGAGATAGAAACCCTGACCAAGACACCCCTGGTCCTCTCGCCTCTACCTTGTGAGTGCTGGGATTATACCATGCCTCACAGCCTTCAAAGCTTTTAAAAACAATTTTTCACCCTCACTGCTCCCACCATTCAACTTGTTCATTATTTTTCATCTGGAAGCGTCTTGCTCTTCTAGCTCCTCTGACCCTCAGTCTCTTATGAACAATGCAGTCCAGGGCTGGGGCTCCTGGGACCAAGGCAGCTGGCACACACCCAGGTCTTGCTCTTCTGTCTGATTCAAGCAGGGCCAGGCTAGGTGGTTGGCACCAGTGTGCAAGACTGGCACCTCAGGACCCTGGGGCAGCCAGGACCTCTAGCAGCCCTCTGGTACCCAGGAGCCATATACACGGTCTGGGCACTGTTTACTCTCAAGACTGTAAGGCAGGGTGCAGGAAGACCTCCGGCTTTGATCCTAGAAGCCTGCCTAGCCTGACACCCAAAGGCAGAGGCCATCTTTCTCTACACTCTGGAATGCCCTTCAGCCCAGCCAAGGGGACTCCTGCAGCCCAGCCAAGGTCTGCTGAAGGGGGACATGCAAAATCTGCTCCACTGACCGATCAGCTACTAAGAAGAGACAAGAGAGACAATCAAACCAGTTGTTGCTGTCAGAGGCCATGTCTCTGGGAGATGGGGGTGGAGGTGGGGGAGGTAAGGGCACGCACACTGCGATGACTAGCTGATCAGTAAAAGGCCATGGGACAAGGAACTGCCATGCAGATAGAAAATATAGACATGCGTGGGAAATCTACCTCCCACTCTGCCCACAGGGATAAACTCTCAAAGGATTAAAGGGGTTTTTGTTGTTGTTGTTGTTTTTTAAATATTTACTTATTTGTATTTTATGTGTATGTGTGTGTACCAGTGGGAGTTTATGTGTACCACATATATGCAGTGCCTACAAAGGCCAAAAGTGGGCGCTAGCTCTCCCCGGAGCCAGAGTTACAGGCACTGTTCTCTACCGTGTGGGTGCTGGGAAGTAGTAATCTGGATTTCCTTCCTCCAAGAGCAGCCAGTGCCCTCAACTGCTGAGCCGTCTTGCCAGCCACAGGATTAAAGATAATAAATTAAAAAAAATTTTTTTTAAGCCATAACAATAAATACCGACTAGTAGCCAGGCTTGGCGGCTCATTCCTGTTATATAGCAGTCCGAAGACAGAGACAGAGGACTGCCACAAGTTTAAGGCTAGCCTGAGCTACACGATGGCACTCAAGAATAACAAGAACTAAATGATAAATAAAATAACAATTTTAAAAGGCATGACGGGTTACATCCTTGTGTCTTCCAATCTTGGCACTGGAGAGATTGAGGCAGAAGTTGATGAAAAAGAAAGATAGAAAGAAAGAAAGAAAGAAGAAAGGAAGGAAGGAAGGAAGGAAGGAAGGAAGGAAGGAAGGAAGGAGCAGTGCAGTAGTCAAAGCTCATGGTGATGCTGTGGCAAACTAATCAGGCACTGGCAGTTGTGTAAGGCTACAGCACAGCTGCCAGGTCGACGGTGCAGCACAGTGCCCCGCACGTGCATTCGAGCTCCATCGTAACTGCAGTTCCCACCTTCTACTGAGAACGGAGACTTTACTGTGAGATGGTCAGCAGCCTCTAACACCTGCTTACCCCCGGGCGTGGTGGGCCACACCTTTAATGTCAGCACTCAGGAAGCAGAACCAGGTGGATTTCTGTGAGTTCGAGGCCAGCCTGGTCTACACAGGGAGTTTCAGGACAGCCAGGGCTACACAGAGAAATCTTCTGTCTCAAAAAAAAAATCTGCTTACCACATCCCTTGACCACATCAGAAAATCATGCCGAGTGACCGACCTGTTTGTCATCTAGGTTTGGTCCAGCACACCTGATGACACCCACAAGACAATGAAATCACCTAACACTGCATCTCTCAGAAGTGTTCCCATGGTAAGTGACACATAACACAGTATATGCACATAAAATCTTAGCACATTTGTAACAGTTTAACCAAGTCTGTAATAAAGGGGCAGAATTTAAAAGCCACAAAATAAACAGTGCACTCAATATTTTATCTTATTTTTCGTGGCACTTGGTCTTGAGCCCAAGGCTTCTTGGAGGCCATGCAAGGGCTCTGCTGCTCGGGTACAATCCAGCTCTTTGTATTCTTTATTTTATTTTTTAAGATTTATTTATTTTATGTATGTGAGTACACTGTTGCTCTCTTCAGACACACCAGAAGAAGGCATCAGATACCATTACAGATGGTTATCAGCCACCATGTGGTTGCTGGGAATTGAACTCAGGACCTTTGGAAGAACAGTTAGTGCTCTTAACCACTGAGCCATCTCTCCAGTCCTAGAGAGGGTCTTGATAAGCTGCCCAAGTTACCCTCCAATTTTCAATCCTCCTGCTTCAGTCTCTCAAGTGCAGAGACTGCAAATGAGTACTAACCTGTTGGGCTTACATAGATGTGATTAAGGAAAACTTTTTTTCTTTTTAAATTAAGACAGAGTCTTTTGTTTTGGGACAGGGTCTCATTACGTGGCCTCGAACTTAGAGGTCCACCTGCCTGCCTCTAGAGTGCTGTGGTTAAAGGTGTGCATCATATCTGCCCAACCAAGTGTTATTAGGTTGTTCAGACTGGTCTCAAATCCCTGGGTTCAAATGATTCCCCTGCTTCAGTCTCCAGACTGTAGCAGATTCAAGCACATGGTACTGTGTTTGGTTTACCAAAAAAACAAAACAACAAACAAACAAAACCACCAACAAAAAAACAAAACTATAAGACAGGATTTGATTTTCAGCACTGAAAAAAAGTTTAAAAGAAAATTTGTAAAACTAGAAGTAATAAATGGTGGCTGGAGAGATGGTTCAGCAGGGAAGAGCTGCCCTGCTCTTGCTGAGGGTCCAGGGTTGGCTCCCATCTCACCCACACGACGCATCTCACAACTAACTGTGTATAACTCCAGTTCAAGGGCCTCTGGCGCCCTCTGCTGGCCTCTGCATGCACGTGGTACACATAAACACACACACACACATACACACAGACACACACACACATTTTGAAATCTAGAAAAAAAAGAAGTAATAAACCCTAGTGCGATATGGGGGAAGCGGAATTCCCCTGCAGCCTGGCCTGGGGGAGATGTAAACTAATACAGTCAGTATGCAAACCAGCGTGAGGCTTCTTCAACCACCTCACTGTGGGCACACATCCAAAGGCAGTATGTTAAGGACTGACACCATCATTTTAGCTCCGTTCACAAGAACCAACGTACAGAATCAACCTAGTCCTCCATCGGTGGATGAATAAAGAAGACACACAGTGGAATACTATGCAGCCACAATAGAGTGAAATTCTGTATAACCGCATGAATGCGACTAGAGGGCACTATGTTAAGTGAAATAAACCAGGCATGGGACAATGAGTAGTGCGTGTTCTCACTTAAATGTGGGAACCGAAGTATCGGCTTTGAAGACCATAGAACAGAAAGTACTGGTTACCAGAGCTTGGGAAGAGCGTGTCCCAGGGGTGACAGAGAAAGGGTGGTAGGTGGATCTAGGGGCTCAGTCAGATGGAGGAGTAACTTTCATCATGCTAGAGCACTGAAGGCCTTACACTGGACAGCAAGTAATTATACATTTAAGAAGAGTGAGTAGAGAGGATTTTGGATGTTCCCAACACAAATGACTGTCTGTGATGATCAATATGCTTACAGTTATCATTATGCTTTTCATACATGGATGGGATCTCACTCTGTGCCACAAATATGCACGGCTGCTATGTCAATTAAAAATCAAAATATCGGGGCTGGAGAGATGGCTGTTGAGAGCTCTTCCAGAGGACCTGGGTTCAGTTCCCAGCACCCATATGGTGACTCACAACTGTCTGCAACTCCAGTTCCAAGGAATCCAACACCCTCTTCTGGCCACTGTACATGTGTGGCACACAGACATACACTCAGGAAAAACATGGATACACATAAAATAATACATTTTTAAAGGTGAAAAACATGACACACGACACTGCACACAGGGCTCCAGCTTCCTTTGGAGAGGAGATATGGAAGATGAAGTTACCCAATTCCTAGTTATAGTCGTTTGTGTCTGTGTAATGAAACCGGGAGAAAGATAAAGAATGTAGGTGGTGATTTGTGGCCAACAGAGGCCAGACAAGGAAGCAGGGAGGGGCCTGTGAGGGAGGGTTTTACCACATATATAAATATTAAAACATTATTTTTTTAAAAAAACTCCACACACATATTTCCATTAAAAAATTTTTAAGACTGTTAGCGGAAGCAAGGGCCAGTCAACGAAATCACAACTTGAGCTGAAAAGCAAGACCTCTTAGGGAGAGTCAAATCGCATAAGACTGTAAGGAAAAGATTTTCTTTACCAGGTTCAAACTCGTGGGCTCAAGTTCAAGCAGAAGAAATTCTCCCCAATGCACAAATACAAAGTGACATGAACAAAGCGGGAAAGGATAAGTAGGGTGGACAGAGTCGGAAGAGACAGCCCTCCAGAGAGAAAGCAAAGGACGAGAGAAATCCTACGGGGACCAAGTCTCCAGGTTCCACGAGCGTCGGACGGGATTCTCATTTGGCTGGGATGCAGAAGCCAGTAATGAAATGGAAAATATGACAGAAGAAAAGGGAAGCCAATTACAATGGGATTGTTGGGGGGAAGACCACAGGCTAACCAAGGAATGCAAAACTCTTGGCAATAAACTCCAGACACCATAAAGCCCAGCAGAGGGAATCAGCTGTGAGGCGAAACAGGAGCAAAGTGAATGCTCCTGTTAAAAGACAGGCAACTGGCTCCGGCTTATTTTTGTTTTTGAGACGAGTTCTTGGTAAGTTGTCCCAGGTGGCTTTGAACTCGTGATTCTCCCGCTTCTGGTCCCCAAATGCTGGCATGACAGCTGTGTGCCATCACCCCCCCCCCCCCAGCTCATACTAAATTTCTAAAGTGGAAATTTTATAAATCTAGGGAAAATGAATACTTTCCTAATGAAATGTCAGATAGCCAAAATTAATCAGGGAACTTAGTAAAAGTATTGAAACAGACAGACTATTAATAATGATGGGGAAAGCAGCCGTAGGAGAGTGCCCTGGTCTGGGAGTTTCTGTGGGAAGAAATTTTCAGAGTCCTCTAGGACTCTCTGTGACATTACTTTCTTCTGAAATGTTTCCTGTCAATCCAATCCGATCCCTGGAGAGAGACAGCTTTCAAAGTGCCTTCTGTGGCACCTTGGGGACATGTTTGGTTTACATCTCCTAAGGGTACATTTGTTGGTCTGTCTGGCCTCCTGGACAATAAACTGCCTGTTTTGCTTTCTGTGCCTTTACGGTGCTCGGTATAGCCCCCACCGCTTCCGACTGAATGGGAGAGGGCCCCTGTGGCTGCCTTTCCCTATCAGCCAACTGAACTGGCCTGTGGCAAACTCTCACAAGGAGGCCTGGGGAACAGATCATGGAGAGGACCCCAAAGCGGGCAGAAATAGACTGCAATTTACCCCCCCCCGAACAATTAAAAATAAGTCAAACCATTGGGTAGAGAATTCGCACATTCAGTCTGGGAAACATTCCTGCCTGGGGACAAGGAAGAGAGAGGCCACCTGCCCCTTGAGGCAGCCCCTGCTCCTCCTCTAGGTCCCAGGATTAGACCGGAGACCTCTAGTCTCCAGTCAGGAAGGGTGCAGGATAGGACCCCCAGGAGCCTGCAGAAGTACTGGGTGGGAGGACAGCGAGGGAGATCTGTAAATCCCCTCACTACCACAGTCCTTCCTCAATTTAGAAGCGGGAGCTTCCCTAATTTAACAGAGCGTTCTTGTGCCCCGGAGCCAGAGGCCTAGCTCCTCTAGCTCCTCGAGACGCCGACCAACCAATGTGTCCTTGTTCGTTGCCCCAGATGCTTTTCTGGCACGGAGCCTGGAGCACATTCCGGACCCCAGTTATTATGACCTTGGGACTTCTTGTACCTCAAGACCTAGCACTGACCACCCAGCCAGCTGACAGACGGTATCGAAGACTGTCCCCTCCCACTTCTGACAGAGGACAGGAAAAGAAAGAGAGTCCAGGGTTCAGATAGATGGAAGACACAGGAGATCCAGCTTTAAGGCCGGATGAAGGGAAACCGAGACCAAGAGTGAGCAAGATTTCAGCCCCGTGGGATCTAAAGAACACGGGGGTGGGGGTGGGGTGGGGTGCAGCACCCAGCCTGCAGGGGTGAGGGCAGTGAGTAGGAGCCCAGGTAAGTGAGGTAAAGACGGTTAGGGGGCAGGGTAGGGGGATGGGAGGACCGGCTCTTCCTGCCTTCCCTTAAGTCAGACCCTGAGGCCAGGTCCTGGGGCTGCAGGGTGGGTCAGCGGGGTGGAAAAGATCCGGTTAGGTATGAAGAAACCAGGTGAGCCCAAGCTAGGGATCTGTTGGGAGACTGGGGGTGGGGGTGGGGGAGAGGGCGGGGCGACTCATTGGGTCTCCTTATCTTGGCCTCCGCTCTCAGCTTTTTCTGATCCCTAGCTTCTCAGAGCACATGGTTGGCTGCGTCTGTTCCTGAGACATTCCTCCCAGGAAGTGTACAGGACAGGGAGGGATCAGGTAGGGAATTTGGGAGGGAGGTAAATCCTTTCTCCCCCCACCCCCACCTCCCATCCCGGGATTAATACCTGGGAGGGAATCACTCACAGTTCCCGACAGCTGAGGTGGGAGAACTGAGGGCTCAGGGAGGGGGGCTCCTTCCAGTCCAGGCTGTGTCTGAGCTCAGAAGCAATGCCTCCGGGGCTGTTTGCATAAGTTCCAGCAAGGCCTGTAACCTGTCCTGCCAGTGGCCAATGCCCAGGCAGCAGGGGCGGGCCCTAGACCATCTGTTCTCTGGGCCTTCCTACCTCCAAGGTTAGGGCAGGCATTTTGACCACACCCCGAAATTTACTAGCTAGGGAGGCCAGAGGCCACAGGGGAAGGCCATATTGGGAACTGAACCCAGTATCTGAAACGTTTTAGGCCTGAACCATACACTCCAGCTCTCTTTTTACACATTATTTTAAGAGACTGTGTGGACTAGGCTGGCCTTTAACTGACTCTATAGCCCAAGGTGCTCTTGAAAACGGGTTCCTCCTGCCTCAGTCTTCTGAGTAGCTGGGATTACAGATAGGGCCTCAGAGGCCACTTTGCTGGTTGGCCTCCTGTGTAGCCCTAACCCTGCCAGGGGCACGAGCTAGCTAATCCCCCACCCCGACCCTGTGCCTTGGATGAAGGCAGTGAGGGCTGGAGGGTCTCAGGCTGGGCGGTGTGCTCAGAAGAGAGTGTTTTGCTTGTCTTCTGCTCCCATGTTTTGGCCCAGAGGACCAAGGCCGGTTACCTCGCTGAGACTAAACTTGGCGGCAAGGGTGCGGTTTGGAGTCCGAATTCCTGGTCTGATAGTTTGGAACTCACTTCCTCTGTGATCCTGTTTGTTCTGAGGGCAGAAGGGCATCCTCTGCTGCCTTCTGAGCTGCGAGACACTAGCCAGAGCTGTGTGTGTGCGCACAGGCCTCTGAGTGAGAGGACATAGGACCACTAGCCCCTGGGGAGTGTCTTACTACACCTCAGTCCACGGTGTTCAGCTCGATGACCAATGCACGCCAGGTGCAGGTGTGTGGTACTTGCATGAGCTGTGAACATAAAATGCCAAATATGGTCCAATCTCCCTCTCCTCCAGGTGTCCCCTGCGTGGCTTGCCCTGAGGCCCGAACTGGTATGTGACAGGCAGATGCCCTTTCACCCTGTGACACCTCGTGGCCCACACCTTTGCTCCCGTTTCCAGTCACCGCCCTTCTTCCAGGGTTCCTATCTGATCATCCCTCCTCCGGCTTCAGCCTTTCCTGCTCTGGCCCCATTCATTCACGTAGACTTTGGGATGATGTAATTCCTTCACCCTTCCAACTGACCAGAGCACCTCTCTCCTTTCTCTAGCAAGCTGTTGCCAGCTGTTTCCACTCACACCCTTCTGCCCTTGACCCCACAGCTTTCTGTCTTCTGCAATCCCTTGACAAGCCAGCCTTCTGGTGGCCATGTCAGATAATGTCCTGTGACCTTTGACTTGAGCTCGTGCATAGTCACCTTGACTTTCAGGCCTGGGCTTGTCCTCCATGGTCCCTTCCTTTCCTCTTGAATTCCTCTTTTCCTCCTTTTGACAACTCTACCCAGGCACACCCTATCTGTTTCCACCTCGTGCTCCCTCCAAGGCCTCTATAAACAGCGCCACCAGCCGCCCACCAGTGTGATGGGAAGCTAGGACTTGGCCCAACTGTTCTCCCCTGGCCCAGGAGTCCTTCTCAAACCCATTCCATTCCCTACCAAGAGCCTTCCAGTGGCTTCAGGATAACATCCAAATTCCCATAAAGCCCTGCCTGATAGTAGATACCATAGCTAGCACAAACTGTGGGCTAAGACAGATCCACAAGACCCCCATAAGGGCCTGTCCACATCTCTCCTCTGCTCTTGCTCTACGGCACCCTCACCATAGCTCCACACAGCCTGAACAGTGTGCGGCAGGGGCGTCTATACCTCCAGGCCTGTTGCTGTGCTACCATCGTCCCTAGGTCTGAAGGATCATAGGCGGTGGGGGGTGGAGGGGTTGGGGATGTTGAAGCAAATAGACTTTGGGGATCGTGGCTGAAGGCTGTGAGGAGTTATGAGGATGGGGAGTGGGAGTATGAGCAGGGGTGTGTGTGCGCCTGTGCATCTATATACTCTTTGGAAAACAGCCAGGATCACCGTTCAGGAAATTCCTTCCCATGTTGCTTGGGACAAGGAAGGGCAAGGGTGAGATTTCCTTCCCAAGGGAGAACAAACACACCATCCTTGCAGTTTGCTGGGGACAGAGTGTCTGGGAGAGCTGCAGCAGAGAATCCGCTATTGTTATACTTCGGAGCAAACAGGACCAGAGATGTTGAACACTCCGTTGAAGCCAACGAGTTAATGAGAGACAAGGCAGCCGTCTCTTCGTCCAGCATCCAGATCTCTGGCAGACTTCCTGGTTCCCTTTTGTGTCTGTGACAGTCCACCTTCAAAGGTGTCCCCAAACTACTGGCAACAGGGAGCATGCTGGGAGCGGGAGGAGGAATGGGGGTGGTACCACTGGTCAGGAACCCTGGTAGATTTCTGGACTGGGAAAATTTCTCAGAAGATTCTGGTAGCTGGGGTGGCGATGGGGGTCTCTTTCTCTTTAGTCCCAGAGCTTGGATAGCTGCCCTTGGACAGACTTATAGTCCTGGTTCAAGGGTGAAGGGGTTGCAGCCCCTCGCCAACAGTGTGAGAAAACCCTTGGCCAAACGGTGCCATTCCCACAGCAGCAGACACATTCCCAACATTGGTAGGACTCACAATCTGGAAAGGCCCGGGAGTTTCCTCTAGAGGAAGGCAGCCTGCTCAAGGGCGCCAGGGAACCGAGCGTGGACGTTTAGCTATTTATACCACGGGCGCCTGACCAACTGGCTGGCGGATAATCAGGACGACCATTGATCTGCCGCAGACACTTAAGACCGCCGAGTGTTGTTCTCCTCAGTGCCCACAAGGGGGAGGGAAGATCCGCGGAAACCTGAGCGCAGAGGCTCAATGGAACCCTAGTTACTCTTCGTGCACCCGCTGCGTTTAAGGTTCACATCAACTTTATTCCTTGGGTATTGTTTACATACGAGGACACCGAGCTCGTTAGCAGTTGGCAGATGACCCAGCAGAGTCAAATTCGGGTTTCGATAGCCTCAAAACCTGAACTCTTGCTAGGAGGAGCCCTAGCAGAGCCAAGGCCAAGCAGCGGGCCTACGGGGTCGCACCTTCTGGGTGAGGGCACTCAGTGCCTGAGAGAGGAAGTGAGTTGAGTTGTGGATAATGCCACAGCGGGTGGCAGATGTCAACCGTTTGGTGGCATCCCTTCTCCTCCCGCAGGCGATCCCTCCCTAAAAGGCTCTAAAGTTGCAGAGGACAGGTTAGAGAAAGAGAATTCTGAGGCTATAAAGAGTGTTAGAAACTGCACTCGGTTTCCAATGTCTCAGATGAACACAATCGGATTCCGAAAGAGAAAAGACCTCACCATAACTAAACTTGAAACACGCCCATTAAGAATTTTTTTGTTTTTGTTTAAGGAACTGAAATATTGGAAGCTGCGCCAAAGAGAAGCAGATGCCTGACTTTCACATCCACCGTCTCATCTGACCCGTCCTTCACTCTAAGTTTCTAGGGAAGAAGAGAGTCCACCTCTCCAAACTGTTCCTTACAGAGCAGGTGGCGTTTTAGGAATGTTATTCGGCGCATGCACCTGTCATAGGTTAGTTAACCTCCCAGCAGGCTTTGGGGCAGCACCCTGTAATCAAGACTATTTGCATTTTGCATGAAAACGTGAAAATTTACGATAAGTGAGGTGTAGGGATAACCAATGACCTCAGTTTAAAAAAAAATCATCTAGGCTCTGCTGGACTGTGACCTCTCTCTCGCATCCTCGCTCGCGGCGACATACCTGCTTTGGGCTCTCCGCCCGCGGAGGGCAGCGCAAGTCTGGGATGGCCTCGTAGACATTCTCCGAGTCGCTACGCGCCAGGGGCCGGGGACAAACCCAGGAGCCCGCCACGCTTGAGGCCTTGAAGTGGCCCGCGCTGCCAAGGAGGCCGGCGGGGGGCGCGATGCCGCCGCGCGCCAAGTCATCCAGGGACTGCGCCGGTCGCACCGGCGCAGCGGGCCGCACGTACAGGCAGGCGGGCCCTCCCGGAGCTAGGCTGTTGCGCTGGCCGCCGGTGCGCTGTCGTGCAGGGCCACACAAGGAACTGGCGCGGCCCCGGGGCTCGGCAGAGGACCCATCGGAGCCCACCAGGGTGCTCACGAAGCGATAGTCGTAGGCCAGAGGCTCCGGGACTGCGGGACGCTGCTGCGGTACGGAAGGCTGCGGGGCCGGGGCAGGGTCGCCGAGCGCGGGCAGCTCGCGTACGTACTGCGCGGGGAGGTAGAAGGGGCGACCCCCAGGCTCCCGCCGCACGTGCCACCAGTGCTCGGTGCTGCGGCGCAGCAGTCGGTAACGCTCGTTGGGTTGGATGGCGATACGGCGCCCGTCTTTGCCGGTGTACTCGAAGGGGTGTTCCACCAGCACGTACACGTCCCCCTCGACGTCCGCCGCCATCGCGGCCACCGCGCTTTCCTGCAGGCAACAAGAAAAGGAGCCGCCGAGGTCAGGACTGCGTAGCGGGGAAGAGCATCAAGTCCTGGGCTCAAAGACAAGGGTACGAGTCCCGCTCCTGCCCACGCCCACTGCATTCGGACTTCAGTTTTTCCTTCTCTTAAATGGGGACTTAGATAAAATCCTCTCCAAAGCTCTCATTCTTAAGATTCCATTGAGTCGTTGACAGTGAGATGTGTGTTTTCCTGCCATCCCTTGGTGAGAACTTGAGGGTGATAGGAACGAGGGGGACGGGAGGAACCTTTGCTTAAAGACTTGCGGTGACTGCAAGATAGTACATTTGCCTTAAGGTTGGCTGAACCTCGTTTTCCCGGTTGGCGAATTGAGAATTAAGGCCCCTTTGCTGCCGCTCCTCTGCCCCCGTCTCGCCCCACCCTGACGCCTCCAGACTGCAGGGAATCCGTGGAGGAGAGCTCTTAAGTGCCCCCTCCCTTAAGGAGTTTGCCCTCCAGGAGGGCGAGATTAGCATCGGGGAGCAGGCTCTAGGGCAGCCCCCAAGTTGTTCTACCTTAGAAGTGTCCCTGCCTTATTTAGTCCGGTGATTTTGACGTAGGGACTTGGACAGCTAAGGCTGAAGAACCGGTTCTCTGGGTTTCTCTTCCCTTTCCCAGTGGCTTTGTCGCACAAGTGAACCAGGAAGTCTGGCCCGCCCATTAGGGCCAGCACCGCCCCCTGCTCGCCAACTCCTTAACCAGCCTCTTAAAAGAGGCTTCCTGGTACCCACACCTGCCTCCCTACCGGGACTGCCCGTCCGGGGGAGTAGCTTCTTGGGAATGCATTGCGACTATGTCACCAAGGTCCTCTAAATCTCTTTGGAGTGATCATTATAACAGCCCCCCACCCAATGCCAGGTTAGTCTGGTGCCTCGAGTGTGTGTGTGTGTGTGTGTGTGAGAACAATCCCAACTGTGTGTCTTCAACAAAGTGAAGTCGGTGGCCTACTACGGAAGTACTGGTCACTCCAAAACCCTACAATGATCACTCCGTTTACTGCCCTATAAGGTGGCCTGGGGACCAGCAGCGAGGTGTCCACCGTCTTGCTAAGGCTGATTTCTTTTTTCAAGAGTTCCTTGATGGTGGAAGGGGTGTAAACTTAGTCACTGAGCATCCTGACCGCGGGAGATGGTAACATGGTAGACCAGAGCTGGGCGAGCAGAATCCCTGGAGTGTGTACACTTGGGTTACGCCCCCTTCCCCAGGACCCCAACCTTGCACTCACGTTAGCTGGGAGGATCTCAGACTGCCCATGGGCGGGGCTGGCGGAGGGAAGCAGATTAGGTCTCTACCATATCTGTGGGCGGGACTTCCAAGGACAGAGACTGAAGAAACCGCGCGAAACCGGAGACACTGGGAGGAGAGGCGGAGACCGACACTTAGTAGGGCTATCCCCAGTCCCCAATACAGCTTGTCTGGGAGGGTGAGGAGAAGCCATAATGCCTGTGCCAGGGCCCTTGGGAGACGTAAGAGACTGGGTCTCCAGGAAAAAAAAAGGCACGAGGAAGGGGCTGCGTGGAAAGGGTGCTGATGGATAGCGAGCAGAGCCCAAGAGTCAGTAGGTCCGGCTTCTCCCCTCAACACTCAGAGGGATTTGCCCTCGAGGCCCTGCGTTCGGCGGGCGCGATGCTCTGGGAATGCCCGGCGGAGTTGGCTGCCTTGTCCTGGCATGCACATTTCGAGCGAGGCCTTAAAGCTCCCTGAATCACGAACTGCGAGCCCTTTGCAGCCAGATTAAGAGCACTACCCATTCCTGGAGCACCTCCGCCCTCTGAGGCCCTCTCTGGGAGCAGCCCGTCCGGGTCTAGAAAAACTAGAGTCCCTTTGCAGGGACGCTCACAAACAGGAGCACAATGTCTCGGGTTGTGTGACAAGGGGACCTGTGCCTCAGATCCTTCCATTATCCGGGGAGAGCGAAGAGAAGGGGAGGATCATTGGGAGCAAGAACGCACCCTTAGCCAGTAGGTCTCCTGTATCTTCCGCTCCCGGTCGTCCCTAGCCATAGCGTCACCAATACCTAAGTCAGCACTGGGAGACTTCGGCTGGTTCACCTCTCGCCCCCAGACAGAAGGCAGCCCTACGCCTAAGGCTCCTCCCCGGGGTTTGGGCCTCCGGTCCCTCCTCCAGGCTCCCACTGCTCTAGCCCCAGTGCTGCAAGAAGGGCCGGCTGTGCGCAGAGATCTAGGGTGGGGACGGCCACCTGGGGGCACCTTTCCCGCCCTCCCACTACTCAGGGCCATCCTCCCCAACGCCTTTCCTCCCTCAGTCCAGCCCGGCCCAGGCACCTTAGAACTTTCGCCCGCCGGCCTAGCTTCCACTTGTCCCGGCAGACGCGCGTGGGGTCCGCGTCCGGCGCTGCCTGCTCCACAGCCCTGCTCCGGCGATGCCCTGTTTCCTGTTCAACAATATAACCGGCGGAGAGCGCTCGGCAGAACTTCCTCCCAAGCCGGGGCTGGGCTGTGCTTGCAAGAGACAATCCCCGGTGTCCTGGCTTCCTGTCCCCTCTGGGCCGGGCCAGCGCTCTAGGAGCAGAGACGCCACCCTTCCCCCTCTTCCCCGGGATCCTGGGCCACACCTGGCTGAGTCCGGGGAGGAGGCGGTGGCAGGGCCTGGATGATCTGCGGGGGAGGCAGTTTCTCTCAGCTTCTGGCCAGATTACACTTCCACTGACCCTCATCCTTGTCGGAGGAAGAGTCACCCTCCAGTACTCTGCAGGCGTGTAGTTGCAGGACCCTCCCATTTTGGAAACTATTTGCCTCTTGGGAAAGCAGCCTCTGAGGTGTGCCTGTGAACATTTCTGGCAAGGGCAAGCCCCAGACCCGGAGTGCTTATTTTCTCTGGCTTCCAAGAAAGTGTGGGGTCCAGCTAGGTGCTCCATTAGTAGCTGCTAAAAGCTCATGAGCAGAGAAGGGAGACCCCACACTAGGCCCATGTCCCTTTAGTGTCACAGGGCTGAGGGTTCAGCTGGACAGCCCTCCCCCAATTTTTTCTTCCATATTCTGACTTTGTTAGTCTTGTCCACTAAGAAGACCACATTGTGGTGGGTATCTTAGCATCCATCAGGGAAGGCACAAGGCATAAAATGAGGGGGTGAGCTCTTTCCCTCCACCCTACCTTGTCTTTCCCTAGTTGCCCTAGTCACCTGGCCAACCCCAGGTCCTTGTCCATACAGCAACCCGATGCCCAACTGTGCCACAAGCTAGCCTTATAGACATGGGGGTACTGCTTTACTGGGTGGGTCTCGATTCCTCCCATTACATGCTTATGGGGAAGGTTAAACGAAATATAGACTAAACACAACGATGGTGAGCACGTGTACTTTATTCATTTGTTACTTTCTTTATAGGAGGCACTTTCCGGGGATGAGAATTTTCTCATCCCCCTCTAGACAGAGGGAGAAAGGGGAACCTGCCCTCAGAGGCACTGTGCTGAAGGTGGAAAGACTGAGACAGAGACAACAGCAGCAGCAGCAGCACAAGTGTCAGATCGCCCCCCCCCACCCCCGCCGCCCCCAACCTCCAAATCCAGTTCTTCTTCCTTTTCTCTGAGCCTAAGCCTCTGGAGAACCTGGCTCAGAGATGGCCAAGGAGGACCCCACTCACTGGCTGAAGTCCTCAAGGTCAGGAAATGAAGCCCTGGATATTTTTCTGTCCCATTTTCCTAGACCTGGTTTCCCTAGGAATTAATCTGTTTCCTTCTTTTGTCCTAACAGGGGCGGTGGGGGTGGGGGCTTCTTCTGGAGCCCCGGGGAAGGCTAGCAGCAGACAGGTCTCTTGAGTCTTTAATCCATGATTGTAGGAGCCAGGGCCCATTTTCCTTGCTTGCCTCTCTCCATGCCCAGATTCTTGCTTTTATAGGTGTGTGTTGTGTATGTGTGTGGTGAGGTATGTGTGTGGTGTGGTGTGGTGTGGTGTGTGTATGGTCTTTCGACTCTCTCCATGCCCAGATTCCTGCTTTTACAGGTATGTGTATGTGTGGTGTGTGTATGTGTGGTGTGGTGTGTGTATGGTCTGTTTCCAGGCATTTAAGGCAGAATGCTAGATTGAGTTGTTATAGCTGAGGGGTATAAATCTGAAAGCCGGCCACCTCCACCCAGGGTAACCTAAATTCTCTCACTTACCTCTTCTCTCTTGCTGCTTGGTCTGGCAAGTGTGTTCCACGGACCCTGAAATGCTCAGTGTATGGGATTAAGGGGAGCCAGTTGGTGTTTCCCCAGGGGCCGCAGGATTGAGATTCTGAAACAAGGCTGCTTAGAAAGACCAACTCTTTACTGCAAAATCATTCAAATACCACACAGCAGCAGTTTCTTCTCTACATCGCCAAGGCCCACTTGTCAGAACAGTGCGTAAGATAGCATTTTTTTTCAATAGCGTGGGCACTGCAGAGGTTCATGTGAGCACTCTTCTGGTGGGGGCAAGGCTCTCGCCTGAGCACACAGTAGCTTAGTAAAGGGGTAAGTGGCAGCTCTAAAGCTCACGGTCCAGGCAGTGGGAGGACTCCCATCTCCTAGGTAGGTTCTGGAATACACTCTCACGTGACAGGCCCACAGGGGACAGACTCTTGCCCATTGAGGATCCAAAAACAAGGAGGCTCTGATCAGGATGTAGTTTGGGGACGTGTTAATGCTAGCTTGGGGGTGGAGGGGGTTGGGGGTGCAGATACAGATCCACTGGGCAGTTCTGGAGGCTTTGGTGTTTCAACACTGGTGAGCGTGTCTCCCATGATGGGGACAGATGAACTAACTGTGTGGCTGCCTCTGCCACCTGCCTCCGCCTCCTGTCTTATTGCACAATTCTTCAAGCTTCAGGTGACTCAGCTCATTCACCTCAGGGAGGGTGGGGTGACCTCTTCTCTAGGCATGACAGGCACATTTCCAGGGAGGCCCTCCATTCCATCTGAGGCCTCTGGCTCTAAGTTGAGTGCTCTGGGATAGCCAGAGGGGCTGCGGGATTCAGGAGAGGAGGAGAGCAGAGCGCATCCCTACTCCCCTACATGCCTCAAGGCTATGACTATCAACTTGAAAACAATCCCAGGATGTGGCCATCAGACCCAGGAGCCTCTCGAGAGTACCGGCTCCCAGGAAGTCCTCTGGGTGCTGCGGAGTCCTGCTGGACAAGGTGAAAACTCAAGAAACTTCATGAACTTGAGGCTTCGTGCGTGAGACTGGGCTGATGACGCTCTGCAGGGCAGCTTCCGGGCAGATCCGCAAGCTCTGTAGCCGAAGGATGGCACCTCTTCACAGATGGAGCCTGGCGCTCTCTGGTTTCTAGCCTACTCTACCCTGCAGGGTAAGGGGGCAGGAGGATAAGGTGGGCAAGGTCATGGCCTTCCTGGGCAAGGAAGGCTCAAAGTGCTGACAGTGCTGGTGCTGGCCACTCCCCTGCTCCTGCTGTCCTGCACTCCCAGCTAGGTAAGCCAAGGGCTCTGACAGAGGAAGGGGTGCTTTCCAGGCGAGAGCATGGGGAGGGGAGAGAAAAGTGGTCGTTGAGACCAACCAGCCTTACAATGACAGGTCATTTGGCATATGACACTTGCACTCTTGGCAGTATGTGCCAGAAAGGGCAAAGGAAAGGCACCCAGTCCACAGACTGGCCGACCCCACAAAGGCCTGTCCACCCAGCTCCACGCCTGCCTCTGGGCTGGGGTTGCTCTTACCCATCTGCTCGGTGAAGGGTTGGATTTCTTGGGTGACTTGGGTAGGTTAAGAATAAAAAAATATTTTCTGTTTAAATATGAAGGGGAAAAAACCTGCCTTAAAAAACTAGACCTTTTAATCAGGAGCATGGTTTAAGAATGCTCACCAAGCGTTTCCACAGTGTATGTATGAACAGCCCTAATGGAGGTGCCATGATAGCTGGGTAAGTCGGGCCCTGTGCAGAGGCACCTGGATCTCCTCCTGTAGCAGAAGGGCTGTGAGGGGCCTCGGGCATCACTGGGACTTCCTGTGCCTTCTCTGTAGGCTGGAGCTCTGGGCACACCCAAGAGTCTTCCTTACAGGGAGAAGAGGAAGCCGAGGCTGATGACAAACCCAGCCAGATGGCCTCGGAAGGTCAAGACAGCAGGGTTAACTGACAAGGTTCTGTTCCTGGTACTTGCGTCGGCGGGCACATCGGGGACAGCCCTTCCTCACCACAGCCTGGCAGCTCTGGTGGAAGACAGTTCTGCATTCTGCACACCTGAGGAGAGAGCGTTGGGTGTTGCTGGTGCAGTCATCTAGATCTGCCTGGGGCCAGGGCAGAACCCAGAGAGGCCGAGTTCTGTCAGCAGCTGGCGCCCACGCGTGCTGCCCTCCAATTCTCTTGGAAAGCACGTCAGACACTGAGCCCATAAGTTACCCTCATGCCCACTGACATGTCCCATGCCACTCTTTGCCAGTGCTGCCTGACTGCTTACATGACTTCTAGCCTGTCTTTAGAGCAGTTTAAACAGGAGCCCAGGCCCAGAGCTGATCTGGCTGGTTTACCTACTGAAGGCGAGTGGATTACCCCTAGCTCAGCCTTCCACTCCTACCTGGGGTGAGGGAAGAGCGGGGCATATACCCAGTTCAGGGGCTTCTACTAATGTGTAGTGCCCACTGAGCTAAGCCGTATGTCAGTGCTCTAGGGCCACACTCTGTCAGCCCCTCAACCCATTTGTAGACCGAGTCAAAGACACCCCACTTCAAGAGGCAGCCGGGGTGGGAGGTAAGGGGCTGAGAGGTAGCTGTGGATGCTTAGTATGTTCCTGCAAAACACGGTGAGGGTTATGCGGGGATGCTGGTCAGGCTGTGCTTGTGGGGCGGCTGGCTGCGCACTCCTCGTACCTGACTGTGGTGTCAAACTCAAAGGGAAAGATGATGTCCTGGTGGTGGCAGATCTGGCAGATGAAGCCTCGCTGGGTGCACAGGTCACAGTGGTAGACATGCTGGGAGGCAAATTCAATCAGGGCTTTGAGGAATCCTTCATACACCCCCTCTGCAATCTGCAGGAGCGAGTGGAAACCAGTCTTAGATGGCTCCACTGCACCACCACAGCACCTACCTCACAACTCCCCTGGTTCCACATGGGAGAACTCTCTGCATCGGGCTCTTTGATGCCGCATCAGTCAGCACCTCAGGTCAGTGGGGCGTGGTACTTATGGATGCTGTCCTTGAAGGAAAGGCCTATCTGAAGGAGAGTCTTTTTTTTTTTTTTTGGTTTTTTGAGGCAGGGTTTCTCTGTGTAGCCCTGGCTATCCTGGAACTCACTCTGTAGACCAGGTTAGCCTCGAACTCAGAAATCCGCCTGCCTCTGCCTCCCAAGCGCTGGGATTAAAGGCGTGCGCCACCATCGCCTGGCAGGAAAGGCCTATCTGCTCTCACCCTTGGGGTGCTGGAGCCCCTGGTTAGTCAAGAGGTGGAGGACAGGAGGGCAGCCATTCTGAGGGGTGGCCTGAGTTAACGACAGGGATCCCTTCTGCTATCTCTGTGATTTCTTCAAGAACCTACTTAGTCTAAGACTTAGGGGCGGGGAGCACGGGACGCTCACCTGCTGGAGGTCAGCAACACTGAATTTGTGAGGAGATTCCAAGAGATAATTCCTATGGCTTAGCCTGCAAAGACAACACATGCATTTCCTCAGAAGGGCTTCCAAGGTCAGGCCTCCAGTTCCTGCTTGTCTTCTTTCCCCTCAGCCCTGCTTATAGCCAGCAACACAGGTCTGGGTCATCAGGCAGGCCACGGGTTCAAGTTAGTTTTCCTGAGCTCCTGTCTGAGCTACCCGGGATGTTGACTAGCCCCCAGCACCTGGGGCAAGCTAAGTAATGTCCCAGGAGACATGGGATTGTTTTGAGGGTTGATAATTTACTGAACACACTTGACACACTGTAAACACATGACTGACGAGCGATGAGGATGATGTGTGCGGACACTGGGCCAGAAACTGGGCTAAGTATCTAGTCTCTGTAGTAATCCTGTGAAGCCAGTTCCATTTTAACTCCCACCTTGAGAAGACAGGAAACACAGGTTAAATGACTTGCCTGAGGCCACAGAGTTAAGAATCTGAGCTAGAACTTGAACACAGGAGTCTGGGAGACCAATCCGGGGCTAGGGAGGTGAAACCCATACAACCTGGCAGGCCACACTGTACCCTGTGGCTGAGGACTCCAATTTGCCCCCAGCAAGCCTCCAGCTTTCTGGGAACAGGAGGCTGCCATTTATGGCCAGGAAAACATGGAAAGGGGTTCCAAGGATTGACCCTGAGTTGGCAGGAAGTGTGGGGCTGTGTGATGGAGACTTTTATCCCTGTCATCTTCTCTCTTTCCAGTCTTAGGAGCCAGCAGGCCCTGGGCCTTCCCTGGGAGTAAATGAATCCTTGGCCTGTCATTCTCAGTGTGGTTTTGCAACTTATTTTCCTGTAAGGCTTGGTCAAGGGCATACAGAGGTGGACACAGCCTGGCCTGGGTCTCAGTTTCTCTACCTGTAAAATGAGGAGACCCCTCTTGGTGCTCTGTAACAGGTTACTGCCTAGGGAAGGAGGTGGGAGCCCTGCCAAGGCCAGGGGACCTGGGAGACTTGCATGGATGGCCAGGGTTTATTCCCTGTTCCATCTAAGGCCCGTCTGCCTCTGGCCACCCTTTCATAAGCTAATTTCTGGAGCTTCCCAGCCTCCATCTTCTAGCTCCTGCTCAGGCTTGCTTGGGAACCCTTCCTCAGGACATAGATAGTTGCTGACCCAGTCATCTGCCTGCCTGCCTGTAGCCGGTTAAGGCCCAAACACTGAGCCCTCACGTGGCCCTCACCACAACTCAGAACAGATAACCAAGACCAGTGGTCCATCTTACGGATGGATCTACAGGCTCAGCACCAAAACTACTTCTGGGAGTAGAGCAGCCACGGTCAGGCCAGGGTCGCTCCACACTCTTCCCTTCCTCTGGGCTCCTCTAAAAGGGGCCTTTAGGGGAAAAGAGTGCCTGCTGCACAGAAAGAGGGCTTGAGCTAGGATCCTGGGGTGTAGCCCAAACCCCAGCACTGTGGAGCAAAGGACACAGGACCACAAGGACTCACTGGCCAGTCAGTCTAGCTAAAAATGGCAAGGTATGGGCTCGGAGACAGACTTTTCCCAATAAATAAGATATAGAGTGACTGAGCGGGACAGTCCTTCGGCCTCTGCATGGTGCACATGGGCCTGTGCATCCTCCCTCCACCATGTCCACACATACAAATACAACTTTTAAATAAGACAGGAGTTCCACGGGCAGGTTTGCACGGCTGTGCCAAGGTACAGACAGCAAGTCAGGGAGATGGAGACAGAGACAGAAATAGGCTGCCTCAGCACCCACCAAAGGTTGCTTGGAAACAAGTCAGCAGGTAAGGAGGGCGGCTGGGGCCAGCACCTAGGAGCCACACTAGTCACCCATCTACACAGATCTTCAGGTCTTTGTGGGTGCCAGAAAGGGAAGTGAGACTTTTCTCCAACATGGAGATTCTAACCCTGGGCAAGGGCACAGATTCTTTGAAGCTCTGGCCTATGGAATCTCTGAAAGGAGAAAATAGGTCTGAAAGGAGAAAATAGGAAAAAAGTAGATCCAGGTACTGGGCTGATGTTAGGTGGCAAAGACCCCAAAAGGCTGTCTGTTCTTCTAGGCCCTATGGAAGGAGGTAAAGCTCCGGGGGTTCACTGGCTGTTCCAGGCAGAAAGGGGCCATCATTCCTCTCTGATCTCCCCAAGAGTCAGAGGACCATTAGACACATCTATCCCCAAGACACAGTGCAGGCTGGTTCTGGGAGAACTGGCATATGCCTGGGCCTGAGGAGACATGCTCAGATGGTGCAAGGCTATGGAAGGAGACTAACAACATGCAGGTACTGTTAGTCTCCAGAGAGCCAGCAAAGGAGATACAGACTCCATACTGGCCAGTGCATCTTGCTCCTCCCCAAGGACCACCTTCCTGAGGACCCCCAGAGAGAACAGCCCCAAAGAGCTACATCTTTGCTCATGATTGCAGGGCCTGGTGATGTATGAGGCAGTCACAGAGAGTCCTTGTAAGCCTATCCTTAAGTCTAAGGTCACCCTCATCCCCTGAGCACCAAAGGGCCAGGCTCAGAGTAGCAAGGGGCTTCTAGAGGGGTCTTCTGAGTGTTGCCAATTGCACATGCTGTAGAAGATCTGCAGAGAAATGCTGCCAAGGACGGGAGCAGTCACGGGATGAACCAGGCTAGCATCTCTCTGCTGCCCCTCACCCCCTGCCCACTTCCTCTCCTCCTTCAGCCAAGTTTGCTGGTGCTGGGCCTTCCATTCATGGTGCTCCCCTCCACGGCCCATTGGTGCCGCTCCTCAGCCAACCCTCGTCCTCTTTGTCTCTTCCACTTTTATTTACTTCCCAGGTCTCCCTTCAGAAGTCACTCCCCTCAGGAGGCCTTTCTGATGTGTCTTCCTGCCCTTCACCTCAGGTCTCCTCTGTACATCTGGGCCATTGGCCCTCCCCCACCCTCTGCCCTGGAGGGAGGGGCCGCTGCCTCACCTGCCTCCCACCAGATCAGTGGCTTCCTGAAGGGAGGCCTTGGTCTGCCTCACTCAGCACAATATTCACCTACTTCTTTCGGAACAGTTATTCTCATACATTTTTTGTTAAGCAAACAACTGAGTGACCATATGAACAAAACCACAAACTACCCTCAAAGGATGAAGCGATTTCCCACAGCCCAGTGGAAGTTCCAGCTCAGCTCTGGACACAGTCCCGGCTGGTGAGTCCTGAGGCACATGTGCACATGAAGAGCGCTCACCTCTTGCTCAGTTCCTTCAGAGCACCACTCCGGCACAGGCCCAGGTAGTCCCCCAGAAGTTTCAGCTGCTCCCGGCTCCTGCCGATGAGGCGCATGCGCTCTACGTGCTCATACAGAGAGGCGTTCACCAGCTGCAGGTTGATGAGGGGCTGGGCCCGGATCTGGGCCAGGAACTTCAGGGCCTGCCGGCACACCTGAGAGAACCCACGGAGACCTGACTGTTCAGCCAAGACTTCTGGCTGGATGCTGTGTTAGCTAGCTCAGACCTGCCCGCAGCCTGCACCCACTGAGTTATAGAACAGGAAATAAGGTCAGACAATTGTGGCCCCTTGACGAAGGTCACACAGCTCAGAAAATGGCTGAGTCAGTATCTGAACCAGCCTGACTCTCAAACCCTGTTGCTGTCTGATTCTGACCATGCTGAGACAAGGGAGGGGCCCCCTTTCCATGGGTCTCACAGACTTCCCACACTTTCCTGTCCTCCCAGCCCCCTTTTCCTGCCTGCAGGAAACATGCTGTCCTCTGGGTCTAACTCAGGAACCAGGTGACTCCGCTGCCACCAAGCTCCAGCTACAGGAAGCTACAGAGCAGACAGAGCTCTATGGCGTTCCCAGTGCCCTCGGCTCTCGCCAGTACTTCAGGATAGTCTTAGAGGCTCTCAGCTGTCCGTGCTCTCTACTACAGATCTGAGTGATCCCTCTGCATTCCCTTATTTTCAGTAGCATCCCTAGGGAGAGGTGGCAGGGCCTGCCACATAGATGAGGAAACAGACTTAGAGACGATCAAGTGACTCATCCAACTCCTGTGGATAGCAGAGGCCAGCACAAGTGGTCTCTCCACAGGGGGACTGCCAGAAACTCTTTTCTGTGGCCAAGAGCTAAGGTTTGCTAGAGGAAAATCAAAACACACTTCATGATATTGTCTTGGGTTTAGACTAAAGACATAAGCTTTGGCACAGGGCCTGGCATGCTGCACATCCTCAGGAAATGGAGCTGCTGCCACCACAGTGCAAGAGCCTACCCTGGTCCCATCGGCCCCTGAGGGGCAGGGCATGTACAACGGGATCCTCAGGAGAGTTGCCCATATACTTGGGGACAGAAGAGAGATCAGGCTTCCCATCTCCCAATTGCCAGCAGCTATCACCCCCACCCCAGCAATAGGTAACTCCATTTCCCGAGTGCCAGAGTCTGGGCAAATCCCAGGGGCTAACCCTGGTGGCTGGGGTCCAATTGTTACCCTCTAGGCTGAGCCCAGCTCTCCCGGCAACCCAGCCTCTGACCCGAGACAAGGCTCAGTTGAAACAACATCTGAATGTGTGCTAAACACTGCCCAGGACTGCCACGGGACTTCATGCTCCCAGAGTCTGTTCATATCCTGTGGGCATGGAAGAGTAGACAGGCAAAGGCAGAAACTTGGCAGGTGCCAGTTGGATCTCAGCACAAGTGGGTCAGCCAGCGCAGTAGAGCGAACAATGGAGCCCCAAATCCTTGGGCCAAATACTCTCTGTTTTAAATCTTCCTGACTTCCCCAGGCCAGTGATTGCTGAGGGAGAACTGGGCATTTCCTGGTCCCAGAAGCACCTAGAACAGGCCTACAGTGTCCCTGAGAGGGAAAAGATGAGGTACAGAGACCACGGCAGTGAATGAGGCGCTCCATTGGATGCGTACGGCTGGGAGAGCTGTTTGACTACTAAAGGTTCTTGTGCATCTTTGAGTTTTGATGGTTACTCTCCTCCTCAGAGCTGAATACTTAATGCTTGAGGGCAGGGGTGGAGACAAGGTAAAAAACAGAGGGGCAAAATAAAGCTAGTACTGGGGTTTCCTCTCACCGTGGGGGTGAAGCTGACTGAGTCACCATCCTGGTACCTTGGGGCACATTCAAAGCCAAGACTGTACAACCTCAGGCTCTGACAGAAGTCAGTAGTTTCCTTGTGTTTCTAGTCCATGCCCTTGTGAGAGAGCCAAGTCTGTTCCTCTTGGGGAGGACCCTGGACAAGTGGGTTAGGGACAGGAGGAGGTGTTAACAGGCTGCCCAGGAAGGAAAGGCACTGCTGACAGGCACTATGAGGCTATCACAAGCAAGCTATCTCCTTCAGAAGCACTTGGTGCACACAATAAGGGTATCCAAAGGTCATCATGAGGGCTCAGCAGAGCCCCAGAGTGGGTGTGCATGCCTTTAGTTCCAGCACTCTAGGGAGGTGGAGGCAGAGGCAGAGGCAGGCAGATCTCTGTGAGTTAGAGGCCAGTCTTGCCTATAGAGAGACTTCTAGGACAGCCAGGGCTACACAGAGAAATCCTGACTGGAAAACTGAAAATCAAAAGCCAAAAACCAAAACAACCAACCAAACAACAACAACAACAACAACAACAACAACAACAAAAAAAAAACAAAGAAAAAAAATAAAGATAGCTCAATAACTAAGGTGTCTGTGGCCAAGCCTGGTGAGTCAGCCAGTTCAATCCCCAGTATACATATACTGAAAGAGAACAAACTCACATAACATGTGTATGCACATACAAGCACACAACGCATAATATAAATAAAGATAAATAAACAAAATGTGGTAAAACAAGATGAAAACATATACTTATGTAAACAAATACCCAGAAGTCTCCCAAAATACTCCAAAAATCAGCATTGCCATTTTATAGCTGAAAAAGCTTATGCTCAGAGGTTGAAAACTGAATAGCGGTCATCTTCAGAGATGACACCTAATTTTGATTTGTCTTTGGGCTTCTCTAAGTTGTAGGTGTCAAATAATAACCGTATTGTATGACCTAGAAAAATACTTTCTCTTTCCTGCAGCAAGTGTAGTCGGCTTGGCCCCAGAGAATCTGCAACAGCAAGGCTGACTATGGGGACAGCCTTAGTCTACCCTCCTACCCGTCTCCGCCAGTCTATCCAGCCATCAGTGTGTCAAACCTACTTTCTCTCTGACCAACCTTACTGCCAGTGTCTGGAACATCTCTGTGGCTATCTTAGCTTCAGGGTACTGCCCTCAGGTGGCCACTGGGGAGCAAGGAGGAGTTTTACAAAGCCCTGTTCAGGGGCTGCAGATAAGACACCAAGCTTTCAGTCTATACCTCGGGCCTGAGCCAGTGGGCTTGGCTTCTCTACAGCCAAAGTCCTGCAAACAGACAGCGGCAGCCTCTGGGAGAGCATTCCTCAGTCACTGAGCGGCCCTGTGTGGCCAACAGCAGCCTGGCCTACAGACTTACCGGGCGCTTGGTGAGGTCCCAGTTGTGGATGATTCTGGCTGGAATCACTGAGGCATCATCTTGGTGGCAGAAGTCACAGTAATACAGGCCAGAGAAGGCACAGAGCTTGGGTCGTACAAAGGAGAAGCCGATCTGTCGGGAGCAGCCTAGGGAAATGGACGGTGGGTGAGTAAGTAGTGAGGGCCAGAGTCGGCTTCATGGGACATGGAGTCGGCTGTAGTGAGAAAGGCATGCACATACAAAGATGAAAGGAGAGAACCGATTCCTCAGACCTCCCCTCTCTCAATGAATAAATATACAATCTTTTTAACCACTTAACCTCATCACTTACAATAAAAACTTTTGTGGTTGTTTTTTGTTTGTTTGTTTGTTTTGAGGCAGGGTCTGTGTAGAACAGGCTGGTCTTGAACTCAGAGATACCTGCCAGTTTTCTGCCTCTCAAGTGTTGGGATTAAAGGCTTGCACTTTGTGCACTACTACACCTGGAAAAACTGTTAATTGTGACAGTGTACTATTAAATGACTATTGCTGGGTCTGGGAGCCCTTGGAAGCTGAGGAAGGAGGATTCGGAGTCTGAGGTCAGCTCAGGGTTACACAGCAAGAACCGGTCTCAAAACAAACTCACAGGAAGATATCTGTCAGGTCACACCAAGACTAAGTGACAGATGGCACTCAAAGTTGGGTTTGGCCACAAATTCATCATTCTCCTCCACGCCGGCTCTGTTTACTAGCTCCCCTGTCTGCTCCCCACTGCCAACTTGTACCGCGACTTCCCCACCAGGGCTCAGAAACAAAAGCAACAAAGCTAGGACCTGACTAGTGAGGGAGCTGAGGAGAGGACGCCAGCAGGACAACATGGCCTAGACACATAGTCTCCGTTTGTGTCCACAGCAGCAAATCTCGGGACGGTGGACAGTGACAGCGCTAGCCATGTGGTCAGTAATTTCTCCATACCTACCAGAGGAGGGCAGAGAGTCAAGGATCAGGAGTGGGGACCAGGTTCCTTTGGTCTTGGGTCAAAGAGCCAGCTCTCTTGCTGTTGGGCCGCCTCATCCACACCTTTACCCAACTCTCCTAAGAGTCTATCTCATTGTGTAACTTAGCTTAGTAACTTAGCTACTGCCAGTTCTTTGGTGAGGTCATTACAAAGTGTAACTAATACAAGTGCCCTGTAAACTGTGAGCTCCAACACAAGTATTACTGGTTGGCATCCTCCTGGCCACTGGACGGTGCAGCATGTAGAATGCCTGAACTCCTTGGTATATCAGTCTCCGACAGCAGGCTGGCAGGAATGAGTGCTCCTTATAGTACTCACACCCACAGACAGAAGCCTCCCCCATGAGTTTGGACTGTGAGTGCAGGAACAGGCAGAGGTTGCAGGTGTTTTCTGCAGGAAGCTCTGCTCAGCCCACCCTCCAGGGCTTGCCACAGGCCACTTCCTTCCAGGCACTTGAAGCAGGCTTTCCTCTATGGTCTATTGACTCCACCCCATCAGGACAGCTCAGCTTTCAGCTCCATTCTTCTGCAATAGGGCAGCTGATATCTCTCCCAGATAGCATGTCCCAGGGACAGGTGGGAAGAGGTACCAATGGAAGGTAGACAGTGGGACATCAAGAGACTGGGAGGCCCTCTGGTGTCATACCAATGAGCACAAGTTCTAGGACACAATCATTAGCCCTGCCTCTTGAATATACTAAAAGCCTGAGACAAGCTACTAGCTTTGGGCTCTGGTTTCCTCACCTATAATATAAAATGAGGAAATAATAGCTCCTAACTCTACAAGGATGTACTAAGCAAAAAAAGAGATAATCTAAACAAAGCACCTGGCTTTGTGCCCTGCACAGGATCAGATACCAATACAGCTGAATCCTTCCCACAGAATCATACGCATAAGAGAAAAGCACAGCACAGGAAAGCCAGATAGGTGTGGTGACAGATGCCTGTAATCCCACTATGTAAGAGGCTGAGGCAGCAGGAATTCAAGACCAGCTTTGACTACACAGTGAAACTGCATCTCAATTAAAAAAAAAAAGTATCGGTGGAGCACAGTAACACATGCCTATAATCCCAGAAAGGCAGGAGGACCAAGAGTTCAAAGCCAGCCTAGGCTACATAAGACATGTGGGTGGATGAGCCCTCAAACTGTGGAGCAATGTTGCCCAACACAGTAGTTCAAAGACTTTATCCTTAAGTAAATGGAAAATTCAGCTCTTGGTAATACACAGTCACCCTTTAAGCACACAGTGGCCGCATGTAACCTGGAACTACAGTTGGAAAGCACAGACCCAGGCACGTTCATTACAGAAGCCTTACTGGCAGCACTGAATAGCATGTCTTACAAAAGCATGCGAGCATCCATGCTTGGGAAGGATCCTATACCCTTGCGACAAAAGCATATGCAGTGTAGCAATAAAGAAGGAAGGCCCAGGAAGCAGGACTGCCACCCAGAGGTCCCACCCAGTATCAGGAGGTGTCCTGAGACAGGCAGGGGCTGTGCACAGAGGGCACTGTGGAGGAGCAGACACTGCAGCATAAGCGCCAGTCTGCTGTATTGCTGGGGGCCCAAGTTGAGGACTCCAAAGGAAGAAGAACACAGGCAGTTGGGGGTGGTGGGAGAGTCAGTCAGCACCTGCGCAGAAGCAGCCCTGGGAGTCGAGGCCCTTCTCGGTCGGGATGGCCACAAGGTACTGTAGCAGGAAGCCGTTCTCCCTGGTGGCAAACTTCAGCACCTCCTGACAATTTTCATCCAGACTCCCACCAAGTGTCACAGCCTCCTCTGCTGACTCTAGGTAAGATGCCAGCACTTTCCTGACCAGGTCTCTCCAGTGGGCGGCCTCCTCAGTGTTCTTGGCCTGCAGTTTCAGGACAGCCTTGGCCGTGATGATTTTGAAGAAGGCTGGGCCCCCAAGGCTGGTGTCTGGCAGGATGTCTCGGATGGTTTCCACTCCATGGCTATCACTTAGCATCTTCTCATTGTTTCTCACACGGAAACATTTCAGAGACTCCAAGGATAGGGAAAAGATATAGGGGACCCAGGTCCGGTCTGCATACAGGTACAAAAGGGACTCTTTGATAGCATCTGGCTCTGGAACCTGGGCAGATGTCCAGTCCAACTGTATGCCCTGGGCACCTGCAGGCTCTGGGAGCAGGGCTGAATAGGGGGGAAGGCTGTCTGGTGGAGCCTCTGGGGCATCCTCAGCTTGGTCTGGGTACTGGATATTCACCCACTCATCCTCCTGCTGAGGACGCACCTTCTGCAGAGCCTCCCGCACACGGTCAAGCCAGTCCTCGGCCTCGTCCTGGGAGGAGGCACGGAGAGCCAGCTTCTTGCCCGAGAAGACCAACTCAAAACGACCATCGCTGTGCGCTGGCCCCACGGCCTCACATCGGAGCAGGGAGCAACTCTCCACACAGGTGCGCTCCTCATCGCTCAGGTAGAGGCGGAGCTCCAACGGGGACAGCTCACAAAAGAATTCCTTCCAGATGCCCATGGCTCCTCGCCGGGCTACCGTGCCAAGCTTCATGAGGCCCCGGAATGGGTTGGACAGTCCTAGTGGAAGAAAAGAAGCGCTTTAGACTATGGGCCTGTCCCTTTTTAGTTCAAAGTCACAACTGGTGTCCAGTGTTCTGTGGGAGAGTGACTGCCAGCAGAGGCTAGCCCGAGGTGCTTTCAGATGGGACCCTGCAACTAGTAGGAGTAGGTTTTTTTTTGGGGGGGGGGGCATATCACCACCTGTCCTCCCCTCAGTGGGTGATCTCACCTTCAACATTTCATTGAAAAGATGGAGGCACTCAGATTCCTTCACAGGTCTCCTGCTGCACCTCCCCCCATCTGTGCCCATACTTCCCAGCCCTCCCTCCACTGGCTCAAGGACAGCAATCTCTCTAGCAAGACTCCTTTCCGTTCTCTACTGGGTCATTCCTATCAGCATGCTGCCGCCTTTCTTCCCATACTCACAAACCTTAACTCAATTCCCGTCACTAACTGCTACCGTACTTCCAGGAAATATCCATAGCTTTGCCTTGGATTCTCTGTTTCTATTCCTTCTTGAACCTGGTCCCACTGGGTTCTCATCTCCTCACTCCTTTGAGGGCCACTAAGGCTGACCTTGTGGTAAATCCAGAAAGGCCCCCTAAACCCTCATTTCTAGCTTCGTTTCCCTGACCTCTCAATCCTGAAGCACCTGGGACTTGGTACTTGTGCCTCAGCTCCAGGCCACCCTCCTTCTAGCTGTTCTCACTTGCTTTCATGGATTTATATGAATGTGCATATGTAAGTAAACAATATTAAGAACCCCAGCACTTCCCGTGACCCGTGGCCCCTGATCCCACACACCTCACCCCTTCATACTACCACTAACCATTCCCCTCTTCTCTGGCTAGCACTGCTCCCTGGACATGTCAAGCGTGTTCCCAGAAGAGTGCTGCTAACCTTCTTCTGCCTGCTTGGATGCACATCACCTCATTCTTCCTCTTTCCTGCCTTGAATGTCACCTCATTGGTGAGGATGGCCTCTGTCACATTATGACGACTTCTCTCCCCTGACCACTATGGGTCACTCCCCGGTATCACCATTTGACCACAAACATTTACTGGTCAATTTTCCTATGTTGTGACAGCTGAGGAGCAGGAGGTAAGTCTCAGGAAGATAGGACACTGTTCTCAGCACCAGAGGCAGTGCAGGGCACATCTTAGATGGTACCTGGCACATTCACAGAAATATCTACTGTGTGAGTAAGAGGCCGGGCAGGTGAGTAAGTACCTATGTGCCACATACTGCTCACTGTTCTCTACTTCCCTGGAACTACCCCAACTGGAGTCTGAAAGACACATGATAGAGTGACTGACAGCCTAGTAGCTTATGCATGAAGCACTGGTTCTCTGGCTGGGGTAGAGACTACCGTCAGCCACGAGAGACAAACCAAGAGAAGCCAATAGTCTTTGGCATAATTCTCTGCCAAGTCCCTACCATCAGAAAAGATAGAGATCAGTGTCAGGGGCAGTCTGTAGGTGTGGTGACTCATGCATTTAATCTCAGCACTCAAGAGGCTAAGGCAGGAGGACTGTGGCAAATCTGAGGCTAATTTAGGTTGGACAGTTGAGATTTAGGCTAACCTATGCTATAGTGTGAGACCTTGTCTCAAAACAAAACACACCACCAGCTGGTCGTGGTGTTGCAGGCCTTTAATCCTAACATCTGGGAGACAGAGGCAGGTAGATCTCAGTGAGTTTGAAGACAAATGGTCTACATTGTGAGTTTCAGGACAGCTAGGATTACACAGTGGGACCCTGTCTTGAAAAAAACCAACCAACCAACCAACCAACAAATCAACCAAAACATTTTGAGCTAATACAATTAAGCTAGGGTTATTAATACTTTCTGGAAAGTTGAGGGTGTGGAGGTTGAACCACACCATAAACAGCACATGGAGACAGATGGCAGGTCTGATAAGCCCCGAGAGGGTTATTTCCTAAACCATCCAAGATAAGGGCCTTTAGGAGGAGCCATTAGAACAGCCGGCCCTTAAGAGCAGGTTTCCCTAAGAGCTGTGCAATCCGAAATGTCTTGGTTTAGTCGTTTTCATCGTACTGAAGACTGGACTTAGGGCTTCACGCCTGCGGTCAGGGTCTGATCACTGAGCTATAGCCCCAGTATGTCTTTTGATTTTTTGAAGTAAGATTATGTTAAGTTAATCAAGCTAGTCTTTAACTCACTCGTGTTCTGTAAACTTGAGAACTTCCTGCTTCCGCCTACTGAGCAGCTGATATTACAAGACTTTAGACCCCGGCTGGGCTTTTTGTGTGTTTCACAGCACAATTTTATTGAGAATATTTCCATTTCAATATATGACATAAGCTAGGAGTAATGGTACTCACCTGAACCCAGAGTAAGCACTAGGCAAGACAGGGCTATATAGCAAGACCCTATCTCAAAAGACCAAAAAAAAAAAAAAAAAAAAGGTATTTTTATATTCTGTAATCAGGTCTTTTGTTTATTGTTTTCCTCAGGCAGTTCTGACACTGCTCTAGTGAGACTATGTAAGCAGGCACAGCCGTTCTCCCCAAGTGCTGTTGTACGTGTCTAAGTGTCCTAGTACCTTACCTCTACACTCTGGGCAAGGACTGACTCTGGAAGGACACACTACCTGTTTACAATGGCAAAGAGGACCGTGAGCAGCTTTTTTGAAAGACACTGTCCCTGGGGATGGGACTGTACAGTTACCTACCCATTTGCCTTCGGTGCACCACACAGAAGTTCTTATGGTCTTGTGTCACCACTGGAGCTGGAGCTGGCTGGGCATTTCTGCAGCCCTGTGAGGACACACATGCTTTGTCTAAAGCCCCCAGGGAACAGCTCTTTCTTGGTCCTTGAGAAAAAGGCCTGTGGAGAGCAGTCCTTGCCTCTGGAGTCCCTTGCAGAGGAGATGTACAGAGATGTGCAGCACTCTTCAGAGCATGCTCCTGGGGAGGTCGGCAGAAGTCATCTTCAGAAATCCAGCTCTTGCCTTTCTACAAGAAAAAAAGGAATGAGGTAGTCTTTTAAGAGTTAAAAACTTATACAGAGAAACCCTGTCTCGAAAAACCAAAAAAAAAATAAAAAAGTTAAAAATTATTATAAAAAAAAAACTATTATAATGAAATTAGCCCACTTTACCCATTTTACATTCACAGCAGCGTACACAGTTGACATTACTAGGGGAGGGGAGCATGCACGTGGAGGTCAGAGGACAGCTTTAGTCAGGTTTTTCCTAACATCTGTATGGGGGCCCTGGAGGTCAAATTTCATTTGTCAGGACTGAGTGGGGCACCTTTCTTTACCTGCTGAGCATCTTACCAGCAGTTTCCTTCTAACCTCTCCAATCTCTGTCATTAAGTCTTCCTGCCATGCTGATCTGTGAAGTGCTGTCTCACTGTGGTTTTGATTTGCATTTCCTTAATGTCTAACGGGCAAGAGAACATCTTTTCATATTGGTTATCAGTACTTTGCTTTAGATTTTTATTTTTAATTGGGGTTATGGTCTGCTGTTAGGGTTGACTAACTAGTAAACCCTAGTAACTAGTTCAGATGTCCTTTTGGTGGAGCAGGGTGAGCCCTTCATCCAGCTGGACTGATATTCTTATAAGAAGAGGAGACAGACATAGTGGCACATGCCTTTAAGCCCAGAATTCTAGAGGCAGAGACAGGCAGATCTCTGTGAGTTCTATGGCAGCATAGTCTACACAGTAAGTTCCAGGACAGACCCTGGTTCAAAACAAGAGAAGAGAAGGAGATGACACACACACAGAGGAAAGTGTCAAGTGGGGGAGAGGCATGGGACAGTGGAGGGAGGGACTGGAGTGATGAGCCCACAAGCCTATGCCAAGAATACTATGAAGCGTGAGGAAGACAGGAGAGAGTACTCCTCACTGTCTGGAGAAGGAACCACTGCTACGGACCTCTGGCTCTCCACTCAGCTTCTAGTACTAGTAAGGACTGCACAGCCGCTGTTTCCAGTCATCTGATTTCTGCTACTTTGTTATAACTGCTTAGGAAACCAATAAAAACTACAAGGGTTCTGGGCAGATTCTGGGTACCAGGCTCTCTGACTGACCAATAATTTCTCTTATTCTATGTGCTGTCTTCTATCTTTTTATTTATTTCTCTCCCTCTTTTGCTTTTTGAGACAGCATCTACAGCCAAGGTTGGTCTAGAACTCATTACATAACCCAGGGCAGCATTGCCAGAGCCTCCTGCCTTGGCCTCTCAAGTGCTGGGACTTGCAGGCACAAGCCACAGGCACGGGTCCCCTGGCCCGGCTTCTTCTTTTTTCCTTCTTAATGGTGCCTTCTGGAGCTCTGAGATGCTTTATTCTGAAGCTTAATTTAGCCAGCTTTTCTTCTGCCTGTGCTCCTACTGTCTTATCTCAGAAGTCACCGCTGAAGCCCATGTCACCAAGATTTACTCCTACGTTTCCACTAAGAGCCTTATTAGCGCTTACATCTCTGTGACCCGTTTTGAGTCAGCTTCTACATAAGTGTAAGGAAGGAGTGCGACTTGATTCTCTTGCAGGTGGAAATACAGGTGTCCCAGTACTTCAGGCTCTTTGGCCTTGGAGATTTGGGGTGAGGGAGGTATGGAGTGTGGGCTTAGACCTCAATTATTGCTTCGAATTCTGTTCCCCACACTGAACAGGTCCTTGAAGCCCCTAATAGTAGATCCTGCTCCCCAACCTTCACAGGTCTACTCTGTGAACCTGAAGTTGCTCACTGACACAGGAAGCTGGGGAGATCTGGAGTCAGAAGGCCTATGAGAATATCGTTTAGTTCCTATTTTTCACTGTTATAAGCCCTCTGTGCCTTTCTACGCCTAGGCATAGAGGAGAGCAGAGGCAAGGAAGCTGGCTGGCTGCACTAAGTGGCTGTCTATACAAAGGAAATGAGTCACACAGCAGGACCTGCCCCACTGCTCTGGTGAGTGCTACCAATCTAGCTCTGACATTGCTATTTCCAACCCCTAAATCAAGACTGCCCTCCCTGCAGATACAGACAGGGAGGGGGTTCAGTCTACGGCTGTGTGTCAGAGGGGTGGGTTTAGACAGTTTAAAAATTCACATGTGACAAGACTCCTGAAGCCAAGAGAGACAAGTTCTGGTTTAGGAATAGGGGGAGCATTCCAGAACTGGGCTCCCAGGGCCTCTGCATGTGACTTTGAGTTGACATGTGCTTCGTTCTATTAGGGACAGGATGATGTGTCAGGCAGGGTAGCTGCTAGGGACCACGTGAAACTGGCCTAAACAAAGCCTGTCTGGGTCACCAAGACCCAGATGATTCCCTGAGGAAAATGGGTGAGAAATTACTGGGAGCCACTGGCCATCCTGGTGACCTCACACATACCTGGTGATCCTGCCCTGTGTAAGCCCTAGTAGAAGCGGACACTACTCCTTAGGATACCACCAGTCCCTACCTGAAAGCTTCTGACAAGCCCCCAGCTCAGATCCCCCCATCTCCCAGACAACATCACCCTACTTGGTGATATTCTCTGCTCACCCCCATCCTATAAGGTGGTTCTGAATTATCATTTTCCTTGATAATGTCAAGCAAAAATGCACAGCATTGAGTCATAAAACACAGGAGACTATTTTCATCACTACTAGTTTGTATGAATGTTTAGGCACAAGTATGTGAGCAACTCTGGAGTCAGTTCTCTCTATCCACCCTTACTTGGGATCCAGTGATTAAACTCAGGTCGCTAGACTTGTATGCCATGTATTTTGACTCCTTGAGTCATCTTGCCAGCCCAAGGGACTAACTCCTGGCTACCCAAGTGTCTTCAATGTACAACAACAGATGTGAGTAGAAGGACCTGGAGGGATGAAGACAACTGTGGATTTACAGGTAAGGGAGACTTGCTTCTCTCTCCACTGAAAAGAAGACTGCTAAGAAATGTTCAGAGTCCAGTGACGTTGCACCAGCCATTGGGGGATGACTCTCTAGAGAAAGGCTCTGTGAGAAACAGTCAGAAGCAGAGTGTGTGTGTTGGGGGTGGGGGTGGTTCCAGTGGGAGAGCACCGAGGGTACATCTGCCTCACGGAGGAGGTAGAGAAAGAATACTTGAGCAATAATGGATCGTGGCAATCGCACAATCACCCTCTGTTTCTCTCTTCTCTTGCCTCTTTCTGCCACCCTCCCACATATGCCTGGCTCTGTCCCTTCAATTGTGAGGAGATCACCGCTGACCTGGGATCTACACCAGAGCAGCATCTGCCATTAGGGATCGAAGTCAGCAGAATGCTGCCTGCGCCAGTAGGTGTCAGGAGGCTATGACTAAGGAATGTAATGGTCTCTGGATCACTTTCCAAAGGACTGGACTTTCTGTTCACCATTCTCATTATGCCTGCATGTGCGACTGCAGAAGGGGACCCTATGCCACAGACAGAGTGTGTGTGGGACAGTGACCAGGCCAGGCTTAGTCACCCCAGGAGCTCCCGCTCCCTGCACTGTCCTCCACACCACTCACTGCTAGTGTAATTACAATGTGCATCATCCGTTCTCTAATCTGGTGACCGTCCCCAAAGACCAGGGCTCTTGTCTGTCCTGTTTGTCACTGTTTCCCTAGCACCTATCACAATGCTTTACAAAGAAAACTTCTGAAAAAGAACTGAATGGTTCTCAGGTCTTTAAAAGCTGATGGCGACCAGACTTCCCCATCATGCTGTAAATAAGGTAGAGCGGAAAACTGGGACAGTCTCGGGATGGTGCTCTTTAGACCTGGGGGTTGGTGGCTGGGACAGCACTCAGCACAGGAGCCTGTCAGGAAAGGGGCACAGGGGACAGCCACTGTAAAAGCTGGACGCTGTAAGGAGTTTGCCTCACCTAGGGAGCAGAGAGGAAGCTGACGGGTCAAAACTGTGTGGACAGAGGAAGAATTCTGTTGACGAGTTAGCTACCCTGTCCCATCAGCTCCAGGACCCTGACAAAGTACTGTGTCTGAGACCAAAGAGCAGAAGCTAGATCCGGGGCAAGGGTGAATTTGGCCAGCATGGTCAAGGCCACACTTGGGAGGTGAGGTGGGACACAGGCATCCTTCTCTCTGAGTTTGAGACAGAAGCTGCGGACCCTCCAAACTTCAGGATAGCTTCACTATTGCCTAGTTAGACTCTTCAAGGCCTCATAAAACGCATCTTCCAGAAGTAACTCTGGAACCATCTTCAGAATGGTAAAAACAGAGAATACAAGTTCATGATTTTCATAGTCATATTCAATGCACTGAGCTAGATCAAGCAGATGTCCACATAGAAAAATATAAATTGGATCCAGAGAGGCAGCTCAGTGGGTGAGGTGCTCACAGCCAAGCTTCGTGACCTGAGATTGATCCCCAGAAATCACATGGGGAAAGGAGATCATCGACCCCCGGGAGATGTCCTCTGACCTCCATTTGTGTGCTGTAGCAGGCTCAAGTGGCCACACATACATCTGCAATACATATATCACTCAATCAATAAACATAAATAAACAACAAGCTGACTGCTACCTCACATTAAGCACAGGGAGGTGAAAACAAGAGAATCAGAAATGTAAAGTCATTCTAGGCTCAGTATATGGCCAGTCTGAGACCGGCATAGTCTATAAGAGACCCTGACTCAAAAATCAGGGAAAAAGAAAAAAGCACCGAATTCAACTTAAGAATGGGCTGTAGAAATGGCTCAGTGGTTAAGAGCACTGGCTACTTTTCAGAGACCCTGGCTTGATTCTCAGAACCCACATGGCAACTCACAATCATCTGTAACTCCAATTTCAGGGGATCCAGTGCCCTCTTCTGGCACTGTGGACACCAGGAATGCTTGTAGTACACATATATACATGCATGCAAAACACCCATATACATAAAATAAAAATTAAAGCAAAATAAAATGTGATGGTGTCTCACAAAAGATAAAACGGCTTTAATCACCAGAAGCACACAGAATAAAAACACCACGAACTAGCACTTCTCATCCACCAGGATGGCTATAATAATAGACTCATTTGAAACTAGGTAATTACAGCTGTTGGTTAAGGATTCTGGAAAATACATTGGTGGAGACGTAAACTAGGGCAGCTGCTTTGGAAAACAATTTGGCAGTTCCACAAAAAAGTTAAATATAGTGTTACTATATGATCCAAAAATTCTACTAAAAGAATTTTATGTGTCTAAAAGAATTAAGAACATATGCCCGTATGAAATCATATACACCATATTTATAACATTATTTGTAATAACCAAAGAGTGTTAATAATTCAAATGCCCATCAACACATAAATAACACATGACTTAGTCACACAATGAAAAATACCATAGGCTATGTATTCCTCAGCAGTAGTAGGCATGAGAACTGATACATAGCGTTATGTTCGTGAACCTTTCTGCAGTCTTATTTTAGAGATAGGGTCTTGTCATGCAGACTAAGTTGGCCTCATGGTCTTCCTGCCTCTGCCTCCTATATGACAGAATAACAGGCACGAGCCGGGCAGTGGTGGCGCATGACTTTAATCCCAGCACTTGGGAGGCAGAGGCAGGCGGATCTCTGAGTTTAAGGCCAGCCTGGTCTACAGAGTGAGTTCCAGGACAGCCAGGGCTACACAGAGAAACCCTGTCTCGAAAACAAAAAACAAAACAAAACAAAAAACAAGTAGGCGCGAGCCATCACACTCAATTAATTTTGAAATATCATGCTTATGGCACGGGATGGCTTAGTCAGTAAAATGCTTGCTGAACAAAAATGAGGACTTAACTTAGGGTCCCCAGCACCCACATACAAGGATGGGTTAAGCAGCATATCTTTGGCCTCCACACATACAAGTGCACACACACAAACAGCTAAAGCCAAATCCCATAACATGTTATTTAGTCCAGTTTACACGAATTTTCCAGAACAGACAAATCTATTGAGACCAAACAGTGGCTATCTGAGGTTGAGGGAACGACTGCTAACAACGTTTCATTAAATGAGGGATTAAAATGTTCTAAGAGTATATTGTAGTGATAGCTACATAACCCAAACAAACTAAAGAGCACAGAATAATACTCCTATATGGTATGTGAATTATTATACTCCAATAAGTCAATTTAACTGTGCTACCTAAATCTAGATTGGCCACATTTTTCTTTCTCTTTCTTTTTTTTTTTTTTTTTCGAGACAGGGTTTCTCTGTGTAGCCCTGGCTGTCCTGGAACTCACTTTGTAGACCAGGCTGGCTTCGAACTCAGAAATCCTCCTGCCTCTGCCTCCCAAGTGCTGGGATTAAAGGCGTGCGCTACCACCGCCCGGCTTTTCTCTTTCTTTTGAAACAGCCATCTCACGCTGGAGCTTTTAATTCATGATCTTTCTGCTTCTGCCTCAGAGCCTTGAGATTAAAGGTACACATGACCATGACCATCTGGGGACAGGACATATTTGAGTATCCAACAGCCACTGTTGGTGTAGTGACTGCCACATTTGACCACAAAGTTCACAAACTGGTCCATGTTGAAAGTAAGTATTTCACAGCCAGGATTTTATGAAAATTTGATTTTAAGTATTAAAAAGAAAGTCAAGTCTCAGGCAGGTGAAATGGCTTCTCCAGGAGTGTAAACTCGTGAATGGTGATAGCTAAGAACAGAGATTGGAACAGTGTTGTGCCTGCCTGTAACGCCAACACTTGGGTGACTGAGGCAGTATTGAAAGATCACATGTCAGAGGTCAACCTGGGATACAAAATGAGTTCAAGACCAACCTGGGCTACATAGTGAGACTTGTCCTTTTTCATGGATTGGTTTTGAAGACAAGGGGAAATATTTATGGGACTCAGCATAAAGTCTGGCTCATCTCTAGTACTGACACGCCAAGACATAGTGGTTTATCATTGCCATGCTGCTAGCCCTGCCCACTCCGGGGCAGGCATGCTAATAAGCTGGTAGAGCCACTCTGGGTCACCAGATGGGCAAACTTCAGCTTAGAGTTATTTCTGAGATTCCCCTGAACAGCCTTCATACTCACCGGACTCGTAGGAGAGGAAACCACAAGCTTCGGTCCGACTCTGCCACACTCCAGGGCCTTCCAAGGGCCACTCCCTTGACCAGCTGCTCCGCCCACGGGACTAGAAGGCTGCTGGTCTGAAGAGCTCTGTGCAGGGCCAGTTTGGGCAGTGCCTAGCTGCAGCATATCTGGGGTCTCCTGGGGCAGTAGCTGATGCTTGTAGCTACTCGATGTCCCAGAGGATGTGTGGGCAGGGAAGAGCTCTTCAGATCCCTCAGAGTGCAGGTGCATGCTGGTAGCGAGGCTGTGGAGGGAGAGAGGGCTCTGGAACATGGGGGTGTCTGGCTCTTGGCTTGGTCCACTGCTTGGCGCAGAATTTACCTGGGCTTTGCTGAATTCCGACAACACCCTATAGAAGTTTGAAAACAGACAAACAGAGAAACAAAGACCACTGTGACAATTTGATTGGCTAGGATGCCCACAGTGGCTGCAGCAGTGGTAAAACCAGAAAGTCGCTGATTATTAAAAGCAAACAAAGCAGCACTCTAATTCCTCACTGCATTCCCCGGCTCCCACATAACTCTCCTCTCAAATCCTCCTTGAGACTCGGACTTGGGCACAGTGGGCAGGCAGGTGAGCTGGGGGCCCCATCTCAGGTGGCACATTCACATGGCAGAAATGAGGATCTGATGTGAGTGGGCCTGGAGTTTGCCTGACCAAACACGGTTGTATGGTCAGTGGCCCCCCTCCTTCATCTGTGGCAGAGCCTCCTGACAGGTGTGTCGCAGAGTGGGTCCCTCAATAGCTAAGAGCTGAGGTCCCAAAAGTCGGCTCTCTGAGACAGGGAATGGATGAGGTGAGGATGTACTTTGTCCACCGGACAGTCACAGAGCACCAGGGCTGTAGTGAGGTGTAAGGGCCTCTTTAAGGTTGACTAGATAAAGAAGCTTCCTGTCCCCCAAATCAATGCTGGGACTCAGTGATTTCCCAAATGGTGTGGAAGAGTGTACACAAGCATACAGGTTGTAACTCACAAAAGTATCCTCGTGGGGTTACCGCCCCTTGTCCTCTTAGAGGGCTCACAGAGAGTCAACATTCCTGCCTTTGTATACATATACACTTCTGGGCCATCTGGGATGTGCCCTGGCTAGTGACTGCTCCTCCCTCTCCTGGGTTTCTGGGAATCCAAGTTCTCTTTCTAAAATGAAGTATTTGTTATCTCCTCTTCCACTTACAAACATACATGCTGGTTCAAAAGGCAACAAGGCTTTTGACTGGAGCCCAAAGATGGCATGAGTCGGCCCCACTGGCTTGGATGGAGTAAGCTCTCCTTAATGGAAAGAATCTTAGGACGCAAGGTGCTTGCTGGTCACGGGAAGCAGAGTTCAGCTCTTACCTACACCACCCCAATCCCACCTACATTCCAAGACAATGGAGTCAACCAGCTTCACTGACCCATTCCATTATAAACAAATGACTTTCACATAGATGCCAAGATACTTCAGTGGGCAAGGGAACAGGCTTTTCAATAAATGGTGCTATGAAAGGGGGACAATCACATGGAAAAGAATAAAGCTGGATTGCTATCTCACACCACATATACAAGTAACCAAATGCATTAAAGACGTAAATAAGAGCTAAACCTATAAAACTCTTAGAAGAAAATATAGGTATAAATGTATTTTTGAGTAAGGTAATTTTTAGATGTGACATCTAAACCATAAATAATCAATCAAAATAATATACTAGACTTCATCAAAAGGAAAAACTTTCCTGTGAGACAGAAACTTGCCAGGGAACTCCAGCTGACTCTTCTGCTTCAGTGCCCTGAGTGACTGAATTATCAGTATGCACTGCTATGCCTGCAGAAAATCAAACTTTTATGATTCATAAAATACATCCATGGGGTGGTACACACCTGAGTTCTAAAACCTGGGAGGCTGATGCAGGAAGATTTATTCTGAGATCACCCTGGGCTACACAGTAAGTTCCAGGCTACAAAGTGAAACCCTGTCTCAAAACAATGACAACACAAACAACCACCACCACCACCACACACACACACACACACACACACACACACACGAGAGAGAGAGAGAGAGAGAGAGAGAGAGAGAGAGAGAGAGAGAAATTGATTTTAATTGATTTGGGAAAACTAACTTTTTAAAAATTTATTTCTTGTAGATGGGATCCCTCACTTGTTATTTAGCCAAGGCTAGCCTTGAACCTGAGTTTCCTCCCTGTACCTCTCTTTCCCAACTAAGGAATTAGCTCGTCTATGTAAATAGTACAAAATAAAAGACGGTACTGTTGCTATAAAAAGCAGTTTGGTAGCTCCTCAGAAAATTAATCAGAGTTGCATGCAACTCTTTTCCAGGTCTACGCCTATGAGAATCAAAGCATGTCCGGATAAAATTTGGACAGGACTGTTCATGGCACTATTACCTTAACAGACAAAAGCAAAGGACAGTCCACTAACTGGAGAATAAACACACTGTGGCAGACGCACCAAATGGGATATTATTCAGACATGATGCGTGCTACACTGTGGGTGAATCTGAAAATCTATCAAGTATAAGAAACCAGCTACGAAAGGCCAGGTACTACATGGTTCTGTTTACACATGTGTCCAGAACAGGCAAAGACAGCGTGAATGGCAACGCACTGCCTTCCCTTCCACGGCAATAAAAATGTCCTTGAGTTATACACTAATGATCTTGTAACTGTGCATTTTGGCTTGTGCCTGTAATCCCAGCCCTTAGGAAGCAGAGGCAGGAAGATTGTGATGAGTTTGAGGTTAGTCTGGTCTACATACTGAGTTCCATGTCAGTCAGGGCTACATGGCAAAGTCCTGCCTCAAAAATCTGAAAGGAAAGCAAAGGTGGATTTTATGATGTGTGAGCTTGGTATCTCATCTTCACAGACGAGACAGGTGTGAGTCTGGCGAGCTGGCTCAGCAGTTAAGAGTGCTGGTGGCTCTTGCTGAGGACCAGGGTTTGATTCCCAACACTCACATGGTACTCATAACTGTCGCTACATAACTCTAGATCTGTGGGGTATGGTGCCCTCTTCTGGCCTCTGCTGGCACTGCACACATGTGGTACACAATGATAGGCAGGCAAAACACACATAAAAAATTAAAATGTTAAAAAAAAATAAGCAGCAGATATGGGGGAGAAGAAACCTCTAGAACTATGCAAATCAGCACAGGGGTTTCTCAAAGAACAAAATAGTACAATTATATCCCACCAGCCATACTACTCCTGGGTAGATCCCAAGGATTCAAGCCTTTGGTGTAGCACTGTGGACAACCAGTCACAGCATCAACCAGTCACCAACAGATGACTGGGTGAGGAATACATGGTAGACATATAGCTGTAAACAAGATCAAAACTGCACCATTTACGGGAAAATGAATGGGGTTGGAGACAATCATGCTATGAGAACTATGCCTCAGGAGGACGTGTATTGTGTGTTTTTTCTCACATATAGGATCTAGGATTAAAAGACACTGAAAACAGAAAGGGGAAATCACAGGTGCTGTATGGGAAAAGGAGGAAGGCCGGGAAAAAGAGAGAAGAGGAATGTGATCTAAACACATATGCATATACGAAAATGCCAAAGTGAGATTATTAAAAAAATATAATTCTTTATTATTTTTATTGTGGGTGGAGGGGACATGGGTCAGAGGATAACTTATCAATCAGGAAATGATGGTCTAAGGCCTTTTGATCCCAACACTTGGTAGGTAGAGGCAGGTGGATCTCTGAGCTCAAGACTAGCCTGGTCATGAGTTCCAAGGGCAACCAACACTATAAAGTGAGATGCTATCACAAGAAAAAAAAAAAAGATCAAGAAGCTTGGGATGGCTGTTCACACCTGTCACCCCAGCACTGTCCTGGCTGGGGATCCTGAGCTCCAACTTGAACATCACAGTGAGTTCAAGGTGAGCCTAGGGGGACCCTGCCTCAAAAATGAAAAGATTGGGCATAGATCTGTGAGTTCAAGGCTAATTTGGTCTACATAGTGAGTCTCAAAAACAAGCCAAAATAAATAAATAAATAAATCAAAGGACGGCTAGGGATGTATTTTTCAGTGGTAGAGTTTGCCTAGTATAAATGAGCTCTACGTTCAACCCTTCATTCTGTCTCCACAACCCAAAAGAAAAAAACAAAAAAAAAAAAAAAAGCTAAAAAACCAAACCAATGAAAATCTACAAATGTGACTCCCTGGGAGTAGGAAATGCTGAACTCTCCTCCTCCCCTTTGGAGTGTGAGACAAAGATATTGTGTATGTGCAAGGACAAGTCTGTGTGTGGGCCCGAGGGCACCACATGTGTCATTCCTCAAACATCAGCTATCTTGTTGTTAGAAACAGGGTCTCTTATCAGCTGGAGCTAGCCTAGCGAGTTACACTGGCTGGCCAGTGAGCCCCAGGGGTCCACCTGTCCCTGCCTCTGAAGCACCGGGGTTACAGACAGGCACCATCACTCCCAGACCTTTTTAACATGGGTTCTGAGGATCCAATTCAGGTAAGGCAAGTGCTTTACTGACCAAGCCATCTCCCTAGTCTCCTGTCTGTTCATGTATGTATGTATGCAAGCATGTATGTGAGGTGTGCAAACAACACCTTATTGTGCAGTTCTGCCAAGCCAGGCAGGGCTTGGGTTTCCCTGACCATGAGGACCTTCATGCTTGTGGTGCATGGTTCCGTTTCACTGGCAGGTAAGGGCCACTGAAGAAAGCCCAGAGGTGAGCTCTAATGCTAAGACATCTGACAAATACTAACACAGTTTTGCAGGAAGGACTGTAAGAGCCAGAGGGGATGGGTGACACCAAGGAAACAGTGTCTTCCAGATGCAACTAGGTCAGGATGTACAGGGGGAAAGTCGGGAGGATCTGGGAGAAGTTGCAGGAGAGGAAACCATGACCAGAATATACTGCATGAAAAAAATTACTTTCAATAAATTCATATTCTAAAAAGTTTTGCAGCTGTTTATGCAAAGACAAGTAATGAGAGAACTGATGTCACAGGCTGTACATAGCAATTAATTACACTATCAAACCACCTATCCTGACATCCTCCCCCAAGGAGCTAAGTGCTTTACATCCTGACTTCTCCTTTATCCTCTTTCCTTTACAGTCTTATCCTCATGTCAAGGTCAGGAAGGATGAGCAGGCAGAAGCCTGGTAAGTGGGCAACCCTGGCCATTCAGCTGCTGAGTCTACAAGCCCCCATAATTATAGTACAGACCCAAAGAACAGCCAGCCCCCACGGTAAGCTGCAATTTACTTTTGCTACACAGAACCCCTTACAGTATTTGAACAAGTTCCATCTGAAGTTATGTTTTGTGCTTTGTTTAATCTGCAGATAGATGTTTTAAGAGTTGAAATGTTAAGGACAAAGTATTTATGCCTAAGTTAAGGTAAATGTTCAACATTATTAAAGAATGAAGTCAACTGAAGTGCTGCTGGGGATCTTTTATTACTAAAATACACACTTAGAAATGCTGGTCCCTGCAGCTTCCAGGCTAACCTCAAGTCAGGTGTGGGAGTGCTCTTCTGTGAACCAGCTCTGGAGGATCAAGAGTTCAGGATCAGCCTAGTCTACATGGCATGACTCCATCTTTAAAAAGAAAAATGCTGGTCCAGAGAGTCAGTTCAGCAAGTAAAAGCACTTGCTGTCAACCCTGACGACCTGACTTTAATCCTCTGGAGAAAACCAACTCCTGAAAGCTGTTTTCTGACCTGCACATGTGGAGTGGCATCCCTCCCTCACAAAGAGGGTAACTTAAAGGTGCGGCTCTGAGAGAGAATGGCAGCACGGCCTGCGCATGCGCATCTGTCTGGTGCTTGTCCGTGTCATCCTGACCCTCAACTCTGAGTTTCCCCACAAGAACCATGTCAGTGATTCCTAGACAGGGTGGACAGTCACTGATTCAAAGACCTCGTGCTGGAATCTTCCAGTCATAAGACTCATGAGATAAAGGCCAAGGCACATGATAGAGAGAAGGCCTGAGAGAGGCAGGCTAGCCTAAGTCATACCATACCACCCTACCCCAGCACTTCAAAAGGCAGAGATGGGTCCTTGGGGTTACTCCCCAGTGTGCTCTGTCTAAACTCCTCATCTGACACCTGAGACTCAGTGCTCCACCTCTGGGGCCTACTACTCTCACATGAGCAGCTCACTGTCAGGTCCAAAGCAAACTCCAATTCTCCAAGCTCCAAAAGGCTGTCCAAATATCTAGAAATGAGCTCAACCTGACTGTAGGAAGACTCTGGTGGTTAGATAAAAACCAGCCTTCCTCGGGAACTTGAGAAACCGGTTTCCATCTGCCAAAAGGAGTCATTTCCCTTACCTCTGGCAGAAGAGACATATGGCTTTCCAGCTGACATATACCTGTAGTTGCACAAGGCACATGCTGGCCTCCAGGCTGTCTCAGTGTCACAAGTACCTGTTACACATTCCAAAGTCCACAAGCGTCCCAGCCCTTGTCCCCTCCCCAGACGCCCATTTGTTCCCTCAGTTTCCCCCCTGCCTGACATGCTCGCTCACCATGCTCTGCCTCTGCCTGTTCCCCCTTCTCTCACTGACAGCCCTGGCCAGGTCCAGTCTGCTTCTTTCTCTCTCCGATAAACTTGCAAACCATGGGGAGTCCTGGAAACTAGGTCTTCTGTGAGCCCTGCCCACACATCTAGCCTATCCTGGATGGCGACATAGAAGGACCTAAAGACCTTCTGAAACAAGGCAGTGGTAGTGAAAAGATCCTAGGCATGAGCTGATGGATGGAACACAGACTTAACTGAGGGAGGATAACTCAACAACAAGTTACCAAATACCCACAACTGTGACAACACCTTCCACTGGCATGACTGTGAGACCGTGGGACATTCCTAGCAGAGACAGCATTTGTGGAAACTGCAGACCAGTTTTTCTTCATTCAATTCTTGTGCTTCTGGGAGCTGAGTCATCTAATGTCCACTGAGTGGAACAATATACATCAGAAAAGAAAGAAGAGGCTCTGACATACCAGCTCTACAGAAATATACATGTACTAATTTTTGAAGAAAAGGGAAGAAATAGAAAGAAATTTTACACAGAAAATAAAGTAAAAACACACTGTGTCTGTTACTGATACATTTAGGAACTTGGAAACCCATGTACTCAGGAGGTGGAGGCAGAAGGATCAAAGAGTTCAAGGCCAGCCTCTGCTCTAGATCAAGTCTTTGGCCAGCCTGAGCTACAGTATAAGACCCCATGTCACAAAAATGAACAAAATTAAATAATATCCAAAAAGCTTTGGGGTTTGGGGATGTAGTTCAGGGGTGGAGAGTGTCTAACTCAGGAAGGCCCTGGTTTGATTCCCAGCACTCCACAGGAGTGTGGGGTGGGAGGATCTACCAGGGCTGACAGTGCAGCTCCAGGGCAGACCGCTTATCCCACACTGGAGATTGGGGTTTGAGGGAGCTCTGCCTCATTCCCCTCTCGGGTTAAGCGAGTTAAAGGACTCTGTTCTGCCCGCTCCTCCACACTCACTACTCTTCATTTGCGCACCAGGTGTTCTGCGAGGTCACAGTCTACGCACTCTTCTACTCTGAATTGGCTAGAAGTTGCACACAGACTCTCATGTATTAGTTCCTTCCGTCTCTATGAAAAAAGACATATTTTCTAAGGATCTCAGAAAGGCCAAAGACTCAGTTCAACTCTAAGTACTAGATCTATTCTCCAGCTGGGAGTGGTGGCTTGCACCTCTAATGCCAACACTTAGGAGAACCAGATGAGTCCCAGGTCAGCCTGGGCTACAGAGGAAAGCCATTTCAGAAAAAAACCAAAGCAATCCATTCTCCCCACTGTGCTATTTCCTCAGTTACAGTGAGAGCCCTGCTTCCTTTGCCTTCTTTATAGCTCACCGTTTGGTGACAGTCCCACGTACAGGAAGGCAGAGTAAGGGTGAGGGAGGTACTCACTCTTGCAGAGACCTGTCAGAGTCATCAGCGTTTGCTGTACCCAGATCTGAGTCATAGGACATGGGTTCCTCAGAATGGTCTGGACTCTTGGGACCATTCTCCTGGAGCAGGCAGCTGTCAGAATTTAGGCTGCAGGACAGCTGGGATGAACTGGCTGTGTCCAGGCTGAGGGAAGAGGCAGTGAGCTTCCTGCTCCTGCGGATCTTATGGCCCGAGTGTTGGACTTCGATGTCCTCAGAGCCTGAGGAATGGGAAATTGAATCCAGAGACTCTTTCCGTTGTAGTTCGGCACCAGAGGTAGTGAGAGGGTCGAGTTCAGAGAGGGGGCAAAGCCCAGAGAGAGACAATGGGGTGAGTGTCCATTCATTTAAGATGGCCGACTTATAGGAGAGTTCAAAGGACAAGGACGTTAGTCCTTGCAGGAAGCTCAGGAGGAACTCGGCCTCCTCGGCATCTCGAAGCAGGGCTGTGGGCTGATAGTACTCGCACAACCGTGCAGGTTCCTGCAGGAGCAACTTCAGATAGCACTCCATCAGACCATCATTGAGGGCCAATCGCAGCCAGGCCCGGCAGCGGCCTACATCTGTGTTGATGAAGACCAGTTGCTCCAAATCTGAGATAATGTGTCTGCGGAGGGACAGAGAAGATGTGTTTCAAGAAACTACCTCAAATCTCAGAGATTAGCAAGAACCAGTGATAAAGGACTGCAAACATGATCGTATTTAGACATAAAAAAATCCTGGGGTAACCATGTCTCAGGAATATAGGAAAGCTGAGCCGTTGAGCTATAGCTTCCAGAAGTCATCTACTAACCCAAGACATGTTTGCGGAGTCCAACCCCCATTCCTAGTGAATAAAGCCAGAGCTTGTGCATACTAGGCAAGCATTTGACTACTGAGATATGCTCTCAGTCGCAAGCAACTGGCACTGAAGGGAGCTCTCGGACCCTAGGAGTACAAACTCAGTTCCCAAAGCTTCCGTCTGACATAACCCCTTCTCTGCTGTCATGGTGTCCTATGCAGAAGTGCACCCACAGTCCTCTGGACTCAGTGGCTAAGCTCTACTTAACTTTAGCACAGTACATACTGACTGGCTAACTGACCCAAGGGATATCCACTGAACGGGATATAGAGACAACTAGAAAATCATTCTCTGGAATTGGAGTAGTGGCTCCGTGGTTAAGAGCACTTGCTGTGCTTCCAGCGGATCTGAGTTCAAGTCCCAGCACATATGTTGAATGCCTCACAAGTACTCATAACTCCAGGGGATCTGATTACCTCTTCTGGACTCCACGGGCACTTACATGCATGTGGCATATACACACAGACACACACCCAGACACATAAACTTAAAAAAAAAAAAAAAAACAAAACCTTAAAAACAAAGAAACCCACTGTTATTCAGAAGAGAGCCAAAATACCAAGACAGGGCAGTAGCAGCAGGAACTGGAAGGCAGACCAGAGACTGGCAAGGCATCTTCAGGCTAAGAGTGGCATTTAATACTTTACAAAGGCAGCGCCAGCTACCAACAGCCAAGGACAAGGTCAAAGACACAGCCTTGGGATGAATATTCAGAAATATATCTGGTTTCTTGGCTAAATGCCACGCATAGCTCATCATGAACATAAAGTTTAGAACACAGGAGCTGGAGAAATGGCTCACTGGTTACAGGTACTGGCTGCTTTTGCAGAAGACCCAGGTCTGATTTCCAGCACTCACACAGTGGCTCCAGTTCCTAGGGATCTGGCACCCTCTTTTGGCTTGTGTGCCCTGCACCAGACACATACATGGTGCAGACATTTGTGTAGGAAAACATTTATACATATAAAAATCTTAAAAAATTATTTTAAGTTTAGAAGACAGACTCGAATATTCAAAGGCAAGCCAGCAACATGTCCTGTTAAAAGAAGAGGGGATATTTAGTCTTCTCAGGCCACACTACTCAGTAGTAAGTGCATGACTCAGCCTAGTGGAGTCTAAAGGCCATTAGTGCTGGGGGGAGAGAAGCTATGGGTTCTAGATGAGTGTCTCAAGGTGTGGAGACACGCCTTCCTTAAGTCCAGCCCCACAGTCATCGCATAATGACCACATTAGGACGCTGTTTTCCGGCTTTGCCCCCCTCAAGAGGAGTCAAGTGCCCCCGTCTGAAGCTCTTCCCTGACGTATCTCACTTGTGGGTGATGGCTTTCAGAAGGGGCCAGAAGACAGGCTGAGGCAGAGGCTTCTGATGAGTGTGCTTCTTCCTTTTGCCGCCAGCCTCAGCACGGATGTGCTTGGCATGCAGGCCGTGGATGAAGACGGCCTCCAGGGCACTGCACATAGCGTTGGCATCTCCATCTTCACTGGTGACCACTGTGTCCAGAGACACGTGCTGTTTCTGCAGAGCCTTCACAGATCCCACCAGCTTCTTCTTGATGACCTAAGTTGTGTCAAACACAGGGGCAGACTTTTAGAGGTAAATCCTATATGCGGTCCCTGGAATGGAGTCCCCTGGAATGGAGTTCATGGCCTGTTTCTCAATGTGTGTAACCTAGACGCCTTCTGCAAAGCTAGCTACTGTGGCAAGAGAAGATCTGGCATACAGAAGAAATGGTTTTGCACACCTTTTTCTTTCTTTCTTTCTTTTTTTTTTTCTGAGACAGGGTTTCTCTGTATAGCCCTGGCTGTCCTGGAACTCACTCTGTAGACCAGGCTACACTAGAACTCAGAAATCTGCCTGCCTCTGCCTCCAAGTGCTGGGGTTAAAGGCGTGCGCCACCACCGCCCAGCTCTTGTACACCGTTTTTGGTTTTTTTTTTTTTTTTGTTTTGTTTTGTTTTTAAAGAAAAAGTTTTAATTAGATTTATTAATCTATGTGTGAGTATTTGGCCTACATGTATGTATGTGTATCACATGTGTGCCCAGTGTCTGAGGTTAGAAGAGAACATCAAATTCCCTAAAATTGGAGTTTGGGATGGTTGTGGACCTCACACCATGTAGATGCTGGGAATCAAACCCGGGTCCTCTGCAAGAGCAACAAGAACTTTTAACCACTGAAACATCTCTCCAGCCCTATCTTTTGGTTTTTTTAAAACTAAACATCGTACTGCTATGGTGGCTTGGGGGTACTCTGCAGAGATAAGCTAAGGAGGCAGAGAGTATTTCTTTAGAGCAATAGCAAAGAAAGGACCAGCAAGTGTGGCTCAAGAGTATGCTTGACAGGCACAGCCCTCGGTTAGATTCCCAACATTGGGGGGGGGGGGGAGGGGCAGGCCCAGAGCGAAGCCTTAAAGGGTTTCTGTAGCTCTGGCTGTCCTGGTATTCACTTTGTAGACCAGGCTAGCCTTGAATTTAGAGATCTATATGAACCACCATGCCCAGCAGAGGCCATTGCTTGAAGACAGAAGTTGATCTTTCATTCCTCCTCCTGTTTCTAACACCTACCACGGTGTCTGACAGAATAAATTTATATAAGCCATGCAATTCCAAACGTACACCAAGTGTTGGTGGAAACATTATACACTCACAGATATGAGTGTATCAAATCATATTAGTGTTTAGCAAAGAACTAGACAATATTTCAGAAAAACTAGTTTAAGGCAAGTGTTAAGTTATAGATAAATAATTCACTATTATTCTGACTTAATCTGAACAGAAAGTGTTTGGAAAGTTGAATTTTAAAAATTAATTAACAAGTTATAATTCACATTAACTTCTCTGATTTAAACTATAAACTCCTGGGTTTATTTGTTTTGCTATTTTTGGTCCTCCCCAGAAGTAACCACATTCTTGAATTTTGGTTAACTTTTACTTTCACAAATAATAACAATTAATAGTACTATTACTATTATTATTATTACTACTACTACTATTTTAATTTATTACTGAGCATGGTGGCACATTCCTTTAATCTCAGCATTCAGGAGGCAGAAACAAGCATATCTCTGTAAGCCTGGGGCTAACCTGGTCTATATAAAGAGTTCCAGATCAGTCAGGGCTACATAGTAAGACCCTGTCTCAAATTAAACAAACAAACAGACAGACAAACAGATTCATTTACAGCGGTTGCTGAGAGGAGAATCAGTCTCTATAGGGATAAGCACTAATAGGCTGTCCAGTCCCATCTGCAGAAGAGCATTACTAAGGAGCTCAGAGATTATATGTGTACTAGTATGTGTTTGTATACGTGTAAGGACAATAATAACAGTCATAGAAGGAGAGATCACGAACTTGGAAGTGAGTGGGGAGGGTCACAGGAGGAGCTGGAGGTAGGAGGGCTAGAAATGACATAGTACTTACACATGAAATTCTCAAACACAGACACACACACACACACACACAAAACACCAAAAAAGGCTTGCTTACTGGGAGCTGGAGAGGAGAGGTGGCTCAGCTTAGGAACACGGGCTGCTCTCGTAGAGGGCCAGGTTTGATGCCCAGCATGCACATGGCAGCTCATGCCTGTAACTACAGTACAGAAATCTGATGCCCTCTTCTGGCCTCCACAGGCACTGTACACATGTGATACATTTACACTTTTGGGCAAAATGTTCATATAAAATAAAAATAAAACCTCTAAAAAATTTTCTTATTTTTAGTTTATGTGTATATTTTGCCTGCATGTAAGTGCATTGTGTGTGTGTGGTACTCATGGGGATCAGAAGAGAATGTGTGTGTGGTACTCATGGGGACCAGAAGAGGATGATGGATTAGAATTATAGGCAGTTGTGAACTAACACTGGGTACTAGGAATTGAATCAGGGTCCTCTCAGCAAGTGAGGCCAGGAGTGGTGGCACACCCATTTAATCCCTGTGCCTGAGGCAGAGGCAGGTGGATCTTTGAGGCCAGCCTGGTGCACTAGTGAGTTCCAGGACAGCCACAGCTACATCAAGAGATCATTTCAAACAAAACAAAAACCAACCAAACAAAAAATAGTAGCAAGTGTGCTTAACTCTTAGGCATCTCTCCAGTAATATTTTATGTTTTTATTATTACTTTTAATCATAGATTAATCCTAAATAAACAATACCCAAAGCCCAAGGGTTTTATTGTATTTGTCTATAGTTAAACTTCTTGATCTGAAAATTTACAGTCAATAAAATATAGAAAGTTCTGGAAAAGGAAGTTGAGTGGTTTTTAGCATATTCAGAGAATTGTGCAACCTTTGCCATTAGCTAATTTTAGAGCATTTCAACACCACTGAAAGAAACTATGTGTATTTGTGGCAGGGGGTTGGGGTGGTTGCAGGGTAATTTTACTTTCTGACTCGACAGATTTATCTATTCTGGACATGTCAAAAAAATGGAAGCATACAGCATGTGACTTGGGAGTTTGGTTTCTGTGACTTGGCATGTGTTCAAGGGTTTTCTGTACTACGGCACATTATCAGAACTTAGTTCCATCTTACCATCAGGTATATTCTACTGCATGGATATACCAAGCTTTATTTGGTTATGATGAGAAAACGAATACCTGGCTTAATGGCACTTTTTGGCTACAGTGCTGCTCTGAGTGTTTTTATCCACATCTTTATGCAGACATGCTTCCAGGTCTAGAACTGATGAGACATTGACACGTGAGCTCTCACAATGACAGGCTTGCAACCCTGACTGCTAAAAGCTGAGCACTTTGACAGTGAGAGGCTTGCAATCCTAACTCCTAAAAGCTGAGCACTTTCATGTGAGTTGGAGGCTGTCTTGACAGTTAAGTTTGAGGCCAGCCTACATTACATAGTAAAACCTGCCTTCAAATCCAAAGAATCATTAAATCACATAAAATCTATGCTCCCCATGCTGGGCTGGGGATGTAGCTCAGGGTAGAGCACAGCCTATAATTGTGGGATCCTATATTTCAACCCCAACACCAGAAAGAAAAGGAATAAAAAACATCTCAAAAGGCCTATTTATGTTTTCTAGGAAACAGAGCTGTTTGCCAAAGTAGTCATGATTTGTACATTCTCAAGAGATTAGAGGAGAGGTCCAGCTTCTTCATGTTTTTGTCAACACTTGCTATTGTCTTTCTGATCACAGCCACCTTAATGGCGTGAAGCAGCACCTTACTATGGCTTTCTCTTACGTTTCCCTGGGTTTAATAGTAATTAATTTAAAAGTAATTAATAGTGATTTAAAAAGCATCATTTTGTGTATTTACTGGTTATTTGCATATCTTCCTTGGAGAAACCCTTTGTCCACTGTATAACTGCTTCTATGTGCTGTGTGAGCTTGTGTGTGTCAGTGCATGTGTAGATCAGGACATACATGTGGGCTGAATGTCTTAGTCACGCTACACATTAGTCTTTTTTGTTATTATTGTGGTTTTTCCAGACAGGGTCTCTCTCTGTAGCTCTGGCTGTCCTAGAACTCACTCTGTAGACCAGACTGCCCTGGAACTAAGAGATGCACCTGCCACTGCCTCCAAATGCTGGGATTAAAGAATGAACCACCATGGCCAGCACACACACTATTCTTACAGGCAAGGTCTCTTACTGAACCTGTGCTCACCAATTCATGGCCTACCTGGCCAGTGAACCCTAGGGATTTCTCAGAAATGTGCCCTCTCTCTCCCTAACTGGGTTATAAAGACTGCCACAAGGGTTCTGGAGATCCAAACACAGGGCTTCATACCAGCACACATCATGGATTTAAAGGCCAAAATAGTTCTCTATATATTTTGCATTCCAGACCTTTTCCAGAGATAATATCTTCTCTTTTTCTATGGACAATATCTTTTCATCCCTCCTTCAACACTTTATGAAGTGTCCGTTGAAGTAAAGATTTCAATCTTGGGGTTGAATTTTTAATGTTACTTAAAATATATTATATATTATATGTTATATAAGAAGCTCAAACTATTTTCAACTGAGTACCCACTAGGTGCTGTGTCAGGGAACGCAGGGATAACTAGACATACACCTCAAGGGGTGGGTCTGTGCACCTCTTGCTAGGAGGAGCTGAGGGCTCTGCTCCAGAGGACCCAGGGTGGAACAGGAATGACTTCAAAGGCCTAGCTGGAAGCCAGCGGGGAAACAGGTAGAGCTGACCCTCTAGTGGCTAGAAGAGCAAAGGCAGCTCCTTGTCGCAGAAGGTTCTGGTAGCTGGGGAGCAGTGCGGGGAGGAAAGGATTCTCCAAAGAAGCTACCACAGGATTTAACTGAGTCAAAAAGCTATCTGACCTCCTGCCTTTCCAAGGACACAGACAGCATGTCCAGAGCGCCTAGGCAAATCCAGGGCCAAGCACAGAAAAAAAGTTCACTACGAGAGGCTGTTGGAGAGGTTCTGGTAAACTGGCCCCAAATATGTTTGCTTAAAGTACATGACAAAGATTATATATATGTATATGTATATATACTTATACCCCACTATTGAAACTAGTGAGATCAGCTGCGTCAGACAAAACTAAGGGCTTGAGCAAACTGGAAAGTACGCAGAAGCACGCATGAGAACCTGAGTTGGGATCCCCAGAAAAACTGGGCATGGTGACATCTGCGGGTTTAACACTGGGGAGAAGGAGAGGAGAACTTGGTGTCCAACCAGTCCAACCAAATCAGCAAGCTCCAAATTCAGTGAGAGTCCCTGTCTCAAAAAGCAAGTATGGCCGGGCGGTGGTGGCGCACGCCTTTAATACCAGCACTTGGGAGGCAGAGGCAGGAGGATTTCTGAGTTTGAGACCAGCCTGGTCTACAGAGTGAGTTCCAGGACAGCCAGGGCTACACAGAGAAACCCTGTCTCGAAAAACCAAAAAAAAAAAAAAAAAGCAAGTATGGTCGATTGGCAAGATGGCTTAGTGGATACTTCCTGCCATGCCTAAACCTGGTTCAGGCCCCAGAACCCACAAGATGGAAAGAGAAAACAGACTCCCATAGGTTTTCCTGACTGCCACACACAAGCTATAGGGCACATATACAGACACACAGACAGACAGACAGACACACACACACACACACAGAGAGAGAGAGAGAGAGAGAGAGAGACAGAGAGAGACAGAGAGAGAGAGAGAGAGAGAGAGAGAGAGAGAGAGAAATCTAGAAGCCAGGATCTCCTGGGAGTCTGACTTTGTTGTAAATGTCTCTCCACCCGAAGTCTCTCCTCTCCACCTGAAGTCTCTCTCTGGATAGCGTTCATTTATTTCAAGGAAAGTAGATGAAAGCTCGGTACATTGATTCATGCCAACAATCCTAGCACCCAAGAAAATCAGGAGTTTATCGTTTGCTATAGAGTGAGCTCAAGGCCCATCTAGGCCACCCCATGAGACCCTATTGTAAGAGAGAAAAAAAAACATTTTTTTTAAAAAGAGAAAAGCTGATAAGGGAGCTGGAGAGATGACTCAGCAGTTAAGAGCACTGACTGCTCTTCCAGAGGTCCTGAGTTCAATTCCCAGCAACCACATGGTGGCTCACAACCACCTGTAACGGGATCCGACGCCCTCTTCTAGTGACTGGAGACAACTGCAGCGTACTCACATCCATATAATAAATAAATAATATAATAAATCTCTGAGAGAAGCAGATGAAGCCCCGTGCAGCCCCTCCCTCCCTTGATCCTATTTTGCCCACCTACCTGGATGGCAGCCCGAGGGTCCAGGCCATTCTCCACTGAGAGCATTTCCACTCGGGCAGCAGTTCTCAAGGAGACTCACATGTCACCTGAAGGAACAGAAGGAGGAGGCTAGATGAGCATGCTCCAAACTTAGCCTCACAATCGCAGGACCCTCTCAGCAGGCAGCAGAGCTCAGGCCCTGTCACTCAAATTGCAAATGGATGCCTTTAGCAAAGCAAAGGGAAAAATGGCACCGGATTTTAAGGAAGGAAACAGAAGGTCAGTCTTTGGGAGGGGTGAAACCCTATGCACCCGAGGGGAGGGGAGAGCTCTTCACACCGAAATCTGTGCAGAAAGCCAGGGCCTATGGGATAGAGATTTGCCAAGCTTTCTCAACAGTGGGATGAAGCCCTATCAGGTTCCACAACTGAATGTGGTGATTGCAAAAAAATTGTCAACAGAAAAAGGTTTCTGAATGCATAACAATTAAAAATGAATTCAAAATCAAAGTCTAATGAATCTGAGGTATTTCTGGCAGAGCTCACCTGTGTGGCCTCACATGACTTCCACAGCTGCACTGGTTCTGAACATGCAACACTGTATTTACATTACACAGAAGTCACAATTCATCACCATACATCATCGGTGAGCACTGTCTGATCAACCTCAGCTTGGATTTGAGCCAATTTGTTCCCCTTTAGACAGGGTCTCTCCATGTAGCTCTGGCTGTCCTGGAATTCTATGTAGAACAGGCTAGCATCGAACTTACTGAGATCTGCTTCTCTCTGCCTCCTGGGCCACCACACTTGCAGTCTTGCTGTGTTTACTATACCAATTTTTCTGCTTTTATAGAAACATATGGTTTAATTATAAAAGCAAAGGCTTTTAGTGTTTCCTCAGCAAGTATCAAATTAGTATCCCTTGAACTGGATAGACAAGCACAGCTTTCTTATCAGTATGCAAATTTGTTTTGTCTTTAATAAAGAGTAAAACTGTATGTATACCAAAGAATCGTTTTAAAATCGATCTATTTATGGTTTATTATTAGTAAATGTTTGACTTGTCTCCCTTATACACCTACCTATTGGGTCATGTAAAACTCAGACACAAGGGTTGAGTGTGAAAACTTCAGAAGGCCTGAGGCTAGGGCATGAAGGAGGGGCTTTCACTGAAGATGCTAAGAACTGGTAGAGACCAGATGCTGGGCCTCACAATTCACACTCAAGGCCTGCGTCTCTGTACAGGACTCAGCTGCTGCCCAGTCCAGGTTTCAGGCACACCTGCAGCAGCTTCAGGAGACAGCTTTCTCTCCACCCTTCCGCGTCTGCACTGGGCGCCAAAGCTTTAGGTCAGGTGTCAAAGATATGACCAACATGAGTTCTGACATCACAATTTGCTACTAGCAGGACCATGGGAGCATAGAATTTTCTTTTTCAAGTGTGAAGTCTGAACATGATGTGTTGGGGTAGAAAAGTTATCTGTAGTTCTGATGGATGTAGCCACAAGTCTATAAAGGAAGAATGCCACTGCCCACGATGTATGTATGTCTCCACAGTTCAAGATTCCAAAGGCCAAGTACCTTCTTCCCCTTATATGAATATGAATATGTTCATCATATCCAAACAGATCTAGGGAAAGAGACTACAGAGTGAACATTCAGGCTATCTCACTCAATTACTGAACAAAGAAGCTCTCACAAACAAGGGACGTTACAGACTGCCTTGTTTACACTTCCCCTGTGATCACCTTACAAACCAATGCCATTTCATTATTTCTACCTGATAGAGGAAGAAGGAAGAGGAAGCTGAGGTAGGTCTAGGAACAAATTTACACGATAGTGGCTTGGCTCCACCGCCTGGAACAATGCTAGACTTTGAGGGGGCTGGGAAGAGTGCACACACTTCAGCTGCGGTCCCAAGGCCAGTCTGGAAGGCAAGGTTTACAGGACAGAAGTGGAGTGTGAGACCCGGGGAGGAAAGAAACACGGTGGTCCTCGTGATGGGACCAAGTCAGTGGCTTCTTAGATGGTGGTAATAAAAAGGGCACAGAGTGGACATATTAAGACAGGCTTTGTACAGGAAGACAAGTGTGTGGAGAAGCATGGTCCTTATAGAGACAGACTGCCAGGAAGAGCCCTTATCTCTGGCTACAAAACTCTGGCTTCACCCTTCCAAATTCTGCCCCATCTCCCCAGGGATTTTTCAAGGCTTCAGGAGGCCAGCCCATATTCTGATTTCCAAGATGGTAGAAAAGGAGGTATATGCTATAGTCCAACAGTCACTCCTCACAACAGCCTGTCCTGGACGTTGAATTCCTCCCTCATGTTCCTTGTGCAGCCCAGCAAGCAAGATCCAGTGGCTCAGGCTCCAAGCCCTTGGCTTCCAAGCCCCACACTTCCAGGGCACAAGCCTCTCAGCCTTAGGCTGCTCCTCTAGTCGGAATTCCTCACACTCCAGTTGATCCTCTCTCAGCCAGTGAACAGAACCCTAGGGCTTAGACCTCAACATAGCCTATGTCAATTAAAGCTCCTGGGACTAATTAGCTGAAAGTAATAGAGTACTCAAGTGGGGCGCCGTTAATATAGACAGTTAATATGTTAAAGTCCAGCAATTACTTTAAAAAACAAGCAAGCAAGCAAACAAACAAACGCCACCCCAGGCCATTTAATCTCAGCATTTGGAAGTAGAGGTAAAAGGATCAGTTTAGTATCATCTTCAACTACATGACAACTTGCCTCATAAAAACCAAAACCATGCTAAAACAAAACCTAAAACCCAATATAGTGGGTTCATTCTTGTAATCTCAGTACTCAGGAGAGGAGGCTGAGGAACGAGTACTGTTGAGTTCAGGGCCACTCTCAGTCATATAAGGAGTTCTAGATCAGCCTGGTTACAGATACCTCCATCTCAAAAAGCCTAATTGGGCCGGGCAGTGGTGGCCACGCCTTTAATCCCGGCACTTGGGAGGCAGAGGCAGGAGGATTTCTGAGTTCGAGGCCAGCCTGGTCTACAGAGTGAGTTCCAGGACAGCCAGGGCTACACAGAGAAACCCTGTCTCGAGGGGGAAAAAAAAAAAAAGAAATACCAGATCTATGGAGAGATGGCTCAGCGGATAAGAGCACTGACTGCTCTTCCAAAGGTCCTGAGTTCAAATCCCAGCAACCATATGGTGGCTCACAACCATCTGTAATGAGATCTGATGCCCTCTTCTGGTGTGTCTGAAGACAGCTACAGTGTACTCACATATAATAATAAATAAACCTTTAAAAAAAAAAGCCTAATTGGGGCTCAGTAATTAAGGACATGACGTACTCTTGTAGGAATCCTGGATTTGGTTCCCAGATAGCTCACAACATCCTTTAACTTCAATTTTGGGGGATCTGATGCCCTCTTCTGTCACTACATGTGGTACGTGCATGAGCATGGTGCACAGACATACATGCAGGCAAAATACTCACCACACACACACACACACACACACACACACACGTAATTAATTAATTGAAAAAAATAATCTAAACTAAACTGAATCTAAGAAAGTCAGAGTACACAGGTCTCAAGCAAAGAGAAGTAACTGTTGCCAGAAACTGTCAGAAAAGCCACAAAATGACTGACGCTAGTTCAGGAACCCAGAACAACCCTTCACAATTTACAAAATAGGTCAAAATTTTCAGGTTTAAGCTACCTTTTTTTTTGGAGACAGGGTCTCTCCAGGCAGTCCTGCAGATCAGACTGGCATCAAACACAGAGATCATCCTGCCTCTGCCTTGCCAGTGCTGGAATTAAAGGTGAGCTGGTGCCACAGCTGGCACCTTTACTCTTCTTTGACGGAAGCTAAAACGCTAGTTCCTTGTGTCTAAACCATAGTGCTTCGGGGCGACAGGAATGCACTTGTCCATGGAAGCTGTCCTGACTGCTGGGTCAGTGACCGCTGTCCACCTGGAGTGGACATCAGATCTCCCAGCATGTGGGACTGGTGTCACACCCTACCCTCAGCTATTCTTCACTGACACCAAGGAGAATGAAGAGAGGTGTGGCTTTCAGGACACTTCTGCAGAAGGAGTAAGGAGAAGACTTGGGCACTAATACTGAGGGTCTCCAACATTACTGGGGAGTTTAGCAGGGGAGGCGACTAAACCACTTAAAAAGCCTCCAATGCTACTAAGTCTGCCTCTACCCCAGACACTGATTCCCTTATGCGCCTTTAGGTATGAACAAAGCTTCTCTAATCTGCTTACTTCTTAGAACAGTCCTGTGTGACATGGTCATCTCTACTTTAGAGGAGGGCACAGGCTCAGCAGAAGTAAGCAAGAAACAGAAATCTCAGGTCTCCTGAGTCCCTTTTTTGCAGCTCAAACTGTCTCAGGTCAAAAGAAGCTCCACTTTATCAAATAAGAACTAAAGCAAGACACCATCTTACCAGACAGATTTATGGCCCCAACCAGCTGAGTCCAGGTCTTCTCCAGACATCTAAGTTTTAGAACTGCCCTTTCTTAATTGTTCAGCTCATGTAGGATTTGTCCCAGTTCTAGCTATCATCTTCACCTACACGCTGAGGAGGAAAGAAGGAACATGGCTTACATGAGACTTGATAGAATGGATAAGGAACTTACGGCTCTCAAAGCATTCTGTTCATCAGTGAATGGCAAGGACTCCTCTTCAGGGACGCCTTGGCCACGCCAACTGCCCTCCTTACACAGCCTGAATCACATACCTGTCGCTTGTGAACAGCCCTGTCCTGAGCTGTCCTGCTGCCAGACTGACGGGTGAGGCATATTATTTCACTTGGAAAAGAGTGACAGAGTTACGTTCTGATTCAGAAAGGCAGCTGACCTTTCAGACACATGAATGCTGAGTGAGTAACCAGCATGTCCTGAAGAAAGCTTGATTTCTTAAACCAGTGTCCTGGAGGGCAGGGATAGAGTTAGAGTAATCCTAGGGGTAGGTGAAGGTAGGGTAAGAATGGGCTAGGGTTAGGGGTAGGGGTAGGGAGGGCTTGGGGACAGTGGTGGGGATGGTATAAAGAGAACAAGCTTCTGAAGCAGGAGCTTCCAATTAAATACTGCTGGAGGGTGAGAGACTAGACCGAACACTGGTGTGGGTGAGGGCATCTGTTCCTGCTGGACACATTTTTCTCTCCAACTTCCCTTTCACCCAATACCACCATCTCTCCCACGTTCTTGTTCCACACAGTATAGGATTCTTCTCTCTACCCTCTTTTGGTTTTGTTTTGTTCTTTAAGGATAAGACCTTTGCTGTGTGGCTCAGGCTGGCCTCAACTTTTAGCAATCTTCCTAGTGTTTCCCCTGCAGCGAAGAGATTACAAAGCCTGGTCAACTATGCCTGGCTTTTAGATTTTTTTCCCTTCAGCGGTGCTCAGCAGTGCGCTACCACTGAGACATTATCTCCAGCTCTTAATTTTTTATTTTTGAGCAAGATCTTGCTTTGAGGCATAGACTGACCTTGAACTTAGGGATGTAGCCCAGGAAGGCCTTAAACTCCTTGGGAAAGCTTTGAACTCTTATTCTCTGCTTCCTGGGTACCTGTGGTTACAGGTGGGTAGCGCTGGACCTTGCTTTGTGATAGGATTCTAAGGATGTGCATGCTCTGAATGAATGAAAACAAGAACTTCGAAGAACCCATTCATCGCTGTGCTTCTAGGACCTAGGACTACGGACTAGTATTCAAAAATCAAAAAAGAAAAACAACAACAACAACAAGCCCAACTCTTGAACGACTTAAGAGATGATAAAGGCGAGGCATGCAGAACAGGTACCTCTCTTTGACAGACTGTGGGAAGCCGAGGCACACCACATTACGCTGTAGGGCTACTGAGAAATTTCTGCCAATACACTAAGCTGCCAATGAGCCAAACGCCACTTTGAAGGGTGCATCATCATGAGAGGCTATAAAAGGCAGAATGGTGATCAGCCTTCACAGAAGGAGACAACAGTGGTGATGACGGTCTCTCAGTTTTAATTTACAATTTATAATTGCTGATAAGGCGTGAAGTGTAGCTCATTGGTAGAATATTTGCCTAACATAAACAAGGTCCTGGACTGGATCTCCAGCACTGGGAGTAGGTGTGGGGGGAGGCAGGGGGCTGCCATCGATGACGGTTGGCACTCCCAAAGCCCATTAGAACTTAGAGGAAATGTATTCCCCCCCCCCCCAAAGAAAAGAACTTGGACTATAAATGCTGAGCACAGGACCTTAAAGACACCCATCTGCCTCAACTACTGGATTCACCTTTACGTATTCCTACAAACCCCAGTGGCTAAGACTACGTGATCCAGGCCCTACAAAAAGAGAAGCGATTTTACAACCCCTGTACCCAGTCTGTCACCTCTCTAAGACTCTTCATGACTTACAACATGCTTCTGATGGCTACTATGTCTCTGGGTTCAATAATGGGGAGGATCTGCATTCAGCTATGCAGAAAGGAACACTGGAAGAATTCGTCCTCACAGGTGCTACAGAACACATGGGCAGGGCTCTGATCACAGCCAACTCCACAGTGCTCCCTGAGGCTCTCTACCGACAGAATGTCAGCCAAAAGGAAGGGCTGGTTTCCATTACCCCAGGATGAATGGGATGGATGAGTGGCCATCTCTCACCTTCCAGGTATTTGAATGACACCTACCATTACAACAGCAGGTACAAATGATTTAACAGGAATGCCAGAACAGCCTTCTGTGCAAACACATTCAAGAGATCAGAGAGCAGGAAGAACCTCTCCCCCCAGGAAGCTCTGGAGTGAGCTCTATACTCAGTCCCTGCACACTCCAATTCAGCCATTTAGTCTGCTGGGCTCTGGGCAAGGACCAGGTACGGCTGTTGAGGAATATAACGAGCATGATCAGTAGGGAGCTGTGCCCTAAGCTCTCAAAGGGAAAAAGAGCTGGATCAAGGAAGGAACTGACAGGAGTTGAGTAGATCTGGTTAATAGTAACTCTCAGAAGTCAGACATAGTGACTCATGCCTACAATTCCAGCACTTGGGGGGGAGGAGGAGGCAGGGAGGATCAGGAGTTCATGGCTAGCTTTGGCTATTTGGATTGACCGTCTCAAAACAACAACAAAAACAAATAACAAAACCACCCTCCACCCTACAAAATCAAAAGAACAAAAAAAAAAAACAGATTAAAACAAGGAGTGGTGATCCACACTGGAAGGCAGAGACTCTGCGAGTTTGAGGCCTGCCTGATCTACATAGTGAGTGATCTCATAGAGAGATCCAAGGCTAAATAGAGACATGCTGTCTCAGAAAAAAAACAAAAACAATAGAACCAAAAAAACCAAACTAACAGTGATGAATGGGGGCAGGGATATTAGCTATATTACATGCATATATAAAATTCTCAAAGAATTAATAAATGTATATTAAATTTAAAGTAACAAAAGGACTGGGGGAAGTGGTAGGAACAGAAGCAGCAGTGTCAGGGGCAGTTTATAGAAAAGTCTTAGGCAGGAAAGTGCCAGAGAGAACTTGCTCTGTGATCAGCTAGGAAATTAGGTAAAAGTCGGTAAAGAAAAGATACACACAAGACTTGAGATAAGGCCGGGCAGTGCTGGCGCACGCCTTTAATCCCAGCACTTGGGAGGCAGAGGCAGGCGGATTTCTGAGTTCGAGGCCAGCCTGGTCTACAGGGCTATACAGAGAAACTGCCTCGAAGGGGGGAGGGGGGGAAGATTTGAGATAAAGCTGTGATGTCAATTACCAAGAAGAAACCAGCAAGTTCAACAGGAGGAAACTTTAGTAGTGGGTCAATGGGAGGGAGGCAGACCTAGGGTGTTTGGGATGAGTGAGCCGGATATGACAGGCTGCGGTAAGAAATCAGAGCCAGAATGGAGGGTCGAGGGAAGGTTCAGAAGAGTTGAGGGATAAACGTGATGTTGAGGTGAGAGGTGGGCGAAGGGATGTGGCTCCTCGGGTCGGGTTGCAACTGGGCTAAAGAGGGGTCACGAGCGAGGCTACACTTTTGCAAGACCGGTGGTTAGAGGGCCCGAGTTAGGGCTGAGGTTGGCCGCGGTGGAGACGGAGGGGAGAGACATGGTGGCCGCTGGCTAAGGTGGGAGCAGGCCCGGGCTGCGAAGGGCCGAAGTTCCCACCCCAAGTTTCAAGGCGCACAGGGGTCGCGAGTGGCTGCGAGGCTGCAGGCCCACCGCCGGATCGCGTCGCCGCCCCGCGCTTCCCTCCACGTCCAGACCCCAGACTCACCAAAAGGGAGCAGGAGCAGGTGGCGGCGCTCCAGGCGAAGCGAGACCCCTCAGCTTGGAGCAGCAGCTACGGCTCCAGAGGCACTGACAACAGGAAGCGGTGCGCGGCGTCTGACGCCATCACGTCGGCTCGTCGCTACGGCCCCGCCCCCAGCCAGCGAAACCAATCACCGAGCCTAGAGGAGCCGAGGGGCGGGGCCGGCAGCTCTTCCCTTGCCGGGGATGGCGGGGGTTCTTGGCTCAGGTGAGCGATCCTGCGGCTCACGATACCCCGGTTCTGGATAACCTGAGAGGCAGGACCCCTGGAGCTTCGGGACTTCCTGCTTCCCGTAGCTCTGCCTCTCAACCCCCATCTGTGCAACTTTGGGGCTGTCGTTATTACCTCCTTAAACCGAAGATGCGCCCTGTGGCGCCATTAAACCGTATGTTTCCCTAAGGGCATTAGTATAGGAGGGAGCTAGTGGATCCTGGGTCCAAGTGGGACCTTCGGGTCTGGTTTTCCGGAGCCAGGAAACAGTTGTTTTGACTTGTCTTATACCACGTGATCGCCCTGAGGGCTCTCTTGGACCTGTTAATTTAATTTGCTTGCGGTCAGCCCTTTGAGGCACGGAACCCGGAGAACCTGCTTTTTGTCTTTTCACTATTTAATTGCTTTTGTTCCATTACGGAAAATGACAGCTGTCTCTCCGAATAGACGCGGAAGAAAACTGTCAAATGTAGCTACCACAACAAATAAAGGGCAGGGCAGGCGGTTTGCGCACTGTACCCTGCAGACTTGGCCCGAAAGGGAACCTAAGGCCTAAGTGTGGGCCATAGAGGTGGCGCCTGTGAAAGAGAAGCCTTAGGGGTGCATAGTAAATATTCTACTTCACTTTCTATGAGTTTATATGAGCTTTGCTCCTGTTGATTTAGAGGGCCTGTTTTCTTGGTGTCCTACACTCTTTTCCACCTCTTCCTTAGGGTTCCCTTAGGCCTATGGGGAGGGATTTAAAGAACCCATAAAGGCCTGAATGTTCCAAGGTCTCTCACTCTCCGCAGAATATCTGGCTGTGGGTCTCTGTATTTGTTCCTATCTGCTGCAGAAAGAAGCTTCTCTAATGACAGCTGAACAAGGCACTGATCTATGAGTACCCGGATGTCATTAGGAGTCATTTTATCACTATGTCTTTTCTTTCTTTCTTTCTCTCTCTTTCTTTCTTTCTTTCTTTCTTTCTTTCTTTCTTTCTTTCTTTCTTTCTTTCTTTCTTTCTTTCTTTCTTTCTTTCTACCAGTTGTGGTTTGAATATGCTTGGCCTATGGGAAGTAGCACTATTAGGAGGCATGGCCTTACTGGAGGAGGTGTGGCCTTGTTAGAGGAAGTAGGTCACTATGAAGGTTTCAAATATATATATATATATGTTCAAACTTTGCTCAGTTTGGAAGAGGCAGTCTCTTAGTTGCCTTCTAATTAAGACTCTTAAAAAAGCTCCTTCTCCAGCACCATGCCTATTTGCACACTGCCATACTTTGACTATGATGATAATGGACTGAACCTCTGAACCTGTAAGCCAGCCCCAATTAAGTGTTGTCCTTTATAAGAGTTGCCTTGGTCATGGTGTCTGTTCACAGCAAAGGAAACCCTAAGACACCAGTATTAACTGCTTTTACCCTAGGTCCCTGGGCTATCTAGTCTCAAGTTCTTGTCAGGTCTGGGTTCCATCTCGTGAAGTGAGCCTTAAGTCAAATCATTTAGTGGTCAGTTTCTTCCGCAAGCTTGGTGACGCCATTGTCCTAACATATCTTACAGGCAGTACGCCATTGTTGGCCAGGGGTTGTGGCTGGCTTGGTGTTTGTGCTTCACATTTGGTAGTGTGCAAAGTATCTTCTTGTACCAAGGACACTAGAACATAGGGATAAAGGCTCTATTTAGGCACCTACTCAGCATCTTCAGGTTCAGTGAGTTGTGCAGGTGTTGTCTTCAGCAACGGAACCTTGCTGGTGGTTTGTGGGGAGCAACCTATAGGCTTGGCAACAGCCTGGGTTGTTTGGAGATCCCCATGGGGCCTCTTTGACTAGTAATTCAATTAGATGTAACCCAGTCCCTGTACTAGAAGCTTTGTTTGGTGGGAATAGATGGCCAGTTCATAGTCTGCTGAATTATTTGGAGTTTTCATTTAGATTGCCTTCATATATGTATATATTTTAGGAAATTTCTTCTGTGTTAGTTTTCCATGCTACCCTTTAAATGCCCCTTGATTTTAACCGTCTCTCCCTGAGTATTCTCTCCCCAAATCCCCTCCTCCTTCCCCACCCTATCCTCCTGTTCCGGCCCCACATCCATCCACAATCTTTTCCAAAGAAGAGCTGTCTGTCCCCTCTAGTTCCTTACTCTACCACTACCTGACCTGGTTCTATAGATTGCAGCTTGGTTATCATTGACTTAACCGCTAATATCCACATATAACCGAATAGACACCAGGTCTAGGATACCTCACTCAGGATAATTCATTTTCCAGTTATATCCATTTGCCTGTAAATTTCATGATGTCTTTTTTTTTTAATGGCTGAGTAATACTCTGTTGTGTAAATGTACCACATTTTCTTTATTCATCTTCTATTGGACATTTGTTTTTCAGTTTCTGGCTATTATGAATAGAACAGCAATGGACATGACTGGACAGGTGTTTTTGTGGTAGGACAGGTAGGTTTTGTGTTTTGTCCTTGCGTATATGCCCAAGAATGGTGCAGCTGGATCTTGAGGTAGAACGATTCCCATCTTCCTGAGGAACTGTCAGCATGGGTCTGCACCTGGTCCTCTACCGCCCTGTTGGGTGGCTCACAGCTGCCCATGACTCCAGGCAGGCATGGTGACGTTCACCTTTAATCCTAGCACTCCAGAGGCAGAGGCAGGTTGATCTCTGAGTCTGAAGCCAATCCGGTCTACATAGCAAGCTCTAGGCCAGGCATGGTGAGAGTAAAAACACAGGGGAGGCATCCTGCATTTCACCCTTCTGGGTTCTCTTCATGAAGACAACTGCCACCCCAAGTGTTTTGTCTGTCCTTCCAGAAAGACCCTATAGAAGCATTATCTGTTAGAACTGAAGTAGTAGGCCTGGCCTGGTGACATTCACCTGTAATCCTAGCCAGTTCAAGGCTAGCCTGGTTTACTTAGTGTGTTCCATAGCAAGACTATGTTTAAAACAAGCAACAACAAAAATGGAATAGATGCTGATTTGTGAGCAGTGACCAGCATTGGGCCTTCTTTTCTCTACACAAAACATAATGCTTGGTCTCAACTGATATCCGTTGTGCTGGTATAACCTTGCTTTGCAACCCCTACTTACTTAAGTAGATTTTTTTCTCGTCTCTCCTTCATTTTAAAAACTCACTACAGATTCAACAAAGACTATGAGAAGAATGTTCCTAGAGTACAAGAATAGACTGCAGCCCTGCTTTCAGCCATTAGAATTCTCCTTAAGGAAACCTCACCTGGCTGGAACAGCTGACCAATCCAGCTGTTACTGTGTTTGGACTGTAATGACTTCCAAATGCCCACATGTTAAAGGTTTGGTCCTTAGCCTGACGCTGTGGAGAGCTGATAGAAATGTTAAGAAATTGAGCTTAGAAAGAGGTCTTTTGGTCACTAGAAATTTAGCCTCAGAGGGGACAATAGGACCACACCTCCTCCTCCTTCTTTTATACCCAGCTGTGAACAGACTTCTTCCACTGGGGGATCTCACCATGTTGTACTGTCCCACTGTAGGCCCAAAAGCAGCAGGCCCACTTAGTGCTGACTGAAACATCCAAAATCACATGCCAAAGCAAACCTTTCCTCTTAAACAAACTAACAAACCAATACTGCAAAAGGCTTGGAGCCCAGAGGCCATCAGCCTTCCCTCTGTCAGCCTAACCTTGTAAGACTCTGGGAACCTTAACTTACCAGAGATCCCTTGAGTGAACAACGTGGAGACAGGAATCGATGCAAAAAGCAAGAGGAGTTTTATTTAATCCAGTGTGCTGGAGTTGCCCTGCACATGGGGAGAGAACGACCACACATAGCAGATGTCGCGAGCCTTTCTACAGTCCTTAGGGCAGCCACCATTAGGCACAATGTGATTGGCAGAACAGTGTTACCTTTAAACTAATAATGAGGTAGGTGGCCATAACGCTGGGCCTTCCCTAGCCGCAGGGACTCCCTGTGGTCTGAGGAATGTAATTTAGCCTCTCCCTTCCGGGAGGGGCAAGTATTCCATGACCTTTCCAATGTTCCTTAGCTGACCCTTTCAACCTGAGATGACTCCACGCTGTAGGGACTGGGGAGTAACTATCATGAGTCACTGACTGTCCTAGGGTGCCCTCTGCCTGCATGGGGCCTGGGCCAACTTCAGGGTTCATCACAGTCCTCCTTCAGTGGTTTCCCTAGGAAGGCAGCAGTTGCAGCAGGACAGTTGTCACGAGCCTTGCCTTTGCCTGGTAGTTACCCCAAGGAGCCTTGAAGGGAGTGGTCAGTGTTGATGGGCAAGCTCAGGACCTAGAGTTCTTAATGAAGAGGGTCACTGTGTAGATTCACACCTTTAGACAGCTTTCCTCATAGGGTATTTCAGGTGATGAGACTCTTTTTGGCGGAATTACAGGGGCAGTGAGATCCTGTCTCACTATGTAGCCCAAGCTACTCTTGACCTACTAGGTAGCCCAAGATGGCCTCGAACTCCCGGCCCTCCACTTCAGCCTTCTGAATGTGAGGATGGAGAATCCAATTTCAGAAGGAGGTGGGAATGTCATTAACTTGTTTTGTTCTTTAGCCCTTTCTTCTAGAATTCTCTGTGAGCCGGGTGGTGGTGGCTCACGCCTTTAATCCCAGCACTTGGGAGGCAGAGGCAGGCGGATTTCTGAGTTCGAGGCCAGACTGGTCTACAGAGTGAACTCCAGGACAGCCAGGGCTATACAGAGAAACCCGGTCTCGAAAAACCAAAAAAAAAAAAAAAAAAAGAATTCTCTGTGAGAGGCAATAGATTCAGGATTTGGTGTCAGACACCTCTGGGCACAGATCTCAGCTTCAAAGAGTGCAGTCTCTAGCGTTTATGGAGTTTATATTTGGACAGAATGTATGTGATGCTTTGGTAAGCTGGTCTGTGTTCTATGAGTCACTTGGGGGGGCTGAAGGGAAAAGACTGAAATGTACTCAGGAATATTCCCAAGTTATTCAGGAGGCAGGGCTCAGTGCTAAGCACTTCAGGAAGGGTGTGGTTGAAGACGAAGGAGTTAGGGTTCTTGTCCTGTCAGGGTTTCTGACTCCAAAGAGAACTGAGACTAGAGGCTACTTCCTGTCACTATGGTGAACTCTAGAAGAATGAGCCCAGGTTACACAGTCTCCAAACCAGGGCTCCTCACACCCTGGCAGAGTACCAGGTCCCAGTTTCCAGCACTTCCCAGCATCCAGTCTCGTTGTGGCTGGATTGTCCTTTCCCGTCCCCTGGCACTGGGCTTCCCCTTGCCTTGGCCTGTGGCATGAAGGACAAAACGTGCTTGCAGAGACTTCCTAAGGTTGCGCTGGTTGCTGCTTTCACAGAAGAGCTTCTCTTGGGTACCTGCTGCCTCTCCAGCCTCAGTGACAGAGTCAGCAAGGTGGAAATGAGCTGCAGGAGATCAGAAACCAGCCAGCAGTACGTGCCCATCATTGGCATAGCCAGCTGAGGACCGGGAAGGATTCTTGTTCTGACCCCTACATTTGAGGACAGTGTGTTTCACTACACCGTTGTGGCAATCGCTGACCCGTTCCTCTTATTAGGTTGTAAGTTCACCCTGAAAGAAGGAAGTGACACACGGTGTGTTAAGAAAGAAGCATATGGAGTTCTGATGGAATAACCTGGTCGAGTCGAGGGCAGGGCACCCAGATGGTTCTTTCATTCAGTGGATAAAGGTGCTTGTTGCCACTGATGCAAACCTGAGTTTAGTATCTGGAGTCCATGTAAAGGTTGAAGGACACAACTGACACCAGGATGCTGCACCCTGACCTCTGCACGGGCACTGTCCCCCTCTGTACCATCCTTAGCCCATGTATACGATGATAAAAAGAAGCCTGGGATGGAGTTCAGCTGGCAGAGTGGTCATGAACCGTTGAGATTTCATCCCAGCATGGAAGCAGGCTGGTGCAGTCCTGTAATCCCAGCACTCAGAAGGTTATATCTGTAGGGTCCTAATGTCAAAGTCTTTCTTAGATACACGATAGTAGGGCAACAGCCTGGGCTACATGACACCCTATCTCAAAACAGACAAAAATTATCTTAGAGCGGAAACACATTGTTTACAGGGCTGAGGTAGAGGCATCGTAGTGACTTCAAATCCAGCCTGGGCTACAGTGTTGAGACCCTATCTCAACCCCTTACCCACAACAACAACAACAAATACAAGAAACCAGAGCAAGGTTGGTAGCCCCTTGTATAAGGTCCTGGCTTAGTCTTTTCATGTATGTATGTATGTATGTGAATATATGTACATAGTGTGTGTATACATATGGAACACTTCATAAATGTGTCATTCTTTTACAGGACCATGCTAATATATATATAGTTCCAATTTTACTATATGTGCTATAAGTGTGTGTGTGTGTGTGTGTGTGTGTGTGTGTAGTGTGTGTTTGTGTGTGTGTGTGTAGAGGTGAAAGGGAAGGTGCTACCACATGCACATGGAGGTCAAAGATAATTTGTAGGAGTTGGTTTTCTCCTACTGTTTAGGTGCTTGGGTCTGAACTCAGCTCAGACTCCCTGGCTGAGCTAGCTGCACGAGCCTTCTGACTGGCCTCTAGGCTCTCTGCTTACTACTCTGTCTCCCTAGGGATACTGCCCTCCTCTGAAGCTTTCATAGCATCCACAAGTCTAAATCTCAAGTTCCTTCAACCGCAGAAGCCCAAACTCTCCACAGTGTGGCGCCAAAACCTCCTTCAACGTCACCATCTTCAGAAAGCCTCTTTATCCTCTTTCACTTCTGCTGTAAGCTTCAAGTCCATGCCCCTCTCTCCAGCTCCACCGCCCACACCCACACACATACACCAGGGGTTGGGGACTAGGGACAGAATGCAGGGTCTCACATATTAGGATGCTAGGTGTAACTCCCCCTCCTTCGCCACCCCTTTCCTATGTCAAATGGATGTGTTTCCCTCTTACCTCTCCTCCAGAACTCGATGACTACTCTTCATCCCACCAAGGCATCAGGAGTCAGAGCCTGTGGGACCTGGCAAGAGGCTCTGAGCTACAAGGTGGGTGCTCCATCTGGGCAATGCTATCTGTGTTGGGAAGCCCAAAGGTAAGAACCTAGCCTCCCTCTCAGACTTAACTAGATACCAATCTTCCTTTAGGGCTCCACTCTGTGTCTCCCCAACTCCTCTCCCTGGTGACCTCCAGACTGAAAGAAGCCAGAGAGAACTTTGTCACCTGCCTGCCCTGCAGTACCTTAGTCCTTTAAATGAGTGTAAAACCTTGATAAATACATCTCTTTGTCTTGGAGATTGACTTGGGGGTGGGGGTGGGGGACACATGAGGATGGGAAGGGGAGGTGTTGGGGACCAACCGCTTAAATAAGTAGCCCAGTGCTGTTCAAGGATAGAGGTGCACACGTGGTATTTGAAGAAGTGACACTTCTTTTTTTAAGATTTATTTATTACAAGTACACTGTAGCTGTGTCAGATCTCTTTATGGATGGTTGTGAGCCACCATGTGGATGCTGGGATTTGAACTCATGACCTTCAGAAGAGCAGTTGGTGCTCTTACCCGCTGAGTCAAGAAGTGACAGTTCTTTATAGACACCTTTTTTGGGGAGGGTGCAGCTTGAAAAGGGGCTGTACTTTCAGTGGCCTACAGACCATCTGGCCTTCATTACAGAGTAAACTAAGGATCAGTTTCAGCCATTGCGCATCACCTGCTGGTTGGCTGGAATGACTCTGTATTGGGTTTCTGACTGACAGGCCTCCACCATGTAACCCCTCGTGGACCTGCCTACTCTTAGAGAGCCTTGAACTTCCATTAATCTACCAAAAGCTGGGCAGGGACCAGGGTACCTTCAAGTTATGGGTGAGGTTTTCTCATCACACCTGGATATGGAGGTGTGGTGCAGTGACCTCCAACGTCCATGCCATTCTGTGTGGGTTCAGGAAACCCAGGAACCACACCCCATTGACCCCATGGCCAGAATATTACCTGCTGGTAATATGTACTTGTGTGAAATTCATAAGTGTGTGTGTGTGTGGAGGGGGAGAGGTGACTGCCTTCTGATTTCTCCTCTGCAGGCCATGTACAGCTCAGAGGCCACGTGGGGATACACACACTGGTCAGCAGCCAGGGGACCACTGGACTACAATGACCTTAGCAGTGTTTACACAGGATTACCAACTCGTTGGCTTTCTGGAAAGCAGCTGTGTCAAAGGAAACAAACTTAAGAGGTAGAACAACCCACCAGCCGTCCCTACTGCTGTCACCTTCAACAAAACCACTGATGACCCGCACGGAGGCCCTTTGGAGACATGAAGGTAGAAGGGCTGTTTTGGAAGGGGAAGAGGAACTCTGCTGGGGAGAGGAGAGGACAGGGCGACAGAAAAAGGTGAATGTTATCAACGTATATTATACACATCTGGAAGCCATAATGAGGGGCTGGAGAGATGGCTCAGCGGCCAAAGAGCATGTACTGCTTTTACTGAGAGACTAAGGTCAGTTCCCAGCACCCAAGCCAGGTGGCTTACAAACCGCCTGTGACGCCGCATCCAGGGGGATGGGATGTCCTCCTGTGTCCACGTGCACACACAGCCAGTATACATCGTTAACAACGAAATGAAACAAAGTTACAATGGAATCCATTCTCTCATACAGTCAATTTATGGTAATAAACAAGGACATAGTAACAGTTAAAGAAATTAGTCTTTTTGGCAGGAAATATTAAGAATGACTTCTAGTTTCTTGCCTGAGGGAATGTGCTTTATCAGGAAATGTGTATTTGGTACCTGCCACCCAGTTGGCTGGCAGAGAGCTCCTAAGGCCCTTGGAAATTTTTATTGCAGTCAGAGTGCCACTTGTCTGAATGAGATCACTTTTGGTGGGCTTTGTTGTTTTTTAAAACAAAATCCAGACCGTTAGGTTTTATCAGTCAAACTCAGGAGTTAGATGATAAGGTGAAAAACTGCTAGCTCAGAGAAGCAAAGAAAGCGTCAGCTGACCTTTCTACTCCTCTGGTATCCCAGAAGGAAAAAGCTCCCCCAACATCTAAGAGTGAAAAAGGACGTTTCTCCTCCTCTGCATGTCTTAAATACCCTTCAACCCAGAGGCCCTCCTTACTGTTCAGTTTTGTTCACTCCCTGTCAGCTGGTCTTGCTCTGCCTCTTGACCTAGGGTTGACTTTATTTAGCTCTTGGATTAAAGGTGTGTGCTAAGACTGGGCCACATCACAACTACTTGTTAAACAGAAAGCTCTGGGATCAAAGGCTGAGCCACAGCACAATTAGAAACAGTCCACAATCAAGAGATTCACAACGTGGTAAAATACCCTGCAACAGGGTTTCTGGGTAAAGATTAGTCATCAGCAAGACCAAGCCTCAGTTACATGCTTGGAATGTTTAGTCTCAGTCCACATGCCCTGGGGGAGAGGTGAGGAGGTAGAGATGGAGGGTCAGACAAGATTTGGTAGCTCACACTGGAAATCTCCACCCTCAGAATGTTGAGCATGCAGGATTACAGATTCTGGGCTAGCCTGGGCTAACAGTAAGACCATGTCTCAAAAAGTCAGTTGGGCTTGTATGATAAAAGATTCCATTAAAGTTCTTAAAGATGGAGGTCAGGGTGGTTCTGGGTGATGAATACACCCACATGGAAGGAATGTTCTGCCCCCCAGCTCCATACTCCATGGGAACCCACCCTGCTCACCTCCCCTATGTGCTGTTGTCCCCTGCTCCCCTGAATTCTTCAGCTAATGTAGTAGCAGTAATTTTCTTGGCCCCCATGAATCATCCTAGCAAGTAATCAAGCCCTGAGGTAGCCATCTAGCTGGGAGGATGCACAAGTGACAACAGGACTGTTACTGCCATCTGAACGGGGCCATCTGGTAGAACTGAGCCTTTATCTGAGCAGTCTGACCCTGACTCCACCCGAACTCCAGTTACAGCAAAGTTCAGCTGATTCTGGGACACCCAGATGGTGTGCCCAGAGAACTGGAAAGTTGCTTGGTGTGGGACCCCCGCCCCCTTCCCCCAGTTGGTGTCAGAAGGACTGAGAATGAGTGAAGTAGCAGGAAAAAAAGGGGTGCTTACCCTGCATTCAGGTAGTTTAAAAATGGGCCCACAAATTCTAGAACCCCATTTTTCTAGCATCCCCTTCCTCAGAATTGAGGACGGCAGACTCAAGCGTATGCCTCCAAGGAAGCTCTGACCTCATGTGCAAAGGAGGGGGAGTGATTACTCTGCCATTTCTGGGGCTAGAAGATTATAACAATGACTGAAAACTTGTTTTGAGAAAATGAGCAACGAAGACTAAGGGGCTTTGTGAAAAGCTCCCTCGAACATGAACTCTCAGCCACTCTGAGGAGACCCACACCAAGATTAGCTTGTGAGACTCTGTCATGGAGCTGGGGAGGGGCCCACAAGGACTGCCCCTCCCTGAGAATTTACAGGCACTTAACAGTTACTAGGGAGAGGGATGCTTGAGTCCAGGCCCCTTAGCTGTGGCTTTAGAGGCAGTTAACAGTTCCTAGGGGGTGGGGCTCATGAGGCTCCGCCCACTCCTTGAGGCTAGCTCTAGGCAGTTAGCAGATGCTGGTGTAGCAGGGCTGAAATGGGTGTAGTAGTACAGAAAGAAGTTGCTCTTCCTATCAGCAGACAGTATAACCACATGGTCATCTCTGGGGCTCATGTATTCAAAAGATGGCGTCTAACATCCATTTCCCTTGGACTGTGGGCTGTTTGGTTGACTGGCATTCAACAGCTGTACCTCTGCTGAGGCAGAAGTGATGCTATGTGCTTTCTCATGTGAAGCCATAAGAGAGTTTCTCTCTCTTCTTTACCTCTCTTGAGCTGCCATGCTTTAATGACAGACATTTAATCAAGTGGCATAGGGGAAAAGACCCATGTGGGCAGAATGGAGGAGTCCTCTGAACAACCAGCCATGTGGGGGGCTGAAACACCTTGCAGATGGACCCTGCAGCCTTTGGATGGCCACAACCATCTTAACAGCAACATCCCTTAACAGCTGTTAAGAGATGGTCCTTAACAGCTGGAATGGCTAAAGTTATTTCTGAACTCTTAACCGGAACAAATTGTGAGGAATAGGTGCTTATTATCATTTTAAGTCAGTTTTGGTGGGGTGATGTTAACATCAGTCTGCAGACCCTCTGAGCTGGTCTTGTGAGGCTTTTGACATGGCTAGGGACCCCTGGTCTTTAAGTCTTCCCTTCTGTTCCCAACAGTCCTCACTGATGGCCCTGAACACATATTTCCTTGTCTCTGGTCACATGAAGGGGACACTACCAACACATGTTGCAATTCTAAAATAAAGTGACATTTGGGGGTGGGGAGCGAAGGAGGGACTTACGGAATGATAGTAGAGTATGTTCAACCCCTCTTCCTGCAACCTGCCCCCCACCACTACCATTTCCCTAGAGTCGGATAGTAGTAGCTCGCATACAGCCTAGACCCAGCTGCCCATGGTGATGTTTTCCCAGGCTGCCTCACTTGGCCTCCTCCCAACAAGACCTCATCTGTGCTAGTCACAATTGCCTCATTTCACCATCTTGTGAGGACTATCTGATTTCTTTGCTAGGTCTCAGTGGTGTCAAAACTGCCATCAGCGTGTCCAGACACTCCTCCCCTCCCGGGCTACATCCAGGTTGTGTGCCTGGACTGAAGACAGACAGTGCACCCACCGGCTGGCCAGGCAGCAGCTTTGCATCATAAACTCTGCCCCACTTGTCTCCTTCCTGGGTTGAATCTCTGATACTGTTTCCTGGCACATTCCCTCTGACCCTCTTGTTTTTTCAACTTTATCATCTGTCCATCCATATCCCACTTCTTAATCTACATAGGAAATAAGCATAAGTGCCCAGAGTGAATCCCCCATTTAAAGAGCTACCTACCAGTCAAGCTGCCTGGATTGGGAGAGCTCTGTGTAGTTTACTGTTTGTATAACTTGGATTTACGACTCCGTAATACCTGGTGGGGATTGTGGTGGTGCACACTTTTAATCCCAGCACTTGGGAGACAGAGGAAGGTCCTTAAATTTGAGGACAGCCTTGTCTACAGAGCAAGTTCCAGAACAGCCAGGATTATTATCTTAGGGTTTTAGTGCTATGAACAGACACCATGACCAAGGCAACTCTTATAAAAGACAACATGTAATTGGAGCTGGCTTAAAAGATCAGAGGTTCAGTCCAGTATCATCAAGGCAGGAGTATGGCAGCATCCAGGCAGGCATGGTACAGAAAGAGCTGAGAGTTCTAAATCTTCATCTGAAGGCTGCTAGCAGGATACTGACTTCCAGGAAGCTAGGATGAGGGTCTTAAAGCCCACACCTACAGTGACACACCTACTACAACAGGGCCACACCTTTGATTAGGGCCACTCCCTGAGCTGAGCATATGCAAACCATCACAACTATACAGACCCTTCCTCAAAAGAAACAAACAAAACACACACACACACACACACACACACACACACACACACACACACACAAAAACCCAGACAATTAAGTGTGAAGAAAAAGCAGACCTGGAGGTGGAGACTCATGCAGAAAGGGCAGCCATAACCCCATAAACCTAGCACCTTAACCTACTGCCCAACTAACCTGAACCCACAGACTGGGTGGCTGTCTTCCCATAGGCAGCAGCTGTCTAGCACAGTGCGATCTGTTGGGATTCCAAGGGGGATCTGTGTCTTCCTCAGTGTTGGCCCTGGACCACTGCAGCCTCACCTGAACCTCCCAGGTCCAGCCATCTCAAAGCGTATGTTCCCTGTGTCCTCTGGCCAGTGTTAGAGGCACACGGCTGGGAGAACCCAAAGTTCTCTTTAAAATCCAATAGATCCATCGTGTAAAATGATGCCTCAAAAAAAAAAAAAAAATCCAAAGAACCTCTTTAGTCTAACACAGGAAATGCATTGACCTCATCTCATGGCACTTGATACATCCGGAAAACCCTGCAGGCACCCCATTAGAAAAAAAGAGCAACTGTGCGCCCTGCGTTAGGCTGGCACAAGTACAACAGGACAGTGATAGCGTGGAATCTCACACCCAGGGAGAAAGGCAGGAGTTAAATTCAGCATCCAACAGCTAGCCACGGACACATAAAAGCCACCCAAGACAGTCTCAAAAGTTGTCTGAGGAGAGAGGAAGATGAAGGGCCCTTTCTCTCCTCCTGAGGTAGAGTCCACTGATCTGAGGCAAGACAGACTATCAACCCTGCAGGCTGTATCTCCTCAGCAGTGATGGCCGGTGGGTTGAGCCACCAAAATGAGCTTGCGTACTCTCTTGGGCTGTGATAACCTGTTTTGTCCTCAGAGAAACTTTTTTTGGGGGAGGATGCCTTCATGGTTGAGGAATATTTTTCTTTCTGAGTCTAGCTTATTTCTTTCCATCGAAGTTTTAATCTTATATGTTGAAAGCAGCAAAGGGGGTTCTACAATTTCAAACATGAACAACTCACATGCTTTAAAAAGAAAAAAGTAACTCAAACTTTCTTGGCATCTTGCTCAAGAACAAAGTTAAAGTACGATCGATTGGATTGTTAAGTAGCAATAATTCAAAGGAGATCATATACTCTAAGAAATAAGATCTCAAAGAGTTACCATGGACCACTTGAGTGAGAGGAGTCAGGGCCCCGGGTTATTGCCGGGGGGGGGGGGCGGGGGGCAGGCGGTCTCTGGTTTGATAGGCAATTTTAAACGTATATAACCTCTTTTCTCCTGCACACATTCCTTCCCACAATATGTGCATGCATTACACCTGGGCCCAAGAAGTCTAGTAGAGACTTTTCCCTATAGTTCACAGAGGACTCAGTTTCCCTTATTGCCCTGGCACTCTCTGTCTTAGGGTTTCCATTGCTGTGAAGAGACACTATAACCCAGCGACTCTCATTAGGGGCTGGCTTACAGTTTAGTCCATTGTCATCATGGCAGGAAGCATCATGGCAGACAGACGTGGGACTGGAGAAGTAGCTGAGAGCTTTATTTCCAGGTCTGAAGGTAGCAGGAAGAGAAAGTGACCTTGGGCCTGGTGTGAGCATCTGAAATCTCAAAGCACCTCCCCCGCCCCCCTCCCCCCAGAGCCAGTAAGGCCACACCTACTTCACAACAAGGCCACAACCTCCTAATAGTGCCACTTCCCGTGAGCCTCTGTGAACTGTTTTTTTTTGTTTGTTTGTTTGTTTTGTTTTTCATTCAAACCAGCACACACACAAGCAAAAATGAGTTCAAGCCAGACCGGTCCCTCCAGTCCCATAGTTGGATGTGACTGGTTTATGACTCAGTAGAATCTATCGCTTGGTGGCCATTAAGGGGAGGAGAAGTTTATTCAGTTGTTCAGAGTGAAGTGTGGCTGGGCGGTGGTGGCGCACGCCTTTAATCCCAGCACTTGGGAGGCAGAGGCAGGCGGATTTCTGAGTTCGAGGCCAGCCTGGTCTACAAAGTGAGTTCCAGGGCAGCCAGGGCTACACAGAGAAATCCTATCTCGAAAAAAAAAAAACAAAAAACAAACAAACAGAGTGAAGTGTGTGTGCAACTTGATGCAGGCAGGCCTTCTCAGCTGCCAAGGTGTCCATGCGTGGTGTGTTACCGTGCTGGTCTTGGGGTGCCGGGTGGGATTACTGGACGTGTGTGGGCTATGCACGCACACCAAGTGAGGTCCCAGGTCACTAACCCTTCCCCTGCGTGCGTCACTTCTTTTCCACTTGTTATAGTGCCCTTTCTATATGTCCCTTGAGGGCTCTTCTCATCCCCCCCCCCACCCTGAAAGACCCCTGCCTAAGATGGTTTCGGTTTCTTTTCAAAACATTTAAATATCCCAAAGTCTAGACTGCTACCTAAGTGTGGCAGTGTGGCACCTCCTTCCTTCCTTCTTTCCTTCCCTCCCTCCCTCCCTTAATTTATCATTTTCCTTTATTTTTTAAGTTAATACATTTTACAGAAAAGAGATTGAGGTAGGATAGAAAGACAGAGAAAAAGACAGGGATAAAGGAAGGCAAAGAGGCCCTTCGCCCAGGGTCTAGTTGAAGCCAGTTGAGAAGCAAGGACTGTAGCACAGTAACTTGTACTGTGAAGGTTGTTGACCAAGGGATAATATTCCCTTTGCATAAAGATTTTTTGAGGTGGGAGATGGTGGCTGAAGAGATGGTTTAAGGAGAAACGCTGTGTCATAGGGGTTAGGGAAGGAGGCTTCACTTTAACCCACAGAAGCCTGCTCTTTCAAAGACCCCAAGTTCTGTCCCCAGCACCCAGTGACTTGTAACCCCACCTACAGGGGTCCTGAGTTCAGATAACCTCTAGCCTCCAAGGGCACCTGCACTCAGGTGCCTACCACCCCCATATAGATATAAATAATTAAACAATATTTAAAATAAAGATCTTTGTAATTTAAATTAGTAATGATTCAGGTTTAAAGTTGGAATGAACATGACCTTGAGGGGAGCCTTATTTCTTCCTCCCAGAGATTTCCTGGAAACTCCAAACGAGACCTCTGCCCAGAGATCTAGACTCTTAACTTATTAACTGTAGTCCTCAGATGCCCAGTTCCTCCTCAGGAGCCACCCTGGGATCCGATTTATGTCCCTTAATCACCCTTTAAAGACAGTCACTTCAAATCCCGCCAAAACGGTATATTATCGTGTATGTGACTGTCATGATGACAATGTCGCCCTCCCCCTCCTCCTCCCTCCCTCCCCATGCTCTGGAATGTGCCTTTTGTTCTGAGAATCCCTTGCAACCCTCATGTTTAAGCCTATAGTAAAATATCTTCTACAAAAAACCCCACCTCTGTTCATGCCCACTCACCCTGATGTTCTTTTCTGCATAGATGCCACAAATCCTTGTTAAGCCTGAATCACATTTCTCAAAGATTAGGGGACTCCTCTGGTGTCTTTGGTGATAAAGTAGAACCTCCTTTTCTGTCCCCCGTGACATAGACCTCCTTATATTTTTATAAGTCAAAGTTTGTATATAGGTTTGAGAGGATTTTGTATATAGCTCTTCATATCATTTTGCAAAGAACCCAGGGTATTATTGTTATGGAGTTCATGACCCTTTGGAAAAGACCATAGACTCAACCCAATTATAATTAAAAGATTTATTGATTTAGCTGCTAGCAACTAAGCCAAATTTGAGGTTGAAGTACATGGAAGGACTTTTAACGGGGAAAACCAGATCTTCAATATCTATGCAAGCAAGTGAAAACTGTTCTATTCCATTGTTAGGTGATTAAGGCAACTCAAAACAATCTTTGGGTATCTGCTTAAGCAAGTTACAGATGCAACTCTCCCAAAAGAACCTCCAATACCCCCCAAAAGACATCATAACAAGTAGATAGTCACAGCTGTACATTTTTGGGTGGAGGTCACCGGGTTACTGGGAACTTATCTTCTAGGGACTGGAATCAGATAAAGGGCTACCAAGATGTCTAGCAAAAACAAAACAAAACAAAAAAACACACAAAAGAAAAGGTCATTATGACTCCTTTAGTCAGAACATTATCTGCATTTGTACATTAGGAAAAAAAGTAGTTCCATGGACAGTAACAATGTTCTTAGTCTCGTTGATGAAAGAATCTTTGAAGAATCATAGAAGGAAGCTGGGGGGTGGGGGATTGGGCGGTCATTTTGCTGTAGCTAGAAAGAAAAAGCTTAGGCTCAGGCAAGTGGTAAGTCCTTGAAGCTGCTGGGAGGCAGGCGACAGAGGAAGAGGGAAACTTTAATCAGTGGCGGGAGTCTGAGGCAGCTGTAGAATGGGAATCTTCAGAGAAAACAGAAATCTCAGAGTGTTCAGGCAAGCATGCTTCTGATTTTGGTTCAGTACCTAAGGAAGCCATAGAAAGGGAAAAAGAAAAAAAAGAGATAAGGTTTTGAATTAGAGGTGAGAAAAGTGGGCAGGTTTAGCAGGGACAGTCTGAAGGGGCTTCCGGAGATTGTAAATACATTATCTTACTAAAGGGATAATTTCTTTCTCCCATCTCCTTAGCAAGTCTTCAGGTAAATCAGCTTTCCTGAGGAGTGGTCTCCTGGCTAGGTGATTGACGGGACCATTTTGAGGGGACAATAGTATATAATCTCTAATGCTGGGGAGAAGAGTTTACCTCTCTTCAACCAATAGGAAGTAGCTTTCCCTTAAAGGGTCCCAAGGAAGTTCTGTTCCTCCATCTTTTCTTATGGTAAATTGGAGCTGAGACCTAAAGCCGATCCTGAGGGAGGAGTCTATCCTCAAGGCCTCCAAACCTGCTAATGCTGGTCTAGCTGTCCAACATTCCTCAAGAGTGGAGGAGGCCAGAGCTGCAGAGATGGCTCAGAGGATGGAAGCACTGACTGGGGAGCCAGACGACCTGAGTTCAAACCCACATGGTAGAAGGAGGGAACTGACTCCTACATGACCTCTGATTCTGAATTTTGCTGTGACGTGTGCACACACATGTACGATGGAATAAATAAGCGATTTTTCTTTTTAAAAGAGTGGAGGCCTGAAAACTGTACTGGAGATGAGCTACTGTTTACTGTCCATCCATCTGGCTCCTTCCAGTTGAAGCGGGTCATAGAGGTGTTGCTGGAGCTTGCTGCCTGTTTCCAGACTCTTGCATCTTGTTTAAAGAATTCAGGCACACACAGATTGCAAAGTGGCAAGGAAACCTTATTCAGAAACAATCCAATAATATGCTGAGCAGTGGACTCCGTGATTACAGTACTCAAAGACAGTGGTCATTATTGGGGGGGGGGGGTCCTTTTATGGGTTTTAAGGGTAGCAGAGTTGGTTACTAAGGGCGGGTTTTGGGCTGTCTTTCTGGTTTGACCGATGGGCTTGGATTATGTAAACCTTTGCTCAGTTGGAACATTCTTTTTCATGACGCATCTGATTTGAATCATATGTGCGCCAATTATGTATAGGCATAAGATGGTAAATATGAGATTGTCCCTTAAAGCTCAAAGGACAGAGCTTGCCTTGCAGGGCATGTGTGGTTCCTGGTTCTGTCTCTCTTCCCAGGTTTCCTGGTCACCCCCGTATACCTTGGGCTTGGATAGAACAGGGAAAAGTCTAGAGTGGGTGGAGTCTGAAGTCTGCCTCTTCCCTCCAGGGCATCAGATACCTGCTGCCAGCTGCCCGCCAGGCCAGGAGAGATAAAATAAAACCCAGGGACAATGAATGGGGCCCACAGAACTCTGGTCAGGCTGGGAATGCCTGAAATATTACAGCTCTTAGAAAAGGAATAAAGAGGGTTGGGCAGTGTAGGGCCAGTCCAGTCCTGCCACAGCTGTGGTGGCAGGGGTAGTGTGTGTGTGGTGGTGGGGGGGTAGGGGGAACACTCTGATGTGAGCTTCTGCAAATGATGAGAGGAGCCTGGCCAGACAGGCAGGTCCAAAGGTCCAGCGATGAGTGCTTCAGAGGGTACGAGTCTTCCCCCAAGTGTCATAGCTCAGTGAAAACAGCCAGTCTCAGATTATCCTTGATGGATAGGGACTATATGAACCTTGGGGAATGGGATGGGATTTGAGACGTAAATGCATTCTATTGGCTAAGGATAATATACTGGCAATGCTCTATTTGCCTGGGGATGAATTCCAGGTGCTGTGCTATATTTGACTGACTACCTGTGACCACCTGGTTGAGGGTTTCCTGGTTACTTGTTCCGAGGCAGGCAAGGAAACAGAGAGGGAATTAGTTCCACTCCTACTAGTCTCAAGTTTTGAGATTTCCGGGGTTTGAACATACTCTGTCTTGCTGGTTCCATGCCAGTTCCTCTATTGGCATGGTCCACATGCCCCAGAGACATGTACCCAGAACCACTTCAGGCTGGATTGCCCCCCCCCTTCTCATAGCTAGGGGTGTTCTACAATATGTTTGAGTGAAAGTTGGCCACCAAAGAGCTATTACAAAGGTGTTATCAGGGAGGAGCCACACTCTGTCTGAAGCCAGCGTGTGTGCAGCCTGATGCAGGTGAGGGTCCTAGGTTACTAGTCTGTCCTTAGTGAGGGTATCTTCAGAGCCTGAGCCAAGCAGAGTCCTAGGTTGCTAAGCTATCCCTGTGCCTGTCTGCTACTAAAAGAAGATAAAAGCAGCTCCTTGGAGCTGCTGGGTAGAGGCATAGAAGTGAGTTGGGCAGAAATAGTCTCTCCTATTCTTTCCTAAGGTTGTGAAGTCTCCATTGGGAAGCTTCTGTGAAATTTCTCAGACAAAAAGGTATCACCTTTGGCAGCCAATATTTAAATGTTGATCCTTGTTGATCCTGGTGGCCGCCGCGGTGTCAAAGACTGTGTGTGATCGGGTTTGTTGAATTCTGGAAGAGAAAAACCATATAAGCTTATTGAGAATGGGCTGAGGTAAGGATAAGCAATAAATGCAGAGAGGACTTGCTCCCTGAGAAGGGAGCGCTGGGCAGCGCTTAGGTTTCTGAGGTTGAAAGGTTCTGCCAGGCTTTCAGTTGAAGCTCCGTGGAGGACATTTCTGTTGTTGTGCCAGAACTGTCCAACTTTCCAGATTTTTCATCTGTATCAGTCAGTCACTTTGCTACTGTTGACCAAAAGCAACTATGGAAGAAGGAGTTTATTATGGTTCCTGAAGGTTAGTCTGTGATGGGGCGGTAGGGGGTGGGGGGGTGGGGAGTGAGACATAGCAGCAGGAACAGGAAGCTGAGAGATCCTGTCTCAATCACATACAGGAAGTAGAGAATGTGAGCAGGAAGTGGGGCAAGGCTGACAAAACCCTTTAGTCCACTCCTGGTGATGTAATTCCTCCAGTGAGGCTACACCAGCTAAAGGCTCCAGAACCTCCCCAGACAGCATCGCTCCAGTGGGGACGGAGGGCTCAAATTCTTCTTGGAGGGCCGTTTCTCATTCAAAACCCAACTCCAACATGAAAGGATGACAGTAGTCACAAGAATGTCAGGTCACAGGCAGAGGTGGGCACTAGACAACTGTTTAAAGGACCAAAGCCAACCTGAACTATTTTTTTTTTTTTTGGCTCCCATCTTGTAACGTTTTAGTGTTTCACAATCAGTCCCTGTTGGCCTAGCGCCACACTTTGTGTGTGCAGAGATCGAGTGTTGTCTAAGATCCCACAATGATGGAAAGGCCCATTCTTAGGATCTGGAATTAATGAGGTTGAGCAGGCGGGACAGTGGGCTTCAGGGAGGTGAACTAGTTGGTAAAGGGGTTAAGGAAGAAATCCATGGATCACATCAGGTCTGCTAGCCATCTGATGGTTTTGTCTTATTTTGTCCTTTGTGTCTGATACAGCTTTTACATGTAACACATAATAGGAAATCTTGTTTGTTTGTTTTTAAATTCGGTAATGAGGACCAATTCCGGTGAGAGTAATCCCACATCAAGCCCCCATGGGAATGGAAAATGAAGAGGGGGCCAGGCGCCTGTAGTTGCCTGCCCTGGCATGTCCATTCGTGGTGCAAAAGGGTATGAGGTGTTAGCCGAATGCAGTTCAGAAAGCTGGGTCCTTTAGGGCATGTGGCAGATTCTGGTATTGTGCTGGGAGACGCCTGGTGGCAGAGCCTCAGCTGCTTGCCGTAGCCTCCCCCCTCCCCCCCCTTTTTTTTTTTTTGAGGGATGAAGCCCTGCTGATAAGTCAACCTGAATTTCTTGACTCTGGGACTGACCTGATGAGAGGAAGAGGGTGGATCTCTAGTTTGGGTCACTTGTCACTTATTGTTTTGGCAAGCTCGTAAATGCTGTCCGAGCAGGAGTCAGGTGTTCTTGCTCTGGTGTGACTCTCCTGTCACAGATGATGGCTCAGCCTTGAGCGATGTCTTTCTGTTGCTTGAACAGTGGAGACCTAAACCATCCCCTCCAGCTGGGACCTGCCTCCTTACCTGGATTGGGTCTAGGGCATCTTCCAAAGCCATTGGAGTAACTTCTTTACACGGCTCTCTGTCATTCAGGTTCTGGTTGAGAAGTACCTTTGGGATTTTTCACACTTCAAAGAAGACTCTCTTTCCTGGACTTGGGAGCTCTCTTGGTTTTATGCCTCTGTTTGGAGTACTCGCAAAGCATCTTGGCCTAGGAGGCCGATTGACAGACAGTCAATGAGAATATACCTTGTTATATTTATTTTTCTCTAAATTTATTGATGCTGGTATTAAAGTGCATCTAAGAGAGCATGAAGAAGGGCGACCTCTGAGGGAGCGACCTCCGGGAGGCATGTAAATCCTGGTCTGTGGCTCCAGAAACTTCCTTAAGCCACCTTGCTACTTGTCTCTTTTTCTTTCTTAAATTTTTGTCTAGAGTGGCCTTAGTGAACAGACAAGGTGGTGATTGCTTTCTTTTATTCCAAGCTGACGCCAGAAATCAGCAGCTGTGCTCAGTTCCACGGCTGTTGAAGGCTGTGTGGGTTCAGGTGGTTTCTCTTAGGTTTGAGTGCAAGTGCTGTTAGACATGAGCTGAGGAGCCTTTGTTCCCAATCCATGCTGGTAGTGAAAGTGTCAGCTTGTCAAGACCTCCGTTGGGTCGGAACCAGAACGGGGGCATGTCTCTGCTGGAGTTCCCTTTGCTCTAAGACATTTGTCAACTGTCTTTGAGCTACCCTGCTCAGCAACAGGAAGGCTGAGGGCTGTTTCAAGTTTGATGGTGGCTTTGCTGAACTCAGTTGGATCTAGCTCCAAGCCTAAGTCTTCAGAGGCCATCCTTATCGCCTCTCCACACTGCTTCCACCGAGCACTTGCTGGTATCTGGTGGTCCTTGCTGTCTCTTGTAGTAGGAATTGTATATTCTATCTAGCCCGTATAAAAGACACATAATCCTGGTGTTTTATTTACAAGCTGTAAGCCTAGATTGGGCAGGTTTTGGAACTAATCTAACTTACATCTTAGCCATAATGCCCCTTGATATTGCTGTTTCTCCTGTCCATGTGCTCATGGTCCATCTCATTTCATCTCATCTCATAGAGGCTTCTTCCCTACATCTCCTTCCTGATCTTCCTCCTCTGTTCTCCAGAGACCTCCTCACTCCAGCCTCAAGTACCGCCTTTCTCTCTCCTGCCCAGTCACAGGCTTTAGCCTTTTATTAACCAATTAACTTGGTGAGCAAGGTTTACATAGCATTGCTTGGTATACTGAGGCTCTCCTCATAGGAGGAGGACAACTAGATCTTGGGGGCCAGTATTTAGCATTTGAATACATAGCAGTACCAGACCAACCCCAACAGTCTCATCTCTGGAGAGGCTGTTACCTCGCCCTTTCCTTGCAAGCTGGTTTTCTATGCTTGCTTAGTTGCTTCTTTGGTCTCATTGCTTGGCTGGGCTTTAACTGCCAGGACAGTCAATTCTTCCTGGCTGTTTAGGTGGTTGCTGCCAGAGAGCATCTGCTAAAATCTGGGAGCCTCCTGGCCCCGGAGAAGGTAGTGGTGGAGGCACAGAGTAGGACTCTGGTGATGATGACTTTGAAGTCTGAGGATCTCAGGTCTTTCTAGCTCTCTAACTGTACTGAAATGCTGATGATAACTTCTAAAATGTCCTAGAAACTTTCTTGCTCTTTCTGAGGGTGAAAGACTGCTGGCTTAGGTGATTAACACCTGTAGCCTAACCACGGAGGATTAAGCAATGTGGTCTTTGTTCTGTCTCAGCAGAAACTGCTGGGCTCTAACTTTCAGCCTGCTAGTCAGAAGTCTTAAAAAAAAAAAAAAGCAGGGAGAAAAATGGGACTCTTAGAGAAGTGGTTAATGTGTTTATTGCTAAGTTGTAAAAGGTTTCCTATGAAAGCTATCTAAGAGGGAAAAATGGAAAGATCCTAAGTGGAGAAAGGGAAAAATTCTTCTAAGAGGGGAAAGGTAAAAAGTGAGGGAGAGAGGGAGAGAGAGAAAGTAAAGAGATATTTCTCTCTTTTGTCTTCAGTACTTATATATCTTTCAGAATACATGATCACATGTTACAAAGTTCATCACAAGTTCACACAAAAATCAAACCATAAATTGAAATAGAAGTTTACAACAGAGAATGTTTACATGCATATCCATTAGGAGTAATTATCTAGCTAAACATCTATCACTTGTCTTCTCTACAGGTTCATAGAGAGTTTAAAACCATAACTAAGTTAAAAGTGAAGTTTTGTATAGATAAACCCAGTCAATATTTTATCTTCTGTCCTAACACCTATAATAAATCCTAGTTCCCTCTTTATGACCTTTGGTTAATTGTTTTACAACTTCTTGGAATTTGCTGAGTTTGGTTGCCATCTAAGAGCAATTAACTGGTGACACTTGGGAGACTGACAGAGTTCTCATCGCAGTTTTGACTATCAGGAAAGGATCTAGTAGCAGTTCCATTATAAAAGAGCTTAATAATCACAGATATAATTTTAGGAATTCTTATAGGATCATCATTAAAACTTCAGTCATCTATTTGTCTACATAGCATCACTATAAGACAGTACATCTTCATGGATCTGCAGAGATCTGCTCCAAAGGGGTGTGCTATTATTGGTATTATTACTGGTATATTATTGGTATTATATATATTTAATAATAACATGAAATGCATATTAATAGCAGGAATATTTCCTAAAATTAGTCCCTCACAGCCTTGCTGAACTAGGGCTCACCTGTCTCAGATTATATAATAATCCGAAGCAGGCCATTTCAGGATAATCACCTGCTAGTATATTAGCTTGTCCCATTATGCTCCTGACAAGCATCGTCTATCTCTAGCTGACAATGTTGAAATATTCTTTGTTCTACTGTAATCCCTGAATGTTCTTTCACTCTTTCCTTCCTGAGTATTGGTGACCCTATGTAGATTCAGGATTTTTCCTGTTGATGTTTCTTTGCTCTCTTCAAGTTGTGAAGTCTTGAGGTAAGGGAAATTAGCATCATGCTTTCTCTGCAATTCCTGTTTAATGGGTTGGAATGAGGTTGCTTTTCTCCCAACTCATGGAAGCATAGCAACATAAGACAGCCCGCAGGCTGTGAAGACCTGTACTGCGGTATCAGCATCATTTTGGCATATGTCGCAGCCAGCCTCAGCTCACTTATGAAGGCTCTTCCAGTGGGTCTGATGGTTATATCACCATCTGCCACAAGCAGCAGGGGACAAAATTTGTATATCCAATCCATGATAAGACAGCCACCCAGAGGAGTGGTAGAACCCTTCTGTAAAAAATGGGGTTTAAATCAGCTGGGGGGGGGCAGCTGAGCTCTTGGCTTTGCAGTTGCATATAATGCTTTGAACCTTCTGGTGACTCGATGACCCTAAGAGGTGTCTTGATGATGTAGTTCCTGTGTCTGGGTGCTAATTGAGTTGTCTTTGAGGTCCAGGGAGCTACAGACTGGAGCTATTCATGGTTTGAACATGTTATTTAGCCCTTTTCTTTGTACAACTGAAGAAATGTTACCATCAGAGATGTAATTAGCAGAGAGACTTTATTACCTTAGTCACAGACATCACTTTTGCTGGGCAATTTAGAGCAGTCAAACATGAGCTTTGTATGTAAATAAAACTTATTGTGTGTATGTTTGTGTGAGGCTCACCTGTGCCTTTGTACATGTGTGGAGGGGAGAGAATGACTTGCAGGGGCCAGTTCTCTCCAGTTCTCTCCTTCCACCATGTGGGTCCTGGGGAAGTGTTCAGCTTGGTGGCAAGTGTTTTGAACCCACTGAGCCATCTCACCAACTCAGCAATATTATATAGAGTTAAGATGATAGCCCAGTGTGACCTAAAGGATTCCCTAGGTACAGTCCTTGTGATGGGGAGTAATAACGGCAGGAGACTGAGGTCGCACTGCATCCTCTGTCAGGAAGCAGGGGTGTGGTGAAAGCCCAGGGTTCCACTTTCGCTATTGCTGAACTACTCGGACTGTATCGCATAAGTCAATGTAATTTTTTTAATATATAGTAAGCCTATCAGTTCTGTTCCTCTAGAGAACCCTGACTAATACAGGTGCTTAGACACTGCTTTTGTTGAAAAGAAGGAACTTCTCACTGGGGTCTTCGAGACAATAAAAAGATATGATGAAATGTTGGCATTTTGTCTCTGTCCTGTTCTCACCTGAATTCTAGGAACAGTTCCTTCTGGATAGATAAGGAAAATTAATCATGGGCATGGCTTAACCCGATTAAACCCAAGGTCTCTTGGTGGAAACACATCTGAGCCCAATGGAGAGGGGGTGCAGGTGGGGTGGGGGTGAGTGTAAGAGTGACAAATGAGAGGAGAGTCATGTCACGGGAGGGCAGCTTCCCCCCCCCCCCCCGGGAAAAGTGAACCCCTGCAGGGAAAAAGGAGACAGTGCAGTTGTGCACCCTTCCACCCGAACCTTTTGAATCTCTTCAGTTGGTAACGGTGGGCGTGGTGGAAGTGCATGGTGGGTGACCTGCCCATCCTCTCTTGCTACATAGGAGGGTGGGTATAGAAAAGAGAGAACAAGATCAGTTTGTGCGCATGTGTGTACGCATGCATCTGTGTGTAAATACCTGCCCAGGTCATCATACCTCTGCCACATGGCAGATCTTGCAACCAGGGTACCCATAACTGTCTTCTATGCTCTTACTGTACGGAAACACAGGCCGTGGGGGTTGCAGGAGGGAGGTAGGGAGCTGCTAGCTGTGGGTGTAGATGCCTGCCTGTCTCCCTGTTACTGTGGACTAGAAATGGAAGTGCAGCCAGATGAGCCTGTGGAGGTTAAGTTACATGAGACAGAAGAGGATTTGCTCTCTTACCTTTTGGCTCAGCAAACCCCCTAGAGGAGCAAGGCAGAGATTCTAAAGTTGATGCCCCCTGTCCTTGAGTGCACGCGGCCTTCTCTGCCTACCCAGTTTCTTTTGGGCTCTGCTCCCATGAATCCTAGCTCCTAGAATGGGGTATACTTCACAGAAAGAAAAATCAAATGTTTGGGTTTTTTTTTTTTTATTGTTTTTGTTTTCCTGAAATTTGGGCAAAGATTTAGGTGATAGACTCAAACGTTTTAGATTTCCCTGGTAATTATCCTCACAGAAATGAAAATTTTGTCCCTCTCACTTTGGCTACTAGATTAGATGTATTGGCTAGTTTTATGTCAACTTGACCCAAGCTAGAGTTATCAGAGAAGAGGGAACCCAACTGAGAAAATGCCCCCAATAAGATAGGACTATAGGCAAGCCTGCAGGGGGGGGAGGGCCCAGTCCATTGTGGGTGGTGCCATCCCTGAACTGGTGGTCCTGGATTCTTTAAGAAAGCAAGCCCAGCGAGCCATGGGGAGCAAGCCAGCAAGCAGTACCCTTTGATGGCCTCTGCATCATCTCCTGCCTCCAGGTTCCTGCCCTGCTTGAGTTTCTGATCTGCTTTCCTTTGACTGTGATGTGGAACCGTAAGCCAAATAAACTCTCTCTTCTCAAACTCACAGCGTTTGATCACAACTAGAGTAACCCTAACTAGGACACTATTGAAACAATGATTTCCAGGAAACTGGAGCTTCCCCCAGAATCTAGTGAGGGGAAAAGGAAAAAGCTGAAGCCTGGTGCCAGCCGGATTCCAAACAACTTGCCAGAGAGCCTGGAACAAGATGGTGGGAGAAGCCACCCTGTGGGCGGGGCTGCTTAGTAAGTAATGCAGACTTCATGACCTCTATTTAAATCTAAATTTTACATCAGGGCCCAGAAGATGGACTTGAGGAGGATCACTGGACTTGGTGTTCCTCTTCTTCCTGCGGTCACATTGAATAAATCTTTCTCTACTTTCTGTTTCTTCCATCGGCCTTTTGAGAATAGCTTCTTTTGCTAGGAAGTCAGAAATCCTGTGACATGCTATTTCTGCTTTGGTACCCAGAAGAGTGTGTGAGACTCTTCAAGGCTTCCAAAGCTTAGGGGAGTCCAGGGTCATTTGGGGAGGACTCCTCGGGGTTCTGCTTGGTAGAACCTATGGGTATGGAGTACCTTTCCAATCCTTGTGCCAGAGGTACATTAAACTAACTCTTGGACCAAACTTTGACCAATAGCTTCCAACAAGGTGAGACCCAAAGATATGTTCCCTCGACTCCAGCTCAGATATGTGGTCCTCAGACAACGGCTTAAAGTTCACCTCATGTCTTCCTTAAAGGAACCAAATCTTAATGTCTTCTTTTGTCAGTTTGAGTGTGCCAGTCAAGGCCTCCAGAGTCTCCTTGTTAGGGTTGGGGTCTGTCTTGGAAGTGCTTCTTTAGCTCCTGGAACTGCTCACAGGGGAACCCAGAGCTTCTATCCATGCAGGACGAACCCGGAGTTGTCTCTGTCTCAGTTACTTCTATCACGACTGCAGCTCACTTGGGTTCCGTTCTTCAGTTTCTGCTCTTGTCTTCCAATGCTATTTCCCTCAGCTGCTAAAGGATGTGGAAGCCTGGTACAGTGGTGCACACCTTTAATCCCAGGACCCGGCAAGCAGAGGCATGTGGATCTCTGTGAGTTTGAGTCCAACCTGGTCTACAGAGTTCCCCTCCAACTCTAAAGAAAAAAACAAAAACAACAACAACAACAACAAACCCCAAAAATAATAAATAAATTAAAGGGCATGGAAAGTATTTACTTTGCCAGTTCTGGGATGGAGGAGAACATGGTATCTCAAAACTTGTCTTGAGAAATGAGCCGATACTGTAGTGTCAGTGGCTGTGTGGAAAGGCTTGGTGCCGGCTTTGGGAGGCTCAGCAACGGAGGCTCCTTTCTCTCTCCCCACTTTCTTGTCAGTTCCTCTTTTGCCTCTAGCACTATTGTCAAGGTCAAACCCCTGCCCCTCAAGTATAGGTTTGGTGTGTGTGTGTGTATGTGTGTGTGTGTGTGTGTGTGTGACTGTCCATGTGATAACTTCATAACTAAAGTGCCCAGCACTGTGCCTGACCCAGTGTCAGTCCTTAGGAAGAATGGTCATCGCCTTCCACATGGGCGCTGACATTTGTTAGCAGTATGGTTTGTTAGTCCCCACACCTCATTCCCTGCAGCAGGGCAGGGTGACGGTTGAGAGGCTTTGGACCGTAAGGTCTAATTGCTTATTATTGCGTATGGTATAGGGTACTCGAGCAGGCTGAGTTCCTTACATTCCAAGTTCTGTTTTTTGTAATGTTTTCTGACCAAGGTGTCACTATCTACTGCAAAGAGCCCTGGACTTCACTGGGTAGCTGGGACTGACCTTGAAGTTGCAGGAATTGCCCTACTTGGATCTCTCAAGTAGTGAGATTCCAGGCTTGTCCAGCCCCACCTCGTGGATGCCAGTGTGAAACAATGCTGCTACAGTAGTAGAGTGTTGGGTTAAATGGCACAAGATGTTAGAGAGCCAGCCCAGGGCTTGGTACCCAGCACACCGCCCCTGAGGGGCTATGCCCTCCTTACGCTTGTGCTTTAGTTGCCTCAGGAGAAATACCTGCCTGTCATGCTCAGGAAGGAGCTTGGGAGGTGCCTCCTGCACAGTCAGCTAACTGACCAGCCAGGTAAGGACTTAGAAGGCCAGTAACTCTGCTTGGAACCATAACCAGACACGCTGGCCCAGGGTTCCCTGGGGACAGAAGCCCCTGAGCATCCATGACTGACACCAGCCTTCATAGTATTGGAATGTCAGTCTTTTTCTGTAGTTAGTATGCACATTCTCAATTTTAAAATTTTTTAAAATTTTTATGTCTGTGTGCATGCGTGTGTCTGTGTGTATGTGTGTGAGAGAGAGAGAGCGCCTAGGTTCATGCATGCCCTGACAATCATGGAAGTCAGAGGACAGTATTTAGGAGTTGGTTTGGCCTATCACCTAGTTGAGGCGGGGTCTCTCATTTGTGTTTTGCTGTGTACTCCAGGCTCGATGTGATTTTCCTGTTTTCCTGTCCTTACCTCTTATGCTGCCACAGGAATGTTCTGATCACATATGCTTGCTGCCCCCCCCCCATGCAGCGCTCTCTCTCTCTCTGTCTCTGTATATGTAAAAATTTTTTTATTTTTTCTAAAACTTTTTTTTTTGCTCACTTTATATCCCTATCACAGCCCCATTACTTCCTCCCTTGCTCCTCAGAGAAAGGGAATCCCCTCCTGGGTACCACCTGCCCTGAGACATCTAGTCCCAGCAGGACTAAGTACATCCTCTCCCACTGAGGCCCAACAAGGTAGTCCAGGTAGGGGAAGGTTATCCAATGGCAGACCACAGAGTCAGAGACAGCCGCCACCCCTGCTCCAATTGTTAGGGGACCCACATGAAGACCAAGCTGCACATCTGCTAAATGTGTAGGGGATCTAGGTCCAACCTCTGTGTAATCTTTGGTTGGTGGTCCAGTCTCTGTGAGCCCCCATGGGCCCAGGTTAGTTGGCCTTGTGGGTCTTCCTGTGGTGTCCTTGACCCCTCCAGCTCACTCAGTTCTATCCCCCACTCTTTCTCAAGACTCCTGGAGCTCCACCTGACATTTGGCTCTGGGTCTCTGAATCTGTTTCTATCACCTGCTCGATGGAGCCTCTCAGGAGACAGTTACTCTAGGTTCCTGTCTGCAAGCATAGCAGAGTACCATCATGTCAGAGGTTGACTCTCTCCCATGGGATGGGTCTCAAGTTGGGCCAGTCATTGGTTGGCCATTTCCTCAGTAAACAGACTTCTCAATAGAGGAATCTTGAATGGCTGAGAAGCACTTAAAGAAATGTTCAACGTCCTTAGTCATCAGGGAAATTAAAATCAAAACGACTCTTGAGATTCCATCTTACACCTGTCAAAATAGCTAAGATCAAAAACTCAAGTGACAGCACACACTAGGAAGGATGCGGAGCGTGGGGACACTCCTCCACTGCTGGTGGGAGTGCTCAGTTGTACAACCACTTTGGAAATTGGTTTGGCAGTTTCTCAGAAAATTGGGAATAGTTCTACCTCAAGACCCAGCTATACCACTCCTGGGCATATACCTAAAAGATGCTCCACCATCCCACAAGGACACTCGCTCAAGTATGTTCATAACAGCTTTATTTGTAATAACCAGAAACTGGCAACAACCTTGATGTCCCTCAACTGAAAAATGGATACAGATAATGTGGTACATCTACACAATGGAATACTATTCAGCTATTAAAAACAGGCAAATGGATTGAATCTGAGAATATAATCCTGAGTGAGGAAACCCAGACCCAGAAAATATGGTATGCACTCACTCATAAGTGGGCATTAGCCATAAAGGCCAGGATCACCATGCTACAATCCACAGACCCAAAGAAGCTGAGTAACAAGGAGGGATGCTTGAATCTCACTCAGAAGGGAAAACTAAATAGGCATCAGAGGTGGAGGGAGGAGGGAACTGGGTGAGAGAGAGAGGGAAAGGAGGGGAACAGGGATGGTGACCAGGTGTGGGGGGAGGGGTGTGGGAGAGGGCTGGGGGTGAGCCTGGCAGTCAAGAGAGGCATCTCTGGCTGGAGACCTGGGATGGGGGAGACTTTGGTGGAGCCTGCAGGAGTGACCCTAGCTGAGGTTCCTGCGGAGACTGGTCACCTCCCGGAGCTAGTCAGGATTTCCAGTAGAAGGAGAGGAACATCAACCCACCCACAAAACCTCAACTCAAAATCTGTCCTGCCTGCACGATGCTCAGGGATAAAGATGGAGCAGGGAGCGTTTCCTTCACTTGGATTCTGGCTCAACCTCAGGTCACGAGGCTTGAATGACACCTGCTTACCTGTGACAAACCATCTGACCGACCCACACTCTCAAGTGCTGTGCATCACTTTTCATGTACTTGAGTACAAAAGCCTTTGATACTCACAAGTCTACAAAAAAATTTTTATTAATAAATGATAGCAGATCATTCCGAGGCTTTGACTATTTCACTCTCTTCTGCGGATGATTTTGCCATTGTGGGTTCTTTCTTGACCTCCCTGGAAGAACAATGCCAAGGCTTTCAAACTTTGAAATGAGCAACTTGCCCTTAGTTCCTCATTGAGCTAGACATTTACCCCTGTGCGTCCTTATTGAAAATCTCCTCCTCTCCAGACGACTCCTTGTCCCGTAGGTCCTGAGCCATGGTTTCCTTCCGGGTGTCGTGTAGAGGCTTATACATGTCCCTAAGCCACAGTGGGCATCTTAGCCAGAAAAACCCATCCTAGAAAACAGAAGGGGAGACGTTGGTTCCACCAATCATTACCCTGCCATCTCCAGCCACAGCACCAGCCTACCTGAGTATCGGTGGCCTTGTAGTAGTATTTGTCACACCTTGGAAGAAAACACAGAAGTCAGTGATTGAGTCATTTTCTTTTGTGTCTCTCCTGAGGGGACATCTTGGTTCTTCCCATAACAAAAATCACCCCAGCCCTGGGACTTAAGAACAACTCCATGCATGCCTGGCTTCTAGGAACTTTTGTTCTAAGGGCCCCACAAGGCCTCTGGGGAGATCTTTGTCTGTGGGTTGTCATGGAGCATGGCCAAAGTGCCTAACATGGCTAGAGTCCCACTTATCCCTTTGGTCAAGCTTATCTCTTTGAAGAAACCATCCTGGGCAGAAGCAGTTTGCTCTCCAGAGCCTTTCTGATTGGTGCCTTTAGACCAACTCTCACATACAGATTTTCTGAGGTGAGGGACAGGGCGCTCCTGTTTGCCAAGCTCCAAGTGCAATGCCCGAGTCCACAGCTCAGCTCATAAACTCAGAATTTCACCCTGCAGACTGCCTCTGAGGAGTGAGTCGTGAGAACAGTTTAAAGGACATGGCTAGTTGGGTGTGTTGGATCATATCTAATTCCAGTACCTGGCAAGTTTAAAAGAAGTTTGCGGCTAGCCTCGGCTACATAGTGAATCCCTGATGCTACCAACAGTAGGATGGACACAGTCCAGCCTTCCTTCCTTAAAGAAATGGTGACACTGGAGGCCTTCTTGCTAGACCTAGGTATGCCTGCTATTTTGGGGAGCCAGGCAAGGCATCAGGAGAGAACATTCTTCCTGAGTTCCTTCTCCTTCAAGTGAGGGGATTAAATGAGAGGAGGCCCAAGCTCTCCGCTAACTCTCAGCGTCTTCTGGAACGATTGCCAACCTTATATTTACCTTTCGTCCTTTTCTTCATCTCCCTCTTTTGCTGTTCTATGAGAATAAATCTGTTTTGGAGGAAAACATTGCTGTGATTACATCAGTGGCTTCTGTCTTCATGTTCACATTCATTCCTTTTATCTGACATCTGCTGAGCTAATCTTCTCTCCCATAACACCTTACTCCAGGCTTCCCATGAGGCTGCCACTTATCACAGTGTACTGACAGTTTTATGTAAAATGCAATGCAACATGGCCTAATAAAACCTCTTAAAAGGCAAAGTAAGAAACATCATTTAACCTCCTCCAAGTACATTCCGGAAGAGCAAAAGTGAAGTCCCTGTTACCACAGCTACAAGGTATATGTCTCTTGGGGGAAGTCCTGAGGTGTGATAAGGAAAATAAACGTGGTATTGAGGAGAAAGGAACAAAACCATTGTTAGTAGTTGAAAATAATGGACAGCCAAAAGTCTAAGACAATCGACTTGCATTTCACTAGAATATGAGGATTCAATACTGTTGGCATTACAAAATAGGAGATCAGCATACCAAACCCAGTGGATTTCCCAATACAAACTAGAAACTGTAAGATCCTATTTTTGGGATAGCTATGAAGACAGACAGTATCTCAGAATAAATGTAATGTAAAATGAGTAAGTTCTCTAATTAAAACTCTTCATTCTTCTGGAGAATATTAAAAGAAATGTCTATCCAGCCTAGGCCATAGAGTGAGTTTCTGTCTCAAAAAACCCAAGTCAAACTAAAACAAGGAAATCTTAGGGATGTATCTCAGTGGCAGACTGTTTCCCAAAGTCTGGGTTTAATCCCAAAGAGAAGGGGGAGGGGGGAGGAAGAGGAGGCCGCAGGAGGGGCAGTGTTAGAAAGGTATCAATCATCAACGTAGAACTGTAAATACATGTCATTTTATTAAATCGAATCTTTTCCCTACTTTCTCTGTGTGCTCATGTGTATGTTGTGTGTATGTGGCGAATGTGTGTGCTTGTGTGTGTGTGTGTGTGTGTGTGTGTGTGTGTGTGTGTGTGTGTGTGTGAAAGCTTACAGAAGCTTGAAGTTGATGTTGGATATCTACACAGCTCTTCCATTTTATCCACTAATCCAGAGTTAACCCAATCCAGAGCTCACTGATATGATTAGTCTCACTATCCAGCTTGTTCTTGGAAAAATCCTTTTCTGTCTTTGGGAGTGGGAATTACAGGCGGCTGCCATGCCATTGTGCCTGGCTGGAATTTTCCTAGGTCCTCAGAATTGTAACTAAAGTCTGATCTCCATGTTTGTGTGGAAAGTGATTTAACCACTGAGCAATCTCCACAATCCTTATATTTCCTTCCTTCCTTCCTTCCTTCCTTCTTTCTTTCTTTCTTTCTTTCTTTCTTTCTTTCTTTCTTTCTTTCTTTCTTTCTTTCTTTCTTTCTTTCTTTCTTTCCTTTCTTTCCTTCCTTCTCCTCCTCCTCCTCCTCCTCCTTCTTCTTCCTCCTCCTCCTCCTCCTTCTTCCTCCTCCTCCTTCTTCTTCCTCCTCCTCCTCCTTCTTCTTCCTCCTCCTCCTTCTTCTTCTTCTTCCTCCTCCTCCTCCTTCTCCTCCTCCTCTTCCTCCCCTTCCTCTCTTTTTCTTCTTCTTTTTTTTAAACAAAAATAAGACCAGCTGACATTTAGTAGGGAAACTTTAAGAATAGTTACACAATGTGTAGACAAACAGATTGGCAATCAGTAGCCTGCCTTACCAAAATTACAACTATGATTTAGCAGTGTGATTTTTGTAGTGTTACAGGGACCACAGCAGGATCTAGGTCCAGATAAGAGTTGGTATCTTAGACCAGTGAAGAAAGAATGAATCATTCAATAAAAAGTATTTCAAACCTAGATATTCTTGTATGTATGTTATCCCATGATTCAGTAATACCAAAAAAGAAAAGGAATACGTTCTAGAAAGATTAAAAAATGTAAGGGGCTGGAGAGACAGGGTTGAGATCACTGACCACCCTTTTAGAAGACCCAGGTTCAATTAGCAATTAGCAGCATGCACATGGTGGCTAAAAACTGAGACTCCAGTTCCCCGGGAACTGATACTCACTTTTGGTTTCCACAGGCATCAGGCATGAGCATGGTGCATAGACATACATGCAGGCAAAAATACTCGCCACACACACACACCCCACATCTGCTGGTCTCTGGACATGGTAGCACATGACTGTGATTCTGAAGCAGGAAGATTAGGAGTTGAAGGCCAGCCTGAGTTACATAGTGAGTTTCAGGCGAACCTGGGGCTACATGAGATCTTGTCTCAAACAAAGAAAAAAAAAAAGCTAAAGAGAAACATGTACAAATGACGAAATAGTGTTAGGAATGTGCTAGAAAGTATCAGCAGAGTGTGTGAGGGGATTCCACCATGTCTTCTGGTCTCTGAGGGCGCCAGGCACATGTTTTATGGCATGTTCCTCTGAATTGAAACTTCCCCTTCTTCTAGGAGGGAAGGGCAAGAGTCGCCTCTGGTGTAAACCAGAGGTGAGCAAAAGTTTTCATGTCTGGAAAAACAAAATCATGGAGGATTCACCAGGGCCCTCACCCCCACCCCACAGTATAAAAAGGGGGAAGTTGTTGGGATTGAGAGTCTCTAAGCCAAAAACTGCTAAGAGACATTGAACCCGGCTGATGGTGGCTGACTCTGGCGCTGTACGGAAACCACACAGAAAGCTCTGCAGGCATAGAGAGCCCTAGAATTTCAGAATTTGGGGAGTTGTTACCCATGTTGGAATATTTCTGACAATGCAGCTCTTTTTGAGTTACCCTGGCTCCTTGTAAGTAATTCTTCAGGCCCACTCCTGTTGGTAACCTTAGTGAAAGCTCACTGGCTCACCAAATTGATGTAATTTTTTCTTTGGTCTGTCATGGACTTCCTTTTCAAGGTAAGTATCTGAGTGTGTGTTTGTGAGTGTGCATGTGTGTGCGTATGTGTGCGTGTGTGTGTGCATGTGTGTGGTCTCAGGAAAAGTCTATCACACAACAGTAACGCACAGACATGTATGCAGGCGAAGCACCCATACTCATAAAATTTTCAAAAAGTAAATAAATGCAAACGCAAGGATGAACTGGACACACAATGAAAGAGCAACACAGGACTGTACAGAAATTTCCCAGGTCCCAACCATCAGAAGGTGTGGAGGGTGCTGTCTGTGCACTGGCCAGTGGACACCCTCCCGGGGGTTTGTAAACCAAACCCCATGCTGATCTTGGCTTTCCAGGCTTAAAATTGAGCCCACACTCACTGAGAGAGAACTCAGGTACTGCTCCAGAGTGTCTCACATCAACCATCCCTCTGACACCAAATCAGAATGCTACATAAGGACCTGACATGAGGAGACATGCTTCACAGACAGAATACCTGAGAACACATGGGGACATCACTTGTAGACAGGGTAAGTGGCTCTGGTTTCCAGTTTACAGGTTCTAAATCTACTATGCAGACAGGGTACATTCTGGATATAAGGATGTACTGTCGTCCTTACCTCAATGAGACAGAAAATGATAATCAAAACTGTCACTACGACGGTCACAGATATCGCCAAGATGATTTTGTTGTTGTAGCCGTATCCTGGAACTGCTTTTGTGAGCTAAAAAGTATAAGATAAATGGACAAATGGACATTTCTGTTATCAAATCATAAAAAGGTGAAGGATAACTGTTCAACCTCCATTCTTGAGCTGTGCAAGGTAATTAGCACTTAGGGAAGTTAAGAGGGCTGCCGTGAGTTCGGCACTTCCGCTATGAAGTGGGCAGTCCATTTGGACTGCTTAGTGAGACTCAAAAAACCAAGGTCTAGGGATGTACCTCAGTGGTTGAACCCTTTGCTTAGCTTGTACTAGGCCCTGGGTTTGATCTACACTGAAAACATAACGATATAGAAAAAAAACAACCCTAAAAACATTTTTCCAGGTGAGTAGCCTTCATATTTATAAAAGACCACACCAGCCGGGCGGTGGTGGCACACACCTTTAGTCCCAGCACTTGGGAGGCAGAGGCAGGAGGATTTCTGAGTTCGAGGCCAACCTGGTCTACAAAGTGAGTTCCAGCACAGTCAGGGCTACACAGAGAAACCCTGTCTCGAAAAACCAAAAAAAAAAAAAAAAAAAAAAGACCACACCAAATCCAATGTGCAACATGCCGTCGTATTATTGCACATTTTATTATATTCTGTGTTTCAAGCCTGCTTCTGTCTCTAAACTTAGAAACCCAGTGGAAGCTAGGTGTGGTAGCAAATACATTTATTCCCAGCACTGGGAGGTAGAGGCAGGTGGATATTGTTTTGAGTTCCGTCGCTTGAGGCTAACCTGGTTTACATAGGGAATTCCAAGAATCCAGGGCTATATACAGAGACTGTGTCTCCAAAACAAAACAAAACAAAACCCAAAAAAGCGTACAGAAGCACAGTGGGAATCACTGTCTTGGCTGGGTTAATGTTATGTGGCCAGCAGAAGATCTGGAGTGGGAGCCCTTAGTCATTTCTGCTGAACTGACTGGGGAGACTGGAGCCCCTTGTCCTCACCTGACTTGGTTCCAGACCCTTCTGTTCACCTTGGGCTTCTGTGCTCTCGTTGATGTAGTTCTCAGTTTTCCACTGGTCTGTATCCCAGTCGGTCCTGGACAGCTTGACGTCTTGTTGCTCACTGAGAAGCTTCATCAGGAGGCCTGTTCTGGAGATGAGCTTGGCACAGGACAGTTGGACACGAATCTCAGAGCAGTCCATCTTCAAAGTCCTGATAACGTGCGAGATGAGCCTTCTCACATCGTTGTTGGGGATGAGGGGCTGCAGCTGCTGGTTTAGATGAGATTCGAACTGTTCTCCTGGTGACATCAGCGATGGGTAAGCAAATTCTGTGAAATGGGCGTGTGTATTAGTCCCTACAGTGAAGTCTGACTGTGGCTTGCTGGTTTGCTGAGCAGTTGGAATTAAGCCAGGTATATTGGGTATAGGTATATCAGAATATGCGGCAGGATTCTCAGCAGGTTTATTTTCTGATGCGGTTTCTTCAAGCACCATGGATTTGAAGGTGTTTTCTTTAGTTGCATCTGTTGCAGCCTGGTTTTCGTCAAAAGGCTCTTCTGTAGAAGGCTCTGGAGCAGCATATATTTCTGAAAAGGGCCTCTCTGGGTAACTCGGGTCTCCTAAAGACGGGACGACCCCTCGTGCAGGGGAGTTGACTAGGCTCCTCACTACAGAGGAAGCTGCCGGCCTCTTTGAGATCAACTGGAAATGAGATTTTTTCTTCCTAAGGTTTCGATGTCTCTCTTCAGGTTGTAAACTCAGGTTAGAACCCTTCGTTCTCTTCACATTAGCATTTGCACTTTCTAAAATGTAAATGGTGTAAGACAAGTCTTTTCGTCTGTCTATGAACTCAGGTAGCGATCTTGTAGTGGGAGTTTTGCCCACCAGGGATGATTCTGGGGAAGAAGAGTGTTTCTCCCGGTGCTCCTTTGGGAGCACAGGCTCTGAGGGGAAGGAATTTCCCACTGACTCCCGGGGCTTCTGCTGCAGCTCCATTGAGGGCAGGCTCCCGAGCTGCCTGTCCTTGGAGACATTCTCCACAGGTGTCTGGACACTGTGCCTGCTCCACGGGCTCTTGCCACTCACTTCCTTGAAGTGCCTTTTCTGTACACTTCCTGTCCCCTTGGGGACCCTGCTCATGCTGTGAAGCAGTCTCTCTGCCTTCTCAATCTCTGCAAGACTGTCTTCCTCTGCCCGGGCAGGTTCCCATCTCTTTTCAAATATTCGTCGTTTAAATTTGGGATCTAAACGGTTCGACTGCTGCACGAGCATGGCGGTTTTCTCTTTCCCTCTAACCTCATCACTTCCTGCGTCTAACAGATTTTCTAGGAAAGAAAGCTTATTCACTTTATTTCTGTAATCCAACTTATTAGCCTTAGGTGCTGATTTAAGAGTAAGGCTCTTTGTATCATTTTGGAAGGGTCCCAGTGGATTATCTCCATTTTGTATGTTAGAAAACAGGAGTTTAATGAATGGTAACAATGTCGATACTACGTCTTCCAGATTCCCCTCTGAGAAATACGGCAGTATGTAATTTAGGGAGCTAATAACATCGTTTTCGTCGTTAAAGTCCAGTTGCTCGTTCATGAGGCCTGAAACACCAAGGTCGGTTTGGTCTGCATAGCTCCTCTCTGGTTCAATAGTGAGCTCGGCTCTGGTGTTCTCCTTCCGGGCCAGCAACATCTTCATGAACGCTCCTTCTGGGTTCCCAATAGACGCTTCAACTGTCAAAGAGCAAGAGGTTGCTTTTGGTCAGAGAACACTGGCAGCCCCTTCCTCAGTCCACAGTCATTCAACCCTATCAGATGAATTAGGGGCCAGCAAATACTGGATGGAGTGGACCATTAGTGGAGAGAAGAACAAACCCACACTGTAGACCTATGAAATGGGAATAACCAGAAGAGAGGACCGGATGGGCCAAGTGTCCGTTTCAAACATTCTGTGTCGTGCATACAGTGCACAGAGCATATGGAGAACCGCTCTTTTTCCGTCCTCGAACCACAGTCAGGGTTGGAATGCGGAGTCTCACTAAGTTGCCTCTATGGCTTTGAAATAGGCTCCTTTAGCCTCAGCCTCCTGAGTAGGTGCTATAACAGCCATGTGCCGCCACACTCAGCTTATAAAGACACATTCAAAATCCTATGATACCGGGCATGGTGCCATAAACCTTTGATCCCAGAAAAAAAAATTTCAGTCAGAGACAGGCGGATGAATCGCTACGACTTCAAGGCCAGCCTGATCGACCGGGCGAGTCCTAAGCCAGCCAAGCCTAAATAGTGAGAACATGAATCAAAAAGCCAAACGTCAAATTATTAAAATCACACGAGTGATCTGTGAATAGAAAGACTTTCGGGTGTGCACAAGTACAGAGCTGGCCAGTCTAGGCTTCCTCTATGAGGAGAGTCGGGCAGGCACTCACCACTTATAAAACCAGGAGCTCTCGGATTCTAAATTAAAAGGCATCACAGTGTTAAAAAAAAAAAAAGTACAACAGGAAACCAAACCCACTTCTCCGTCTGCCCCATCATGCGTCAGGGGGTACTTGAGACCTAACGTACATGAAGCCAGCTTCAGATTGCCATGTCCAAGACGCACGTGATCACTGAAGCGAGGTGCCAAGCCCAGGGCACAGCTCAGAGTGTGGGCGTTGGTAACTGTCCCCCTCCCCCTGATTCCTCTCTTACTCTTTTTGTGTGTGGAGCATCTTAAATATGCATATCTTTTTTTTCTTTTAGTTTTTCAAGATAGGGTTTCTCTGTGTAGTCCTGGCTATCCTGGAAATCACTCCATAGACCAGGCTGGCCTTGAACTTGTAGAGATCCGAACTGCCTCCCAAGTGCTGGGATTAAAGGTGTGTGCCTCCACCGCCTGGCTAATGTGTGAGTGTTTTGCTTGCATTTGTGTGTTGGCACCTACCCAGCCTGCAGTGGTCATAGATGGGTATTAGATCTCCTGAAACTGGAGCTGTGGATGGTTGTGAGCTACCATGTGGGTTCTGGGAATAGACCCCTGGACCTCTGAAAGAGCAGCAAATACTTTTAACCACTAAGTTATCTCTCTGCCTTCATATATGTATACACATACACACAGATATATATATACATACCATGCGCATACAGACACTACATATATAGTATATATATATTATAAGTATATATAGTGTATATGCAGTATATAGTATGTATATATAGTGTCTATAAATACTATCTGTGTGCATGATGTGTGTGTATATATATATACATAGATATTATATATATGTGTGTATATATATAGTGTCTGTGCATGATGTGTGTGTGTATACACATACATATATAGGTACTACATATGGAGTGTGTTTATACACACACACACACACACACACATACACTATATATAGTGTCTGTATGTGCATGAAGTGTATGGGTACATGTCTGTGATGGTTTGAGTGTGGAGGTCAGAGGGCAACTCTGAGGAGTTTATTCTTTCCTTTCACCTTTCTGTGGGTTCCAGGGATTGAGTCTCAGTCACCAGGTGTGTGTGGCAGGCATCTTGAGCCTCTGAACCATCTCTCTGGCTCATAGAACAGTCATGTTTTTAAATAATGAAATAACATCTGAGAGCTCAATTTCCACAAGGGAAAAATTCAGAAGTTTTGGGGAAGTTATTCATTCAGAAGTTATTCTGAATGAATGGAAGGAAACAAACATGTCTATCATTAGTTTAAATTTTAGGAACATCACAGAAGGAGGGTGGTGGCAGAAAGATGATAAGACCCAGAAGACCAGGAAGTCAGCTGTGAGACTTTTGTCTTCTAAGTTATACCCCTGATACCTCAAATATGATCACCTAGGTAAAACCTGAACAAGGGTACCAGAATAGATACGTTAAGGGACAACTACCCTGGGTCACTCCCAGACAAGGAACTACAGGCAATTCCTGACTACTGAGAGGAGAATTAGCCTCTCCCAGGGACGAGCTTCCTAATTGGTTACCAGAGACAAAGTGGTCAGCTATGAATCATACACACACAAGCAACACCAAACAGACTCAGCGAGTTGTATGATATATATATGTGTTTGTATATCTGTATATGTAACAATAATAATCAAGAGAAAGGGTCAGTTTGAGAGTGAGTGAGGGGGATTTGGGAGAGATTGGAAAGAGGAAAGAAGGCAGAAAGGGAATTAATTTTAATTAAAATAAAAATAATTAAAAAATATATTTGCCAGTTAAAAATTATATGTCAAAATTAAATCATTTATCAGGCAAGAGACTCACGACAATGTGTGATGCTTGTCAGACATCCAGTTTGACAACGCAGTTTGATTGTCTTGCAGATAACCTCAATATCAGCTTTAAATTTGCAGAGGCAGCAGGTCATACGGCTAGGTAAGATCCTATAAACAGAGCGACAGAGAATTGGGTTACCGGAAAAGAGTGACTGAGGTGTAGAAGAGGCAGGCCAAGGCCACCGCAGGGTTGCAGAGGAAGGAGTACTTTTGAGGCATGTGGCATGGGCAGCTGGGTCTCGGAGACTCAATGGCAAATTGTTGCTGATACTGAAATAATCATGGAGGGTGACAGAGGTGCTCAATAGACAGGCAAGTGTCAGGGTGGGTGCGTATGCCTAAAACAAAGATGATGGGAGCAGAATAAAGTGTCATTGATCTATAGAAGCGTCTCTTCTGAGATCAAAGGTCTCATTCCGGGTTGGTCACTCACAGGAAGAAGGGTCTGAGCAAGTCTCCAACCTATGGACAATTTTCTCTGTTCCTGCCATCAGAATATTAGGAATTACACGAGACCTCAAGCAGTCTACTTCACCTCATGCTTTACCGTTAAATGGCAGCGTGGGTCACATTAGTCAAATCCGGATTATTTTTGTGTTTTGGTATAGTGTTTGGGTAGCAGTGCAAGGTCCTGGATTTGATTTTAATATCACACACACACACACACACACACACACACACACACACGCATGCACACACACCACACGTACGCGAACATGGACACACAGACATACGGACACCCCACCTCCCCATGGACGGATGTGAATGGGGAGATAAAGACCACAGTGAATATAACATAATCATAAAAAGAATCCACGAATCGATAACAACGCTCGAAAGAAAAAGCAGGGTAATTTTCCTATAGAATAACAGCTAATAAACACGTTTGTTTCAGCTTTTGTTTCAACCATGAAGTGCTACTTGCTTCAGACAAGGTTTTCACGGGTTCACAGTTAGGTGAAAGATGCTTGAGGGGAGAAGGCATGGTACGTAGAAGTGGGGGTCCATTAAGCGAACACCTTTCCTTCCAGCCAAGAGGATGGGATCTCAGGTCTAGGGCATTGAAGACATTCCAGTTGGGCAAGTCAATCGCCTGTTTAAGGGACCACCTCTCAAAAGGGTGGAACCACCCTGCAGGAAGGGAGATACAACGTAAGGCGTGCTAACGAGACTGGAATAATTCCCCTTTAATGGGACACTGTGTTTTTCCTCCCCAGAATTTCTGTCTTTTTTGCTGTAGCTGTGGACTCTCCATGCCCTCCAAGTTTTGGCTATGAAAGGTGTAATTTTTACCTTCCTTTCTTCCGGTTTCCTTCTTCTAGATGTTGACCACAGCCTAATGTGCTTTTCCTAGTCCTTTGGTCCTTTTCACTCTTTCCCTCCCCTGTGATGCTACCTGTTCCCCTTGGCTTCTTAGCTGCTTATAGTGGCCTGGCTCCCTCCTTCCTTCTATGTTTCTGGGTAGCTGCCAAGCCTACAGCTTAACCCTGTCTACTCTAATTCACTTCAAGGTCTGTTCCTTTGAGTTCATTCCTAAATATTTTTATTAGAGACTAAGAACCCCTAAAGGGAACCTAGTTTCCTTGGTGAAATGTAGTGTCTCTAGTGGACCTTCCCCAAATTCCCACAAAGTACTACATAGAAAACTAACCAGAAGAACATCAGTATACTACCTTTGGGTGATCAGAATTGGATGGATAGACCACTCAAAATCCCAGTTAGGAGGGCCATATCGGATGTTTGACCTGACTTACTCCTGAGGTAACAAGATAAATTGAAATGAAAACATGTAAAACAAACAAAAACTTCAGTAAGAAAGAAGCCAGATTGGAAGATCACAAGTTCAAGGCACCCTAGGCCACAGGAGGATACCCTGCATCATAGACAAAGACACAACAAGCTCAACAACACAGACGTCTCATTCAACATGGGCCCTGCCTCAAAGGAAAGTATACAGTAAGAGGTTTTTTGGGTTTTGTCATGACTAGACACTCCAGAACACCAGCTACTAAAGAGTTAAGATGACAAGGACCCAGGCAGCACTTCAGATGAGCTAGCAGAAAGCAGAGTATCCCAGACTGTCTAGGAAATGCCCGTGCACCTGAAGATGACCTTGACTTGGAAGGACAAGTACTCAGGTACTCACTGTACCTGGTTTATATTGAACCCAGGGCATCCTGCATGCTAGGCAAACACTACCCACTGAGCTATACCCCCAATCCAGCTGAAAGCCTTTTAAAGACATTGCTTTGTTATGCACTGTTGGTGAGAGATGCTAAAGATCATGTTCAGTGGGAGAAGACAGAGCCAAGAGGCCACACACTATGGGATATCATTTGTGAGATGTTCTTGGAAAGGGAAAACTATGGGGCTGGAAATAAGGTTGGTGGATCACAGGGGCTGGTGGTGGGAGGGGCGCAAAGGGGCAGGAGGGGCCTTTCGGACTGGACAAACAGTCTACATCAGTAACGTAATAGTGGTTAGGGAACTAACTGCAAAAACTCATCAACCCATGTGCTTGGATTTATTGCATAAAAATTATACCTCAGTAACTCAGACTCAAGAAACAAGGCAAACCTCAAAATATTTAAAATACAAGAAACTGTAAAGAAATCTAGGGCTGGCAAGATGGCTCAGCAGATAAAAAGTCTCCTGCTATACAAACAAGTTTGATCCCTGGAACCCACAGTGTAAGGAGAGAGCCAACTCCTAAAGCTGTCCACTGACCTCCATGCTGACTCTGTGGTATTCATGCCTACACACACACACACAGACACACACAGACACACAGACACAGACACACACACACACACACACACACACACACACACACACACACACCAGCCATTTTTAAACCAAAGCGAAATTATTCTAAGAAGATAAACCTTACAGATGTTCCAGTTCCAGCATCATGAGGATGTTCTCAACCGTTGTCAGTTGCACCTGTGTGGTCCCCAGGTCCCTGAAGGAGAAAGCCAGACGTCATGAGGAGCCATTTCACCACACACTTACTTAACCTTCAGCTTTCCAATAAAACTACCTGGCTCGAGAATTTACTGTCTTGTTGGAGAGATGGCTCAGAGGTTGTGAACCTGTTTTGCTTGGACCTAAGTTCAGTTGCCAGTAGCTACACTGGGCAGCTCACAACCATCTGGGACTCCAACCCCAGAGCATCTGCTGCCCTCTTCTGGCCTCTCTGGATACTTGCCCACAGGTTGGCACATTCGCATACAGACACATAAAACATACAGGTAAACAAATAAAAATAAAATCTTGTTGCCCTAGAAGAGATTATTTCACGGAGTTCCTTTTGAAAGGAGAAGGAAGTTTGCCATTTCCATCCTCAAGTGAATGGACTCGGTGTAGACTCGAACCTGCCTTTATTGCATTCTCCCACCTCTCTTTTTATATTGGATTCTTTCTACTGTAGCTACCACTCTATAGTTTTTATTTTTCACTTAAATTTCAAATATTTAATGCCCATTTTTTAAAGTTCTGTCTGTCTGCATACACTTTATATTAAAGACACAGGAAAGCTGGGATATTTTAATTTTTGAGACAGGGTTTCTCTGTGTAGCCCTGGCTGGTCTGGAACTCACTATGTAGACCAGGCTAACCTTAAATTTACAGCAACCAGCCTGTTTCTGCTTTCCAAGTGTTGGGACTAAAGGTGTACACTACCACACAGAGCCTCCTTTTTTATTTTTAAAAAATGCTTATTTATTATTTATGTGTGCTTGTGTGCATTCAGGTGCCCATTGAGGCCAGAAGACAACAGATGCCCTGGAGTTCCAAATGGTATGAGCCCCCTGATATGTATGTGCACACATAGGAGGTATCCACAGAGGGCAGAGGTGTCCCTAGAGCTGGAGTTACGGGCAGTTGTGAGAGGTCCAGTGTGGGTTCTGGAAATCAAAAATGGCTCCTCTTTTTAAAAGTAGTATACACTGGGGTTCGGCCTTTAAGAACTTTGTTCTTTTAGAGGACTAGGGTTCCAGTCCCACATCCACGGGCGGGCTCCCAACTGTCTGTAACTCCAGTCATCTGGCGCCCTCTTCTGGCATCTATGGGCGCTGCATGCGCAGGCTGACACAGGGAAAACATTCATACACTCGAAATGTTTTTCATTTTAAAAAGTAGTATACACGTATGGTTCTTTGCTTTCTGAGATGATATTCTTACATGTGCTTACATATACAGCTCTGTGTTCTTCAACACTATTTCATCCTCAGCTGAATGTCTTGCCTATTGTCCTGTTTCTTTACCTTTTTTATATTTTCCATATATATATGTGTGTGTGTATGTATGTATGTATGTGTGTGTGTGTGTATGTATGTATGTATGTATGTATGTATTTATGTATGTATGTATGTATACATGTGCCACAGTGGATTTGTGGAGGTCAGAGGACAAATAGTGTGAGTTAGTTCTTGAACTCGGGTCCTCAGGCTTGGTGGCAAGCCCCTTTATTTGCTGAGCTATCTTGTCAGGCCCCTAACTTTTATTTGTTTCATTTTAATTTTAATTCATAGCGCGGCTGGTCTGTAACTCACAGAGATCCCCCTACCTCTGTCTTCCAAGTGCTGGGATTAAGAATGCCCACCACCTCTCCAGGTTCTCTACAATAGAGTTGAAACTAAAATTGCATTTTTTTTAATTAAGGCAAAATACCCTCTTGATGAAAATAAAAAAAAAAGAGCAGAAATCATCCTAGGAACCCAGACACTTACAGATATTTTAACATTGGCAACTTAAAAAGGAAAGGATCTTCGACAACTGTCAGAGGGTTACGGTTGAGGATTCTGAAAAAAAGCAGTGAGATTCACATTACACACACACTTCAACCTGCTTCACACCACTCCAAATATTTATAGTCACTCATCAGTATGGAATATAAACAGATGTGTATATATATAATGCTTTTTTTTACTTATAACCACTTATAAACCACCCTTAGATTCCATGATCATTCTTCCTTTGAAGACTGTCCACGTGTTTGGAAAATAAAAGAGAAAAAGTAGAGAAAAAGGGGAAAAAAGACGGAATACAGAGAGAAGAAATGCTAAGAGCTTCTAGGTCAAAAATCTATCAAACAATCACCCTGGTGGTAAAGCTCTTATAGTGTAGAAAAGGTTTTATTTTGTTTTGTTATTAATTTATTTTGTGTGTGTGTGTGTGTGTGTGTGTGTGTGTGTGTGTGTGTGTGTGTGTCCCCTCTCCATATAGCCCTGGCTGTCCTGGAGCTTGTTCTGTGGACCCGGGTATTCTGGAACTCAGAGATCCTCCTGCCTCTGCCTCCAGATTGCTGGGATTAATATACCTCTATACCTGGCTAGAAAGGGCTATTATTAATGTTTCCCATAATTCAAGGTGCTTGTTTATTTTTAGAAATATAAAACACTTTGTAGTTAGTTTACTAAGTCAAGAAAAATAATAGGACAGTTTCTCTGGCTTTGGAGGAAAAGTTGTTAAGAGTAGCCACAGCCGGGTCCCAGCCGGCCTCTGTCAGAGCCGGGCCCCTGTCACAGCCACACAGTCTTGCTTGTGATCTTGATCATCACAGATTGAGTAAACCTGTGCATGTGCCAGGCTCCTGGCCCTGAGGAGCTCAGGATGACAAAGATTGTACCTTATTGCCACCCCAGTGCCTGGAAGGGTGCCTGAGTTGACCATGGTATTTAACAAGTGTTTATAAGTAAGCAACATTGTTTATACGCCAATAAAGTTAAGAATTATATCTCCCACTCTCTTGACAGAAGGCCTTGTTTAGTTGCCCAGGCTGACAAACAAACAAAAACAAAATAAAATAAAATAGGAGAAACGAAGTGAAACTGGGAAAAAAAAAAGCGTGTTAGGTTTAGACTGTTCTCAAATCAGTATAGACCATATTAACAACCACTTCAGCTCCCAAGCATCTGTGATCCTTCCAGGTTTAACCTGACTACAGCTAGGGTAGCCATTACCCCATTTTCTTTAAAAAACATTTATTTTAAATTAAGTGTTTGTGTGTGTGCAGAGCAGGGGATGTGTGTGAGGCGGATGTCCGAGAAGTCCACAAGAGGGAGTCAGAGCTGTGGAACTTTGAACTGTTCTCTACAAGAGCTGGATGTGCTCTTCAGCACTGAACCAGTGCTCCAACCACAGCTCCTGCTTTCCAGATGAGGAAACCAAGGCACACAGGGTTGTATAACTTGTCCTTGTTTGCTAAGGGCATACAAAACCAAAATTGGACTTTGAGGTTAGTTCTGATTCCAAAGCCTGTGTTTAACATGTGGAGAAAGGGGATTTAAGAGAGCTACAATTAACTCTTCCTCTTGAGACTTAGTTTAAAACAATTTTAAACTTTATTTATTGAAATTATTGGGTTGGAGGTGGTACGCATACCTTTTCCTTAATCATCTCCCGTGATTAACATTTAATTAGCCCATTGTCACTGAGATAACATGTTGATATCAATGAAAACAGTTGAGTAAGGACATTGGAGTTCATCCGGCATAAAACAATGAATTATCAAACTGTGAAAAGTTAACCAAAGGCTTGCCACACTCCGGGATCACTTATTCAAGAAAACCAACTCAATTTCTGTAAGACAATAGGATTTGTGTGGTTTTAACTTCGCCCAAATCATTCCTCATCTTAGCTCAGTGGCAACCTTAAAACAAAACAAAGCAAAACAAAACAAAACAAAACACATCCTACAGGCTCACTGTGAGGGGCAGCAGAATTGAGCTGCAGCTCCTTTAACACCTCAATCCTAGGGAATTGATGGCCCCTGGTGAGACCAGACTTGTCTATATCTGACCCTCCTAGGACCACGAAGATCCTACATGACAGACTGATGGGAAAACAGAAGAATGTCCACAGAAACTGCAAGATGCTCATACATGTGCTTGGGGAATGGAAGACCACAAGCCACATGCCTGAGTATTTGGAAGGCCATGCACATGTGTATGTGTGAGCATAGATAGTAAACAACCAAATATACCCAAGGAAGTTCACCCCGACTGACCTTGCAGTTCTGTACAGGTAGAAGAGGAAAGCTAAGGCTGCCTCTAAAAGCACCCACACTAGAATCCCAAAGGCAGGCAGGGAAACAGCTTCCTTAGAGGAAGATGGTCAGAGAAATAAGGAGTGACACAGTCCCTGTTCCAACATGCAAGAAGAATGTGAGGAAAGAAGGAATCTTTTTTTTCTCTCATCTACAAGGTCCATGAGCCTTCCAGCACGCCTCCCCACTTGAAGCTCCTCGGTGCAGGATTCTGTGTTATACCAGTAGATTCTAAGACATCAAAGATGGTGAGCTTGCTTCTGCACCATGGTTCTGAGAGTCACGGCACTTAAACTAGCCATGAGGAAGACAGCCAGGAAGTACAGGCAAAAGCGGCTTGAGCCAGCAGGATCTGAGTTCAAACTCTGCTTCTGTAACTTCCGAGTGAAGTCACATGAGCAGGACAGCCTCAAGCCTGAGAGCCCTTTCAGTAGAAAAAACTACCATTTCCCTCACCAAGCAGTCCAGGATTCAAAGGCATCTAGAAGGAGTATGACCAGAACAGGTGGCTCAGTACGAGGGACTTTGTATGGACAATAAACCAGGGGCAGCAACCCCGGGGACGCCAGATTAGAGTGTGCCCAGGAGTTCTACAGGTATGAATTTCTTAGAAGGAAATGCAGCTCTCTGCCTCACAGGTCCTATTACGAGTAGAAGCCAACTTCATGATAAGATACATAGCCCAGAAAGCTCAGCTAACCTGTCCAGAAGACACCACTTCTAGGTGGTCCTGCCACTTGTTAATGATGTGGACAGAGTCACGGTAGCCAAGGTCTCTCGGTTTCAACTTCCTCAGTTACAAGATGTGGCTAGGAATAGTGTCATGGACCGAGCAGTGAAAGTCAGCCACATGCTTCAGTATGTCCTGCATGCCCCTCTCTCACTTGTTTCAGTATTTCAAATAGTACCTGGAACATAGCAAACACCTTGTAGATGCGGGTATCAAAGAGTTGTTACAGGCAAAGGGAGGACTACTGGGAGGACAAGTGAAGGAGCCTGCTCACACCAGTGGAAAGAGTCGGATGCAGCAGAAAAAGGAAAGGTGTCATAAATATTGGATGTGACCTTCTCAAGACTGCTGGATGTCTACATTTTAAACATCCCACCTAACTCATCCCAAAGGACAGACTCGAGTTGCTCCTCTTTAATGACTGTGACTTTCTCACTGTGAAAGACAGCTGCCAGGATCCTGTCCGAATCAAAGTGAGGGCCACCAGGTCCTGAAGACAGCAAACCTTATTAAAAAATACATTCAATTTTTTCAGATTTATCATTTTATGTGTATGAGTCATTGCCTGCACGTATGTATGTGCACCAAGTGTGTGCCTGGTACCTGGGGAAGTCAGAAGAGTGTTGGGTCCCCTGGAAATGGAGTTACAGACGGTTGTGAGCCACCATGTGGGTATTAGGAATCGAACCCAGGTCCTCTGCAAGAGCAGCACATGCTTTTAACAACTTCAGCTCCAGGAGCAAAATTTTGGACATGAATAGTTTCCTATAGGAAACCAATGCTAGGGGACCAGAAGGAAGCACTGGGGTATTTCTGGGTGACTCATGAGTCAATTTATGGCCATTTACCCCATGAATATTCTTAATAGTGGGCAGATACTTAAGTAGGGATAAAACTGGACTTGCTTAGGGAAATGAAGAAGTACTTTAAAGTTGGAGGGAGATTGGGGATACATTAAACACATTGAGATTATCAACCACTATTGGTTTTTTTTTGTTTGTTTGTTTTTGTAATATTTCATTCTAATGCTATCAATCAAACAATGGTATGTAACTAATGCACTTTTGGTGTATCTTTGACCTGAATTTCAGACTCAAGAGCCTCTGCCCCTGTGGTAAAACTAACATGTAGCATCAGTGTTTGACAGTAACATGAAGGCTGTATCCAAGTAGGTACCTAGAACTGGAGGTGACTATGGATCTTGAAAGGCCTGGCCCTTACTCATTTGGAACCTGTGTACAAACTTTTATAATATAAGGGAAAATAAAACTTCAACCTAGAAACACTCCAGGAATTGTGTACTAGGTGTCACAGAATTCGTCTTCTATCCCTTGCAACTTGCTTTTGGAAAAGATGCAAGAAGCTTGTGTCCCACCAGAGTCCATGCCTGTAGAGGAATTTCCCTTAATTTTCGAATCGGCCAATAAAGATGACAAATAGCCAATCGTTGGGTGAAAATGAGGAGGTTGGTTTTCTGGCAAGACAGGAAGATGAGGGGAGGAGGAGGAGTTTCAGGGATGGCGAATGGAGGAGGACAGAGGGAGAGTTGTTGGAAGGAAGATGGAGCAGAAACTCACGGACTGGAGAAACTGCAAGTATCAAGGATTTCTTAGCCGGGGAAGAAGTGGTGTAGAGGCATATCTACCCAATGTAGGTGTGCAACTTATACATATATAACTGGGTTGTGTTTTCCTTGCATGGGCTTATTGTGGTTGGAGATTTACCACAACAAAATGGCACCCCAACGTATGGATTAGAACTCAACTAATCTGAGATAAAAGATCACTGCTCCTCCCCTCAGCCAATACAAGGCTGAGGCAGCGATCTAGGCTGCAGCAGTGTGTGGGTTGAAAGTTGCCTGGGTCGGAGGGGCATACAAAGAACTTTGGAGAGGCTCCTTTCCCAAGCCCCAGATAGACAGCTTTGGCCAGGGGCAGCACCCCAGTCTGGAGCTGGACTTGGGCAAACACAGTGAACTAACTGATCGTGGCATCTACACCCAAGAGAACCTTTCTGTGTGCACTTCCCATTTACTCCGTGTCTACACAGGACATGGACAGCCAGACTCTGAATTGAACAGCAGAGGGAGACAAAGGTGCAAAGGACTCCTGATCAGGTAATAAGCATCGTACATTGATACTTAAAGATGAGAAACACATTAAATACCTTTTGGGTTTTAAGGGATGATATTCTGAATGGGTTGACAGGGATGGATTTAAAGGAAATAGACACCTTGTCATTTACCTGTATTGCAATATTTGTTTTCTTGATCTACTATGTCTTCTCAAAAGACAGGGCCCTAGGGAAAAAAAATTCCTTGCCTTAGAAAAGAGACTACAGGTAACACTAGAACTAAAGGTTCAGGATTTTATAGGTCAAAATAAGCAACAGAAAGAGAAAAATAAAGGTTGGAGACAGGAGCTGGAAGAGACATTAGAACAAAGGATACAACAGCTCACAGATCAGACTGAGCAGCAGAAAGAAAATAATGAGGATTGGAAACAAGACCCGGAGAATAACCTTTTAGAAATTAATCAATCAAAATAAAATGGATAGCAGAATATCAGAGTTGCAATATAAAGAAAAAATGTGTAGGCAGAACCTTGAGCAGAAAACACAGGAACTCAAGAAACAGGAGGAGTGACAAAAGGAGAAATATGAAGCAAGGACACAGACCTTAAGAGAAGAATTTAAAATCTTAATTAAGGAAAATACTCAGTAGAAACAGAAGATAAAGTTAGAGAAAGTCAACAAATTGTTATTAGAAAACAGACTTTAGTCTATCCGGTTAATTTACAACAAAGACCTCCAGACGATCATCCATAGAGTTATCAGTAATTTGAATGACAACCAAAGTTGTGTTAGAACTGAGAAAATTTAAGAAAAGTGTCACTAATTTTGGAATGCATTCGCCATTTGTAAAAACAAATCCTGATTTCTTGGGCTATGAAAAATAGAATAATCCCCCAAGACTGGAAGGAAATGGCAAAAACAATAATAGAACCTGCCACACATTTTGGTTCTCATGGTGGAGAGACAAGGAGAGGGAGATAGCACGACAAAATAGAGGAGGAATAGAGATTTCCAAAGATCAGCTGCTTGGTGGAGGTCACTTTACTGAGGTAGAGGTCCAGGCTGTATATGATGAAGAATTGTGTCGATTGTCAGCCTTAAAGACCTGGGACAAAGTCACAGAATCAGGGAAAAGACTTGAACCATTTACTCAAGTCATGCAAGGTTCAAAGGAAATGTTCCCTGACTTTTTGCAAGGCTAACCTCAGCTGCAGAAAGGAGTGTATCAGATTCAGCAACAAGAAAGGTAATAATTGAGTCTTTAGCCTTTGAAAATGTGAATGCTGAATGCAAGGAAGTAATCAGACCACTGAGGGCAAGGTCAGCATCAATAGATGAGTGGGTTAGACATACAGCTGATGTTAGACCTCACTCACCTGATATGACAGTCATAGGAGAAGCTGCCACTAGAGATCTAGAGATGACCCAAGATTTCAAATGTTTTAATTGTGTTGAGCAGGGTCATCTCAGAAATAACTGCAGGAAAAAGCAAAGTAATCCCAAAAGGGGGCCTATGCCTTTTGGAATATGCCAAAGATGTGGTAGAGGCCAACATTTGGCTAGGGAATATAGAACAACAACAGACAAATGGGGCAACACCCTGCCAAAAAACTCCCAGGGTGGCCTCTTGCAGGCCCCAAAGCCAGTAAGGAAGACAATTCTCTTCCTCAGGACAACTAAATGTCATTGCTTCAAAACAGATGTTGTGAGACCAGATAATGAGGCTGAGGCAAGTTTTATAGACAACTCAAAAAACTTAAAAGGGGGCCCAAAATAAATGTTTTGGCAAACTTCTATAGAGGATCAAAGGCCAAAACTAAGAATACTAGTAAACAATATTGAGATTGAAGGAGTGGTCAACACTGGAGCAGATGTCACCATTATCTCTCCAAAATCTTGGCCTGCAAGTTGGCCACTTCAAGAAGTACACATCCAATTTCAAGGAGTTGGGACATTGTCCCAAATAAAGCAAAGCACCAGATGGCTTAGATGTACAGGACCTGAAGGTCAGGTAGGAAAATTAAGGCCGCACAAGGCTGATATAGCCATTAACTTATGGGGAAGAGATCTATTACAGCGATGGAAAACACAAATTAATATCCCTTCAGTTTCAGTGTCTGGCCATGAAAGCAGTCAGACTCCTAATAAAAAATTTAAATTAATTAGGGAATGTTATCAAAGGCAGTTACAGACTGTCCAGGCTGTCCATAAACAGGATACAGCAGAGGCTGACAATTAGCTCTACCTCAAGGAGCCACTGCTGATAAGACACCAATGGCCTCACCACTAAAGTGGTTGACTGACCAACCCATTTGGATTTATCAGTAGTCTATGACAAAAGGAAAACTACAGGCATTAGAACAGCTCATCCTGGAACATCTGGAGGCTCAGCATATAGAGGAGTCCACCAGCCCTTGGAATTCTCTGGTATTTGTCATTTTAAAAAATCTGGCAAATGGAGGATGTTGACAGGTCACAGTGCGATTAATAAGATTATTCAGCCAATGAGTTCCTTGCAGCCTGGGATCCCATTGCCTTCCTTGTTGCCCAAGGAATGGCCTACCATAGTGATTGATCTAAAAGATTGCTTTTTCACAATTCCTCTACGTGAACATGAGAAGCAAAGGTTTACTTTTTCAGTACCTACCTTCAATTGAGGTCACCCAATAAGAAGATATCAATGGAAAGGCCTGTCACAAGGAATGTTAAATAGTCCTCCCTACCTTGTGTTAATATTTTGTACAACAGCCATTGAAGACAAGTCACAATTTTTTCATATCCATTATTTCACATTATATGGATGACATCCTATTGGCTGATCTAGATATAAATATCCTGGAAGGAATTTTTGATGAAGTAAAACAAAATAAAACAAAAACAAACAAAAACCCCCAAAAAACCTGCCTTGTTGGGGATTGCAAATCACCCCTGAAAAAATACAAAGAGGGGATTCTATTAACTATCTAGGGTATACAATAGGTCTGCAAAAGGTTAGGCCACGAAAGGTGCAAATCAGAAGAAACCAATTAAGGACCCTTAATGATTTTCAGAAGCTACTGGGAGATATTAATTGGCTGCAGCCTGCGATTGGCTTGGCCACTCAAGAGTTAAGCAATTTATCTCAAACCTTACAAGGTGATAAAGATTTAAATAGCCCCAGGAAATTATCAGGTGAGGCTGAGAGGAGTTAGCTCTGGTAGAAAGGAAATTGCAGGATACACATCTAGATTGTATTGATCCAAAGATGGGTCTGCATCTTAGTTATCTTACCTTCTACTCATTCCTACAGGGATTCTCATGAAGAGGGAAGATTATATCTTAGAATGGATTTTAGCACATAAACAGAGTAAGAAACTAAAAACCTACATTGATAAGGTCTCTGAATTGATACTAAAAGGAAAAAAAAATGAGACTTTGACAGTCAGAATGGATCCAGCTGAAATTGTGGTACCTTTTACTAATGCAGAGATGGCCTCGTTATGGGCACAAGAACAACAGATACCCTAAAAGCAAGTGACTCACATCCATAAAAAGAACTACTTGGATTCTCCCTCATATAAAGGGAACTCCACTATCTGGAGCCCCTACACTTTACACTGATGCCAGTAAATCAGGAAAAGCATGATATAAGACTAAGAGTCCCTATAAGTCAGTTCAAAAATCTGAATTATATGCAATACTTATGGTGTTGTACGATTTTCAAGAGTCTCCTAATATAGTAACCGACTCTCAATATGCAGAAAGTGTTGTTTACACATAGAGACTGCTGAACTTGTTCAAGATGGTTCTGAATTGACTTCACTATTTAATGAACTACAACAAATGATCAGAAATAGGAGTTATCCATGATATATAACACGCATAAGATCCCATACAGGTCTGCCAGGCCCTCTGGTGCAAGGTAATAATGAAATGGACCAGCTATTGATAGGAAGTATACTAGAAGCTTCAGAATTTCATAAAAAACACCACATTTGTAGTAGAATTTCCCCCCAATTAACTTAAATATTAATCCAAGAAGCCTGTGATTGGACAGGGAAAAGGGAGGTGGAGCTAAGAGTTTCAGAGACAGTGACAGAGAGATAGGACAGTGAGGAGAAGGAAGGAAGATGGAGGAGGAAGACTATCCAGATTTCTTGTGGCTTTAAATAGCCACAAGTAGCTATGAATATCATAAGAGGATAGAATATCTGGGATAACTTGTCTAGTCTAGGTGGGCAGCTTGTGTCATTATCAATTGACTCTGAAATTATTGTGTGGGCATCTTGCGAATTAAAAATTTAAATATATAAAAATATGACTGATTAATTATAAGCTTCTTGAGTTTTGATTTTACCGGGTTACTGGGATTTGGGACCGCTGACCACAGGGGTTGGATGGCTGGGAATCCTCCGCAAGAGAACCTCGTTTCATCATTCTGGGGCTAGCCTACAGGCAGACGTGGCAAGACCACCAGGGCAGAGAGTAGCTGGGTATAGCACAGGATGCTGCCACCACTTTTTTTAAATATTTCCCACAACAATGTTAGCAGCAAAGGTTTAAAGAAAGAATTTTCTATCACTTGGCAACAAACCAAGGAAATTATGAGGCAATGTCCTACTTGCTCAATATGTAATCAAACTCCATTACCTACAGTAACTAACCCTAATGGTACCCAAAGAAATGATATTTGGCAAATGGATGCCTTCTATTTACAGAGTTTGGTAAACTGAAATATGTGCATCATACTATAGACACATATTCAGGATTTCAATGGGCAACTGCCTTAGTGTCAGAAAAGGCTGATTCTGTAATTACACATTTGTTAGAAGTTATGGCCATTCTGGGAATACTCCTACAAATTAAGACAGACAACAGTCTGTCCTATATCTCTAATAAGATGAAGCAGTTTTTTACATATTATAATATAAAACATGTTACAGGCATACACACAATCCTAGAGGACAAGTGATTGTGGAGAGATCCAATCGAACTCTAAAGGAGATGCTTAATAGGCAAAAGGGAGCAACAAAAATCCCCAAAGCTAGATTGCATAGTACTTTATTAACCTTAAAGTTTTTTTAAATGCTAATGAGCAAAACACTACAACTTCTGAAAGACATTGAATTATAAAAAAAACAAAAAACAAAACAAAACAAAACAAAAACCTACTGAACTAAACCAGCCTGTTTATATAAGGATATTCTGACATCAGAATGGAAAATGGGAAATGTGTTATGCTGGGGGATGGGTTATGTCTATGTTTCCACAGGAAAAGAAAAGCTGTGGGTTCCTTCCAAGTTGATAAAAATGAGACATGACAAAGGGAGACCTCCTAAACACCTCGGTGATAGAGAAGAAAAGGAAGACTAAAACGATCAACAAAATAGGTGATGTATATGTGGTGATGTTTATGTCTCTGTCTATGGAGACAGCTCTGGAACCAGCTGAGACTAAAATATCTATACACAGCCAATAACACTTACTGGGTACAAAATTTTCATGACTTGTTATTACCTGAGAACTTTATATTGCAGTCTGATTATAAATTGTCTTTCTTTATTGATCTTCACTAACCAATCTGTGGACCCTGCATGCTCAATATGAATGTCTTTACAGAACTATAGTCGCTTGTAAGTTCTGTGTACTGCGGGATGAAAGAAGAGAAAGACAGTCCTGACAAGATTCATACTCCGGGATGCTGAGATTATGGAACCTTCCATTCCAGTTCTTTGTTTGATTCTACTTCAACTACATAGAAACTGTTTCTTTTAAAGACTTGCTTTCCAAACTTTTCCCGAATAGCTAGCTTGACTCTCCAGCCTTTTGGACTGTCATAGTCAAGGTGTCAGCTAAGCAATGAACTTTCTCAACGCAGAGTGACTGGAAGGCAAATGATGCCAGCTTTGACAAAGCCAATTTTTCTATTACCCTTTGGGCCCCCAGAAGAGAATTCTTCACCCCAGTTCATCTGGAAGCAGACAAAAGATCGTTGTCCCATTCTCTTATGTTGGGATGGATGGTTCTGGTTATTTTACAAATTATGCATATGTTGTCATTTTAAGGGATTCTTTACAAATGTAGCTTTGAAAAGGGGGGGAAATAGCTTAAACTCAGGGATTTCCACCTTTCCTTTCCTCTTCTCTATTCTTCCTTTTTAGGTAAAGAAGGGAGAGGTGAAAGAAGGGGGATATAGTAATATCATAGAAATTAGAGAAATAGACAGTAGAGATAGGTTATCAAATTTACTCTTGAAAAAAACATTGCGGTTATATCTTACATTGGCAGAAACCTTTATAATTGATACAAAGTTAAAGTTTTAATTTCTGACATTGGTACCCAATTTATTTTTGATTTATTGTGATATCAATTTAAGGTTTTCATTGACATAAATTTCTTCTATTGATACAAAGAGTTAAGAATACAAAGCTCAGACCCAGTCCTTCTGTAGCTACTGTTACAAACTGTTTTTAAATGTTTAAGCAATACGAGTTAAAGGCCAGATAGCAAACTCATGGTTCTGAGGTAATTAAAAGAGTGTTTTTGAGATATTTCAATTAGAGATGGTTGAGAGAAGTTAAAGCTTAACAGTTCAGCTATAGTTTGCATAGATAGTTTTCAAAGATGTCAGAGATCCTCAGAATGTGAGACTTAATGTTATTTGATCATTTGATGCTGAGACATGCCTGCTCCTGACAGCGCCCCCTTTCTGAGCATCTTCGTCTCCAGGCGAGGTTGTTTATTGTGGCAAGGCAGCCACTGGGCAGAAATAGCCTATTTCTTCTACAGACCTATACTGTCCATGAGAGGACACAAGATACAGGATAGTTGACTGCTTAGTTCTGCTGAGACAGAATTAGCTAGTCCTTCATAATTCCTGTTTCACAAGATCTATCAGTTGATCCTGGGCCAGAAGGCTACAGGTTGATGCTCCAATGTGTTGTGTACTGAGAGACTGTCCAGGCAATGAGCTGTCTCTATAAATTTGTTAAGTTTTGGAAGCTTTGTTTTGTGCTCCTTATATTTTCAGGTAATATTTAAGCTGTTCTTGGATTGCTGACGGGGTATAGTCTCATAACCAACCCAAGTTGTTTAGCACTGAGAGAGATGACACAGATTTGAGAGGATAGTTTTCAGATGGTACACAATCTAAAACTAGGACATAATTCAGGTGTAGAATTAAGCCTTTTTAAGCTAGATGGATGGCAGAGTGCTTTATCTAATTGACAAATTGTTCGACTGGATGTCATTTATACCTCATACTGTGTGATTTACTTGTCACAATTTATTTAAATATCTGGGAGAAGAGGTTTTTTTTATTGGACAGAAAAGGTGAGATGTAGAAGAATTTCCTTTAATTATCTGATTGGCTAATAAAGACGACAAATAGCCAATCATTGGGCAAAAGTGAGGAGGTGGATTTTTCTGGGAAAGACAGGAAGATGAGGGGAGGAGTAGTTGCAGGAATGGCGAATGGAGGAGGACAGAGGGAGAGTTGTTGGAAGGAAGACGGAGCAGAAGCTCATGGTCTGGAGAAGCTGCAAGTAGCAGGGATTTCATAGCTGTGGAAGAAAGCGGTGTAGAGGCACCAATGTAGGCATGCAGTTTATAAATATATAACTGAGTTGTGTTTTCCTTGCATGGGCTTATTAGGGGTGGAGATTTACCACAACACATGCCTACTATCAGAACTTCTGAGGCTATGCAGGCTGCCAGAACTCCAGTCCACATCTCTGGTGAAAGGCCTCTGCTCCAACAAAGGCCACCTGGGCATCAGAAGTCCAGCCACCATCTTGGCTGGAGACCCTCTATTCAACTACAGGCTACCCTGGCCAGAAGGCCAGAGAGGAAACAGAAACCAAGGAACAAAAGACCCATCCAACAAAGACAAACACAGAAATCAGCACCTAGATCTATAATCACCCCCAACCCAGATACCTTGACACCAGTGTAAGAACACAACCACAGCAAAAGCAATATGTCACCACAAGAACCCAGTTATCCTACTACAGCAAGCCCCGAATATTCCGACACAGCTGAAGCACAAGAAAATGACCTTAAGCCAAACTTTTTGAAGGTGAGAGAGGTCCTTAAAGAGGAAATTAATAAATCCCTTAAAGAAATCAAGGAAAAGAAACAAAAATAGGAAATGAGTAATAAACCTTAAAGGAAGCCAAGAAAAAAACAGAGTTGAAAGAAACAAACAAAAATGTTCAAGACCTGAAAATGGAAATGGAAGCAATAAAGAAAACACAAACTGAGCACATTCTGGAAATGGAAAATCTAGGTACGTGAACAGGAATTACAGATGCAAACATCTCCAACAGAATACAGGAGATGGAAGAGAGACTCTCAGGATTCCTGTTCTCTCCTTTGGCAACATGCCTTTGGAAGGATTCAAGAAGCTTGTGTGCTACCATGATGGTTTGTATATTCTTGGTCCAGAGAGTGACACTATTAGAAGCTGTGGCCCTGTTGGAGTAGGTGTGTCACTGTGGGTGTGGGCTTTAAGACCCTCATCCTAGCTGCCTGGAAGCCAGTATTCTGCTAGCAGCCTTCAGATGAAGATGTAGAACTCTCATCTCCTCCTGCACCATGCCTGCCTGGATGCTTCCATGCTCTTACCTTGATGATAATGGACTGGACCTCTGAACCTGTAAGCCAGCCGCAATTAAATGTCTTTTATAAGACTTCCCATGGTCATGGTGTCTGTTCACAGCAATAAAGTGCATACACTTAGTAGGTTGTGTCCAATGTTGTCAAGTTCTTTTTTTTAATGAGTTCTCACTATCCTTAATAAGTCAGCCTTGAACTCTTGGGTTCAGGATATCCTCCTGTCTCAGCATCTGAGTAGCTGGACCTAGCAGCACACACTGTGCCTGCCTCACTGCGTCAATCTGTGATGGTAACTGAATTCCGAGAGGTGTAGTTCCATTTAGATCACATGATGTGAATATCAATGTCCAATCCCAGTTAGTTCTGCTTTTCTCATCACCAGGAAGCAACCCCCCTTTCTGTTAAGATGGACACAGAAACTAGAGATAACAAGCCAGTGCATCCTGCTTGAGTCTTTCCTGTCCCACAGTCCACACCTATCCTACCTAAAAAGCAGATGTTCTGCTTCCTTTCCCCAAGTTAGGAGTCAGCAAATTGTGCCAGAGAAAGGTGACTGTTACAAAGAGTGTCTACAGAGCAGTTCTTCCAGTTCCAGCACATCCCAACTCTTCCTCCAATGGGAACCAACTGTGGATGATGGTTCTGACCTGACAGACAGGTACGATCACCCAAAGTCAAATTCAGAGGGAAATTTCACTTTGAGTTTATAATGTCCTTCTGATCATGAAATAGCATATAAAAGATCTTGTGAGATGAGGTTGAACTCTGTAGTCCAACCTGGGCTAGAACATGCAATGTCCCAGGCTAGCCCCAAACTTCATTCTCTTGAGTGCAGTTTCTGGCACTATAGCGTGTGCCACCATACTTAACAAACAATATGGATTTTATTTTTTTTCTAAAATAAATTCCTTTAAAGGAAAAAAATCCCTTTCTCCTGGGAAAGAAATATTCTTTTTTAAATTTAAAACAGGGTTTCTTTGTGTAACAGCCCTTGCTGTCCTAGACTTGCTTTGCAGACCAGGCTGGCCTCAAACTCACAGAGATCCACCTGCCTCTGCCTCCCGAATGCTGGAATTAAAGACATGCACCACCGTGCCTGGAAAGAAAGAAATATTATCCAGTCTTGAGTGATGCATTTTCTTTATGAGTATTTTCAGCTGCACAGTTCAATGCACATAGCATCTTTCCCCATGCTGCCAAGGTGCCTCTTACCCACAGATAATCCATGACCTCAGAGGCACATATGTCCTGAAAAATAACGTTCTAGATAATGGGGAGAGAAGCCTCAGGGCAGAGGAATTTTCTTCTTTCCATGTGGGAGAAATGACCTACACCTTTTACTCCTTGTAGGAGGACTTGGTGTTATTTTTTTTGCAGCTCTGTGTGGCAGCCATTCAAGCAGTTGGGAACTGTGCGTGGGAGAGGGAATCAGAGAGAATCTCGCAAGTGAGGTTCCAAAACCCTTCACACGTCAGAGCATGGCGCCGGGGCCTCATGAGTACTCGTGCCTATGGAGTACTGCTTGAGTGGTGTTGCTTGTGCCTGTGCTGAAGGTCAGGACCAGGAAAGCAGAATATGTCCTGCAATTTACACAAGTCCCCTGGCCTCCTGGGCCTTAGCGTCCTCCTTGGAAAATAATGGATGGACCTTAAGACAAACTTTCCACAGTTTACACAGGGTTTACACCCTGTGAGTCAATACTGTGTTCTTTTACACACACAAGTGAGTATTTACATATGCTTAGTTAACTTCTACTTCACTTACAACTGCTGTAAAAACTGCATTCCATGCCATGCTTGAAATGTTCCAAAGTTCAGTTCAGTGAGTAAATTGCACCCAAGGTTTCTAAAATAATAATAATAATAATAAAAGACATAAGCCAATGAAAATATACTTTCTAGAACATTTGTATTTGTGGTGATTCTAAGTTACATATAATTAAAAATAACTTACTTTGCTAAAGAATTCTGAGGATGACACTGGCTTATGATTTATACTTTTTATATTTACATTATGTGATACATTAGACACAGTAAATGTCTATTTACTGTGAGAAAAAAATGTCAATTTTTTTTCTCCAAAGCTCTTTACTTCTCTGAGAGGGTTTTTAGCACCATTGACATTTTGTCTTGGACTACTCTTTGTTATATGGGTTTGCCCTATATACTTGAAGATGTTTAGGAACAGCTATGGCATCTGCTTACCAGATGCCAGCAGCTCATCCACAATTGCCAAAGGGGGCGTTGTCACACTGAGAGAGAACTGTCATGACTCACTCTGACTTACCAGAATTCTCATATTTGGCTTTATTACAGACTAAACAGATTTGGCATAGAGTGTTCTCGACATCCAATCAGCAATAAAGTTTTAGTTATTGTACTAATAATGGATTCCATCCTGATAATTTCATATACCTACCTCTATCTCATTATACTGTGCCCTTATCTGTCCTACTAAGTCTCAGTCCCACTCTGCTGGTTTTCTCCTCCAGATACAGTCTTACTTTCCTGTTGCACACGCACAGGCACACAATGATTGCTCATATTCGAGGAAATGGGATGTTTTATCCTTATTCCATTTCCTCTCTTGTTCTCCATCCTTCCATGCTTGTTTCTCACCCCTCACAGTGCATCTTCCATTTCCAGTATCACATACAAATCTAGGAGTGTAGCTCACTGGGAGGGCACTCGAATAGCAAATACAAGACGCTAGGTTTGTCCCCGTCACCAAAACAAATTGAAAAAAATGCAATATTTGTCTTTTTTGAGACTAGCTTATTATTGAGTCCTACTAGCAAAGGTGGAAGTCACCAAGGGGGATTAAAATTTAAATATAAAGGGATTATAATTGTAACTTACATATACTTCAAAAAAGGTAATGACTCAAATGTCCTTCTTTCAATGTAATGTATTTTATTGCAAGACAAATCCCTAGGAGACATAAAAGAGAAATATTGCTTTGCTTAGCTATTAGATACCTAGTAAGTATAACTAATAGAACTTAGAGTTGATAATAGAAAATACAATGTTTTTATCTAAACTATAAACCTTTGGATTTGAATATTTTAAAGCCGCTTAGCCAGTCCATCCATCTCCCAAGAGTCCCATCCTTTAGGATATTCAAATATATAAAATAAAACTATAGATCTTGATAGATTCTGGAGTTAGTCATTTTGAAAGGTGATATGACTTTTTATGTGTATTTCCATGTAGGCTAGGCTGCCCTCAAACTCCCAGTTTTCCTACCTCAGCCTCCTGAGTTCTGAAATTATTAGGTAATTCCAGGTACCGAGGCCTCTGAAGACACAGGTTCTCAGCTCTACTTCAGACTTGCTGATTCAGCAACTGTCACTGAGGAGTGATGCCAGAGCCCAGTTCTAGCAAATGCTTCAGGTGATGCCGTGAGACTTTTCTGCTAGCACTGCTACAGTGCCGTGGTCCTCCCTCATCATGGTACCCTGGCATGGCATTCAAATCCCCAGACAGTCTGGCTGTACAGGTGCTCATGAGCATGCCTCTAACAGGTTTTTAACTGTTGTCTCCACTCTTGTGTTGAGTGCCTAGCATATTTTCCCCCAAGAGACCTGTCTGGGGCTGGTGAGATGTCTTAATGAATATGGACACCTGTGGCCAAGGCTAATGTCCAATATCCTGAGTCCGACCCCCTAAACCCCATAGTTAAAGGAGAGAACCAAATCCTGCAAGTTGTCATATGATCTCCACACCTGTCTCTGACAAGAACTCTCTCTCTCTCTCTCTCTCTCTCTCTCACACACACACACACACATACACACACACACAAACACACACACACTAACAAAGATATAATCATGTGCACACACACATACATATACACACTAAACAAAGATGTAATCATGTGCGCGCGCACACACACACACACACACACACACATACACACACACACACACCTTCAAATTAATGCAGGTGGCTCTCCTCTAATCTTAGATGTGATGGCTTGAAGGGTTAATTCCTTCTATCCTATTATCCTTTTTGTTTTTTGTATTTTGCATTGGTAAAGTTAGTTTAGCAGACATTTTTGACCGTGCAGGCCACACATAATTTATATTGCACATTCTTTATTGATTCTCTTTTTTCTTTTTTTTAGTCCTGTTAATGGTTTGGATATAAAGTAAACCCTCTACTTCCTCCAACTCCCCTGAAAATACGAAAAGGATCATATACTGGAGGTTTGATTCTCAGCTTGGGGGGGGGTGTCTATTGATCTTGAAGACACTAAGGTCATCCACAAATTAACCCACTGATGAGCCCCTTCCTGAATGTGCCAGGAGAAGGCGGTGCCTGACTGGAGGGAGCGGGTGCATGGGGGCGTCCTTTATTGCTGGGCATTTCTTCTTTCACTCTTTCTGAGGTTTTGCTCTACCACAGCCTTCCAGTATCATGCTCTGCCTCACCACAGGCCAGAAGCAATGGAGTCAGCTGTCAGGAACCGAAAACCTCTGAGAGGAAGGGTCAAAATGAATCTTGACTCCATAAATTGTTCTTATCAGGTACCCTGTCACATCACCTTGCACAAGTCCTATAAGAGTATCAAATCACTCCCAACTCATGGGCTACAGGAAATGAGAACATGGACCCGACTTCACTGAGGTATGGCAAGATCTAAATAGAAGCATATGCCTTAGAAAACCAGGGTCATGTGAGTTTCAGTAATGGCTCAGATCTTACTAACGTTTTCCTTCTGTAAATGGAGTTCTTCTGTTTGAAGCTTGTCTATATGATTTAGGAAATTTAAAATGCATAGAAGCCATTCTAATGTTAGAGATAGGCTGACACCCCCATAGACCGACATAACTGCAGATTTTCTCTGATCATATTTTTTAGAGCCAGGCTCTTGCCAAGCAGCCCTGGAACAGGTATGAAACCCGCTATGTAGACCATGCAGATCTCCAACTTGCAGCAATCCTTCCGTTTTCTACCTCCTCAGTGCTGGGAGTATAGGTAAGCACTGCCAAACCTAGTCAATAATTGTACAATTTTATTGCTTGAAGAGATGTCAGTATCTAATCCATCCACAGATAATTCATTACTTACAAAGAGATATGCTCAACTAACTTACAAAACCTGGAGGGATAGCAGGCCTTCAAACGAATCCTTATGTAATTCAGTCAGGTGATTTTCACTGAGAATTCTGGAAAATTAAAAGGTTGCCTGGATCAAAAATCATCAAACAGACGGAGAACATTGGTGGTGAAATGGGACAAGGAGATACACACTGTCATGTGCTATTGCCTAGAGCGGAAGTTGACACTACTTATCCTTAGAGCAAATAAAATTTCATATGTGCAATGGTCTCCATCCTAAAGATTCTATTTCTGGATATCTGGTCTCTAGAAACACTCTAAGGTATACATGACATTTATTACAGCCAGACATGTAGCAGAAAAACCAGGTAATCTCTAAACACCAGCAGGATACTATTAAATTCTCACGGATGTGTACATACTATGAAATATTATGCAGGACTGGAAAGAAATAAAATATGTGTTAAAAAGGAACCTTCAAGATCAATATCATACAATGAAAACATCATGTTGCAGGATGTTATCATTTATGTAAAAATGAAAAAAGGAATTTGTGACACATCTAATTTTCTATATGCAAATATGTTTGGAGGGATATATACCAAAAATCACAGTAGCAGTTACCTATTCTAGTCAGTTTATTTTCAACTTGATAGAAACTAGGGTCATCTGTGAAGAGGAGATCTCAACTGAGAAGATGTCTCCACTGTGGGCAAATTGGGTATTTTCTGCTTGCTCTCTCTCTCTCTCTCTCTCTCTCTCTCTCTCTCTCTCTCTCTCTCTCTTTCTTTCTTTCTTTCTTTCTTTCTTTGAGACAGGGTTTCTCTGTGGTATAGCCCTGGCTGTCCTGGAACTCACTCTGTAGACCAGGCTGTCTTTGAACTCAGAAATCTGCCTGCCTCTGCCTCCCAAGTGCTGGGATTAAAGGCATGTACCACCACTGCCCAGCTGGTATTTTCTTTATAAATTTTTGATGCATGAGGGCTCAGCCCACTGTGGGCAATGTCATCCTGGGGTAAGGGGCCTGGGATGAACAGGAAAACAAACTTCCCAAGCAAGGAGGAGTGAGCCAGTAAACAGTGGTCCTCTAGAGCTTCTGCTTCAATCCGTGACTCAGGCAGGCTCCATTCTGAAGCTCACACACTCCTTTCAGGACCAGTTGCAATTGTAAGATGGAGTAAACTTCTCTCCTGGTAACTTTCGTTCATGGTCTTTATCACAGCAAAACAAGACTAACACATCACCACAGCGGTGAAAATTTAGGACACAAGGAAGATTTCTCTATATCTGATATTTAATTTATATCCATTAAGAATGTAATCATAAGGTCAGGTCTGGTGGAGCACACCTTTAAACCAGCATCCAAGAAGCAGAGGCAGGTGGATCTCTTTGAGTTTGAGGCCCATCTGGTCGGCTTAAGTGAGTTTCAGGCCAGCCAAGGGTGACACAGAGAGACATTGTCTCAAAAAGCAAAAACAGCCAAAAATGTCATCCATGAGAGACAAGTTTAAACTGTCAGTGCTTTCAGAGAGAGAGTCCATAAAATTTAATCGAAAAAGTTGGGAAGCAAAATGACCTCAAGGGAAAAGGGAGCTTGTTGCCAAGACTCAAACCTGAGTTCAATCTCCTGGGCCCATATGGTAGAAGGAGAAGAGCAAGTTTTACAAGCTGTCCTCTGACCTCCACATGCATGCTCTGGCTGGGTGTGCTCATACGAATGCACACAAAATAAAATGGAAAACAATTTTTGACTGAATTGATGGTGTTTGAACCTATGGCCTTGTGCGTGTGAGGCAACTCTCCTCTGCTCTGTAACACTTAGTCAGCACAAAATTTACCAGAGAAATTCAGTCAATATAGCTTGATTAGGACTGTGAAGAGGAAATACCTTGTCACATGGGTATTTGGCTCAAAACCTGGCCCAAGAACTTATAGTGGAGTGGGTCTTTTGTTTGTTTGTTCGTTTGTTTTATGTTCATATTTGGAGAAAACATACTCACAGTTTCTCGGCCCAACGGTATGCTTTCCACACATTTTTGTCAATGTAAGAAATAACATTTCCTTGGAAATTTCTGTGAAGAAACAATTTATATACTTGAGTAAACAGAAAAAGAATCAGCAGAATCAGTAGAAATCATCACACCCTCATGGAGGTGCTCAATGAAGAACAGAAGACACCAACTCTCTAATTCCAGGATTTCTTAGTTTCCAAGGGAGCACAGTTAAGGGTGCAGGGCTACTGGTGCAAGCAGTGAGACATTTCCTCAGAAGGTGAATGTCTAACCTGTGGGCTCACATTCTACTCCTCTCTGTGTTGTAGATGCTAGAGCCCAACTCTAAATTTAGCTAGTCGCTGAATCCTGTCTTCTCTTTCTTATGGGCTGTCATGGTGGTGGGGGGCTGGAGGCCATTATATTTATAGATTTTAAAATGGTTGAAGATATGAGAATGGTGGAATATGCATGATCCTAGCACTTGAAAGGCCCAGACAGGAGACTCAGAAACTCCAGGCTAGATTATACTACTGTTCTGTATTTTATTCTTTTTAGTTCTCCTGTCTTACTTTTTTTTCTTTTCTGAAAATTCCTGATGGCTTTCCATGTCTCCCTGTGTCACTTCCTAAATCTTAGAGTTGATATTCCGGATCTCATGCAATGTCTTTGTTTTTAGTTTGACTTGTCTAAATCTCCATCTTTCTTATAATCAAGCCTTTGCCTAGGTTGTACTCTCTGATTTTACTGTTCAATCATTACAGGCATCCTTTGAGCCACAGGCTAAGGTTTACTGTCCCTTTGTCCCTTCTGTGTCATTTCCACATTCTAGATACAACACACATACTCTGTGACTCTCACAGTTCTGAGCTTCAAGTTTCACACAAAAGTTTATATATCCTAGGATGAAGATAAGTTTCTGAACGTAACAGAAATTGCAGGTATTAACAGCTAACACTCATGGATGCTAAGAACTAAGATTCAGTAAGTCAACTAAGCCTCACAACAGTCTTGTGAAAGAGTAGCTAACAGACTCTGCCCCCCCAATGTTGTCCCTTTTCCTGGTTTCCCCCCAAAAATCCCCTAACCCATCCCCTCTTCCCATGCTCACCAATCCACCCACTCCCTCTTCCCTGTCTTGGCATTCTCCTTTACTGGGGCATCTAGCTTTCTCAGGACCAAGGGTGTCTCCTCCCTTTGATGCCCAACAAGGCCATCCTCTGCTGCATATGCATCTGGAGCCATGGATCCCTCCATGTGTACTCTTTGGTTTGTGGTTTAGTCCCTGGGAGCTCTGGGGGTACTGTGTGGTACATATTGTTGTTCCCCAAGGAGCTGAAGGGGTTTGCAGTGCCATTAGGAGGAGCAACAATAAGCACTCTTCCTAAAGTTGCAGAGCTACCACATGAAAGGCCTGGGATCCAACCGCAGGAGTCCAGCTCTGGGATCTATTCCCACCTCTCTGTTGCAGCCTCACTAATGAGTTATAAAGAGGCTGGAGTGAAAAAATAGAAGAGCCAACATTGAGCTCATTATAATTGCATAATGGGGCTAAACAAAAACGAATATGGAAAAGAGAGGCCACCACAAAAGATTGGAGAAGGGGACTGTAGTAAGAAGACTTCACAAACAAAGGTAAGAGCAGAAAGTCAGTCAGTGTTGGTTGGGGTGACAAGGAAGGCCCAGGAAGGCTTTGAGGAAAATATCACCATGTCAAGCATAATGCAAAACAGAAATAAGAAAAGGTGATTCTTACAAAACAGTTAGGGTGTCCTTGTGGGTGTTGGACCTTGGCACAGGCACCTGGTGCAGTCTCCGCATTGGGCTGAGATGATTACACAATAGTGTGTGATTTTTACACAAGCAGAAGTCACATAGGTTGGTGTTCGTGGAGCCATTTGGTTTCATTTGAAAAATTAAATCTTTCTCTGTATTAAAATTTCCAGCATATGGAGTTATGGTAAGTTCAAGAGACATAGGTTCAAGTGTAATGCCACTTGGGATTTGCTGAGCTGTGGTCTCAAGCACAGGTGCAAAAGGGCTTACTAGTCTATCAGACTGTGGCGTTGTGGAAGATTGTTGGCTTGTGGGTGAAGACCAAGTTGTGACTTCAGTTGACTTTGGTTGCTGAGTCTGAACTTGGCTTGACGGTAAAAGTACCACCTCATAGTGTTTTGAAGGAGGGGACATAGTTGTTGGGTCTGTAGAATGCGTAGTCTCTGGGTGAGTAGTTGTTAGGGCTATGGAATGTATAGTCTCTGGATGACTGGTTGCTGGGGCTTCAGATTGTGCAGTCTTTGACTCTAGATGCTGAGATCGACCATGAGCATTCGCTAGAACTGCCACTTTGAGGAGCACTGGACTTTGAGCTACAGTCCCTTTAGATGACTCCATAAACTGAACTGGTGCAGAATGTTGGACTGTTGTAGCAGGTGGGGGAGCTATGGAAAATTCTGGGTGTGAGAGACGAACTGTGACTTGAGCTGGGTTTCCATGCAGAGCCTGAACCCGGTCGTCAGGTGGAAGGGTCATCTCATAGTGCTTTTGAGGGAGAGCTGTAAGATTATATGTGGTGGCCAAAAGTTCAGGCTCTACACTGGATATTGTAGCTATACCATGCTCTACTTTTAGATGTTGAACTGTGTCTTTAGGAGAAACCAGATTCTGAGTTTGATCCTGAGTTGGTGTTATTTCATAAAACACTGGAGCTTTTGCTCCAACTTCCTCATGTGGCTGTTCAGGCTCAGGAAGGATCTCCTGTGCATGTGGAGAAGTCTCAACATTTAGATTGTGGCTTGGAATTACTGTAAGTTCCAGATCCAAAGGGTGAACCGTCACTTCAGTTAGATTTGGATGTTGAATATAAACTTGTTCTGAAAGTGTCGTTGGATGGTATTGTGGAGGAGAAACTGTACTTTTGTGTGGGGTTGTAGGCTCTGTACTTATGTTGAGGTCCAAAGGCCAAAATGAGGTAGTAGGCAGTACTAGATACTCAGTTTTATCTCGAGCTGGTGTTGGAACTGTTACTTCTGTGTATCCTGGTGATGGAGTGACCGCCTCTTTAGCTGAATCTGAGGGCTGAGCCTGTTCAGTTTGAGAAAGTTCTACCTCAGGAGTAGGTTGTGGAGACATGCTAAGTTCCATAACCAAAGATTGAAATGTAACTTCACTTGGGTATGAGTGCTGAGTGTGAACCTGTTCTGGAGGTACCTGAGAGTACTTTGGAGGAGGAATTGTAGCCTCCTTCAAGGGTGTTAAATTGTCAGCCTCTCTGGCAGGCTCTGGATCCAGGTCCAAATGTTGAAATGTAATGATGGGTAAGGTTGGATTCTCAACTGCATCTTGACTAGATATTGCAAGTGTCACTTCCTGATAGGCCAGGGCTTGAGTTACAGCTTCCTTTGGTGGATCTATAGGCTGAGTTGTGCTCTCCTGTGTAGTTTGAGAAAGTTCTCTCTCAGTATCAGACTGAGAAGTTATGGTGAGTTCCAGGTCCACAGGCTGAAGGGTTGTTGAGTGCTCATCTTGAATCTGACCTGGTGTTGAAACTTTCATCTCCTGATGTAGAGGGGCTGGAGCTACAACTTTTGTAGGTGGTTCTGTAATCTGAGTTGTGGTCTCTGACATAATTTGAGGAAGTTCCTCAGGAGTCAGGTGTGGAGTTCTGCTAAGTCCCAGATCCAAAGGCTGAACTGTGACTTCTGTTACACAGGGAATGTGATCCTGAAGGTGCTCTGGAGGAGGAACTGTAGTCTTCATTGTGGTTGTAGGCTGCTGAGTCTCCTCTCTTGCAGGCTCTGAACTTGTGGTGCATTCTAGGTCCAAAGGCTGAAATGAGACAGTGGGTGAAGTTGAATACTCAGTTTGAGCCTGACTTGGTGTTGAAACTTTCACCTCCTGATATATTGGAGATACAACCTCTCTAGGTGATTTTGTAATCTGAGTTGTGGTCTCTGACATAGTTTGAGGAAGTTCCTCAGGATTTGGTTGTGGAGTTACGGTAAGTCCCCGATCCACAGGTTGAACTGTGACTGCACTTGGGTATGGATTCTGAATGTGAAACTCTAGTGGAAGTGTCACCTGAGGAGGCTTTGGAGGAGGAACTGTAGTCTCCTTTGGGGTTGTGGAATGGTGAACTTCTCTAGTAGGCTCTGAACTTATGGCGAGTTTCAGGTCCAAAGGCTGAAATGAGACAGCAGGTGGAACTGGATATTCAACTTGATCCTGGCCTGGTGTTGGAACTGTCATCTTCTGATATAGAGGGGCTGGAGTTGCAACCCCTCTACGTGGTTCTGTAATCTGAGTTGTGATCTCTGGCATAGTTTGAGGAAGTTCCTCAGGAGTTGGCTGTGGACTTGTGGTAAGTCCCAGATCCAAAGGCTGAACTGTGACTTCAGTTGGGTATGGAAATATTGCCTGAGGATACGTTGAAGGAGGTGTCTTCTTTGGTTCTGTAGTGTGGTTGGCCTCTGGAGTATACCGTGAAGTTATGGTGAATTCCAGGTCCAAAACCTGAAATGAGACAGTGTGTGCTGTTGGATACTCTGCTTGAATCTGACCTGGTGTTGGAACTATAATTTGCTGAGTTGGAAGGTGAGTTACAATATTGTTCATTGACTCTGGAAGCTGGTTTGGGATCACTTGCTGGGTTGGAGAAAAAACTATCTCCTTTGGAGGTTCTGAATCCTGTGCTGGGGTGAGCTGTAGCACTAGAGATGATCCTACATTCTCGGGGAGATCTTCAAGTTGAGACAAGTTCATATACTGAGTTGTAGAAGGTTCTGCACCCATAATGGAATCTGGAGATAGATATAGGCCTCTCTGCTGAGTAGGAAAGGGATATGCCTCTTCGTGGAGGTCTGCTTTCTGAGTTTCAGGAAATTCTGGTGTATAGGAAGGATATTCAAATTGGACTTGTGAATACTCAATTTGTTCAGTGGGAATTATAGGCATAGGAACTACGTTCTCCTTCTGAACCTGAAGGGATTCAACTTCCATGGAGGACTCTGGAGCTCTGGTATGTGCTTGGTTCAAATGTATAACTGTGGTTTTATGCAGCATTGACTGCTCATATCTGAATATTGCTTCTAGATTGTCAGGTGAAAAGAACATGGTATCTGCCACTGGAGAAAGAAAGAAAACCTCTTTGGGTGGTTCTAGATGCTGACCTGGGAATTCTTGATGAAATGGTAAAAATTGTACACCTGGAGGTTGCTTTAGGGGTGGAGACAAGTTACCCCGCTGACCTGAAGAAACTTCCTCAGGAAGCTTTTCAGGCCGGTTCAGGACCCCTTGGTAAACTGAAGAATCTTGATGACTTGCAGAGGGCATTGGGTACTGACTTATAACTTCTTCTTGCTGGTCTTTTGAAGGTTCAAATCCCTGTTGGCTTGAAGTTTCAACCTCATTAGTCACTTCTAGAAACTTAGCTGTGACACTGTACGACACGGGAGGATAGAGTTGAGTCTGAATCAGGGGAGGACCTGTTGCCTCGTGGTGTGCTGAAGGTTGAACTATCATCTCATTAGGGAACACTAGAGGATTTACCGGGGTCTCCTGCTGGGCTGAAGAAGGTTCAACTTCCTCTAGGAGCTCTGGATTCTCATCTGTGTTCTCCTGCTGGCTTAGAGAAGGCTTCTCATGCTGAACAGGTTCTGCAGATTGACCTGGAGCCTTCTCTTGGTTTGACAAGATTTTAGCTTCTTCAGAAAGCTTTGGGGTTACAGCTGGATTTGTATGGTGAGTTGTAGAAGTGTTTCTACCATTGTCTGAGACTGCAACTGGTTTACCTACAACCTCATGAAGCACTGGAGGGGGTTCTGCCTCTGCGGTGGGATTCTGTGCTATGGTGAGCTGCACATCTGGAGGTTTAACAGCTGCAGTGGGCAAGCTTGAACGGTGAGCTTGATGGTGAGTTGAGGGTGAACTTGTCAAATGATGATGCTCTGGGGCTTGAGTTAGAACTTCCAGGTCAGAGGGCTGAGCCAACTGTTTCTGCTCATGGAGAAAAGAATCCCCCTCTTTGGTATACTCTGAAGGATGCACTGAGAACTCCTGCTGGGCTAGCAAAGACTCAGTCTCCTTGGTAGGCTCTGAAGCTATGGTAAGCTCCGAATCCACAGGTCTAACGGTAACATTTGGCAAATGATAATGGTGCAGTTTATTTGGAGCTGGCCAGACTTCATGAACTGGTGGTGTTTCAACTATAGTCTCAAAAGGGGCCTCTGGGGCTTGAAGTGAAGCCTCTTGCTCCACTGGAGACTTGACTTCCTCAGGGAGCTCTGCAGGAGTAACTAAGACATCTGACTGTTTTTCAGGACCTAATCCCACCTCCTCGGGAGATTCAAAGGGTCGAATTGGCTGCTGTAGTTCAATAGGAGAAGATTCACCCTCCAGAAGAGGACTTGGATGTTGTGATGGGACATCCTCTTGGGTTAGAGAAGACTCCTCCTCCTCTTCCTCCTCCTCCTCCTCATCTTCCTCATCTTCATCTGGAAACTGAGTTGGGGATTCCAGATACCTTTCAGGTGATTCAACCTCCCCAGAGGGCTCAGAAGGTTCAGCTGGCTGCTTTTCTAGTCTATCATGTCCGACTTTCACACGAGGACCCAGAGTCTGAATCTCTTCCAGAACTGGAGATGTCTCAGCTTCCTTAAAAGAATTTGAAGTTATTGTAACTTCCACATCTGCAGGTTTGACTGTAATCGTGGGCAAAGTATAGCGGTGGACTTGTTCCTGATTGCGATGTGAAACTGTTGCTGCTGGAGTTTCAACTATACTTGGCATAGAGGGTTCTGGAGTTGGGTGTTTAGCCCCTTGCTCAGTTGGAGGACTGACTTCTTCAGGGGGCTTTTTGTGTAGTGCTGGAATTTCTAGCTGGCTACCAGATGCTTCAAGGTCTTCAGGGAGTTGTAAAGACTCACGTAGGACCTCCTGTTGGACTAATGAAGGTCCTATCTCCTCAGAACCCTCTGAAAACTGTGCCAGGATATCTTGTTGGGTTGACGAAGGTCCTACCTCCTCAGGACTCGATGGAAGAGGGCCCGGGGCCTGAGGCAAGCTCAGAGTATGTCGGGTTTCCTTATCTGCCTCTGAAATTACTGTAATCTCCAAATCTACAGGCTTCACTGTGACGTTTGGCACTTCGGAGTGGTGGGCTTCGTTTCTTTTTGGAGAGGGACCATTTCTGTCAGGATGCTTTAATGCTGCAACCTTTCCGGAAGCAAAATGATGTTGAACTGGTTCTTTCTTCGGGTCTGAAGGCCCATCTTCATCAGGGAGCAGTGGGAGACGATCTGGGCTTTCTTGGACCATATCAAGATTCTCTGAATCTTGAGTTTGTGCCTCCAGCAGGCGTTTAATCCACTCAGAAGGATCCTCTCGGTTTACCTGGGATTGCAGAGGCAAGATGCTAGAATAAGCTTCATTAATAGTTGGGTCCCTGTACTCATCCTCCATAGTTATTTTTTGGAGTTGAGGTCTTGCAAATTGTTTTGTAGTTCCAACAACCTCCTTAGCAAGTGGCCTGTGCTGAAGTAGGTCTTTTTTTAAGTTCTGAGGTGAAGCTATGAACTTTGTTACGCTTGAACTCTCACTGTCTAGTGATGGAACAAGTGTTTCAAATAACTGGTCATCTGCAGCCTGATCTAGACTGGAAATACTTTTGAATTGTGGAGACTGATTTTGATCCCCATTTAGCTTTAGAATGTTCTTTAGCAGCTTGCTGGGTGGAGTCATTTGCTTGGTCAAGTGCTGATACAGAACAGTGAACTGATCTGACTCTGGGTGACGCTCCACAGAGGTATCTATAGCTTGGAATGAAAGAAAACTGTCCTTCAATTCCCGAGGTGGAAAGTATATCTGGGAGGGGGCAGGGGAGCCTAGGTAATCAAAGGTCCCCGTGCCTGCTTGGGATGTTTGAGCTTTCAGGGATTTGGGTGGTTGATCAGAGGTGTGCCAAGACCAGGGTTTGGTCCTCACCCAGGGCTCTGAAGTCAAACGAACTGGGTTCTGGGCGAACTCCGAAATGTGATCCGCCTGAGTCACCACCAACAAAACTTGTGTGGTGAGAAGACTTGGAGCACAGAAGCAGAAGCCCAGTGGAGTCATGACATGTGACAAGGACATGACACGTAGTATGGTGGCGATCCACAATACTGGAGTGCGCTGGCCGGAGATAAGCCTGAGGAAAGACCCCTCACCTCAGGGAACCTTGGCAACTGAGGCTGCCCTGCCTCGCCCTTTATGACAGGATACCTTTGTTACCAAAGCGTCACTAAGTGGATTCTGCACTATGAAGGGAACCTTCTACGTGACAGGACCTAAGTTTCCATTACCCAGACTGAGAAGAACGCTGATTTCTTCGTAACCCGGAATTTAGGTCTCATCCACAGGCCTTTGTTTTTGTGGGGCGAACTTCGAAAGAAAGTATCCAGGCACGCGGGGGGGGGGGGGGAGACAGAGAGCGGAAGAGGGAAGGGGAAGCGGAGGATGGGAGTAGGGGTGGGCGTGATTCAAAAGTGTCTGTCCGGTTTGGCTCTTTAACTCCTACTCTTTTTCAATCATAAACAATCCCAAGTTATAAACACTAAAATAGACCAAAAGGTTGCCGGTGTTTTGGAATAAAAAATAATTTTGTAAGTAGGTTCGAAATATGTTCTTCCCACCCCAAAGGGAAATATTTAAGACCTTTTTTTTTCTTTTTTTCCCCAAGCACACCGCTATGTTTTCATGTTAAATGGTATGATATTTCCCAGGAGGAACATAAATGCCCAGTCATTATGCTACTGATTCAAAGATGATAAATTTTGCTTTAAAAGTAGAAGCTAAGTTATTATGTAAAGAACTTTTTTGTAGTTATAGTAATCAGGGAAGTTGAGGATAAAACCAAGATCCTCATGAGTGTGACAAATGTATTTTTCATCTCAGACAATAATTAATTTGGGAGCAAGGGTCCCAGTCGGTCAATGGCAACCAAAGCCATTGGTTTCTGGATCCTTTTTCTAGTTGATGAATGAATTTCATAGGCAACAGGGAGATGGATTTTTAGATGAGAGTTTATTATAGGTTCAGGGGTGAGAGCTTAAGAGATAAGAAGTGGCGGGCATACAGATGCGCACACACAGAGAAATGTATGCAGAAATGAATTACTCTTGAAAAGAGAGAAAAAAATTATAGGAAGCAAACTGAGCTCCTGCAAGAGCAGGTCCCACAGATGGCTTCCTACTCTGAAAGTCCCGATCTAGGGTTCACCAAATCCTTACCAGATTGAGCATGAGTTGTTCAGGGGCAGGTGTCCCACCCAGGACATAGCCATCCGCCTCTCTGTTTAGGTGCTCTGTGTTTGGACTGGAGTTCAAGTCTTGCCCTCCTCTGTAGTCTCCAGGCAGTTGTGCTCACTGCTGTCTGTAATGATAGGAAAACTAACAAGAAATCTTATCCAGTGTTCCTAAGTAATTTTAGCATGTCTGACCTCTGGCGAAGACAAGAATATAGAACTGCTGTGTTCTGAGGTCCTTGCTTCTCAACTGCCTGAATGTTTACTTTCTCCTGTTTTCATCCATGCTAATTGTTGCTGGCTTTTATGTTTTATTTTTTAAATTTATGCATGTTATATAAACCTTCTAAGATGCAAAGCTAAGGAAAACTTTTTTTTATAGATAATCTCAGTGTTTTTTCATTTTTATTAGATATTTTCTTTATTTACATTTCAAATGTTATCCCCTTTCCTGGTTTCCCCTCTGTAAACCCCTATCCCATTCCCCCTCCCCCTGCTCACCAACCTACCCCCTCCCACTTCCCTGTCCTGGCATTCTCTTATGCTGGGACATCGAGCCTTCACAGGACCAAGGGCCTCTCCTCTCATTGATGTCCTATAAGGCCATCCTCTGCTACATACGTGGCTGGAGCCATGGGTCGCTCCATGTGTACTCTTTGATTGGTGGTTTAGTCCCTGGGAGCTCTGGGAGTACTGGGTGGCTCATATCATTGTTCCTCCTATGGAGCTGCAAACCCCTTCAGCTCCTTGGGTCCTTTCTCTAGCTCCTCCATTGGGGACCCTGTGCTCAGTCCAATGGTTGACTGAGAGTGTTCCCCTCTGTATTTGTCAGGCTCTAGCAGAGCCTCTCAGGAGAGAGTTATCTCAGGCTCCTGTCAGTAAGCACTTGTTGGCATCCACAATAGTGTCTGGATTTGGTAACTATATGTGGAATGGATCCCCAGGTGAGGCAGTCTCTGGATGGTCTTTCCTTCAATCTCTGCTCCATACTTCACATATCCTCCCATGGGTATTTTGTTCCCCCTTCTAAGAAGGACCGAAGTATCAACACTTTGATCTTCCTTCTTCTTGAGCTTCATGTGGTCTGGTCTGTGAATTGTATCTTGGGTATTCGGACTTCTGGGCTAATATCCATTTATCAGTGAGTGCATACCATGTGTGTTCTTTTGTGATTGGGTTACCTCACTCAGGATGATATTTTCTAGTTCCATCCATTTGCCTAAGAATTTCATGAATTCATTGTTTTTAATAGCTGAGTAGTATTCCTTTGTGTAAATGTACCACATTTTCTGCAACCTTTCCTCTGTTGAGGGACATCTGGGTTCTTTCCAGCTTCTGACTGTTATAAATAAGGCTGCTATGAACATAATGGAGCATGTGTCCTTATTATATGTTGGAGTATCTTCTGGGTATATGCTCAGGAGTGGTATAGCTGGGTCCTCAGGTAGTACTATGTCCAATTTTCTGAAGAACTGCCAAACTGATTTCCAGAGTGGTTGTACCAGCTTGCAATCTCACCAGCAATGGAAGAGAGTTTCTCTTTCTCCACATCCTCACCAGCATCTGCTGTTACCTGAGTTTTTTATTTTAGTCATTCTGACTGGTGTGAGGTGGAATCTCAGGGTTGTTTTGATTGGCATTTTCCTGATGACTAAAGATGTTGAACATTTCTTTAGGTGCTTCTCAGCCATTCGGTATTTCTCAGTTGAGAATTCTCTGTTTAACTCTGTTCACCATTTTTTAATAGGGTTATTTTGTTCTCTGGAGTCTAACTTCTTGAGTTCTTTGTATATATTGGATATTAGCCCTCTATTGGATGTAGGGTTGGTAAAGATCTTTTCCCAATCTGTTAGTTGCCATTTTGTCCTATTGATAGTGTTAAGGAAAACTTTTTTACCAAGCTGGTAGCCACCCAACTAGAATTGTTAGTGTGTTAGCCTTCTTGAAATTTATGTTTGCACATGCGCAATTATATCTTTGCAATACTCTTTAAGTAAAGACGGTCGGACTGCTCTAACATTGTACACTCCAAAGGCTACTTCCTCATAAAAGAGATTTGTCATTGCTCCTCCAAAGGATGCATCACTAAACCACTTAATTTTCAAATTACTCTTCTTTAAATATTTGCTGCTAGCATCAGGTGTGATGGTGCACGCCTTTGATGCCAGCACTGCAGGGGTAGAGGCAGGCTAGTCAGGGCTACACAGTAAGACCCGCTTAGATGTTTAAAATTGGCCATAAAGGATTTTTTTATTGGCAGTGATTTCTTGATGTTTCTACCCCACCAACGTGGAGTCATGTCAGACTAACCATGACAGATCTCCTGCTAATGAGGAACAGTTGAAATCAAACCACAGGACGTTGATCATTGATGTCTTCAGAGAATACTGTTTAGGGAGAAGGGGAGCCTTTCTAGAATTTAAATAATAAAAACATCAGGATGAGCATAGTAGCTCTTGCCCATAATTATAATATCTGAGAGGCTAAGCATGATGATTTTGAGTTTGAGGTTGGGGCTGAACTATACTGGATAACAAGACTCTGTCTCAAAGCCAACAACAAAAATTGAGTCACTTTTGGAAGAGGGCAATTAAAGCCAAGAAGGTGTGGAGAAACAGCTCTTATGGATGGTTACCTGACCTGAGTATTTTCTGACCTTGGATCCTACATAGATTCTGTTTATGACATTTATTTTAGACACAGGTATAGTTCGCCTCAAGATTAAGATGTTAAAACAATGGGAAAAAATGTGACCTTCCTGGTAGCACGAATATATTCTAAAAAGACATTGTACCCCTCCATGACTAATAGACTATTGAAACAATGGACCCCAAGAAGTTTGATTCCCCCTCCACACAAATACCAAATATTAGACTGGGAGAAAGGAGCCACAGAGGCAGTGATGGGTGAATGGGTGACATACCTGGACAGCTTGCTTATGCATACTTTTCCTCTTTGGAGAGCAGCACACATCAGGGTCCTAAAGACAGGTTCTGGAACCATGGGCTTTGGAACCTCTGGACTTCTACCTGCTCTTCTTCCTACTGTGGCTGCACTGAATCTCCTTCCTCTGACCTTCACTCCTACTCCTCAGTCTTTTATTTTTATTTCATGTGCACGTTTGTCTTTGATTGTATACATGGATACTGTGTGCATTCAGGTGCAAGAGGATGTTTGATCCCTTGCAGCTGGAGTTACCGAAAGCTGTGCATCACCTTATATGGGTATTGAGAACCGAACTCAGTTCTCTGGGAGAGCAGCAAGTGCTCTTAACTGCTGTGTCATCTCCCCATTCCTCTAATTGGCATATTCAAGATGAACAACTGAGTCTAGTGTATTTGAAATGTCAGGCTTTTACCCTAAATGTCCCAATAACTCCCACATTGGCAAAACTGGAATTATATGCCAGGAAATTGTATACAAAGTAATTTACCACCAGAACCTCCCACCACAATTGCTCTTTCCCAAACCACTGCCTTACACTGTGGGTACTTGCTATTGCCTAGCCTACTGCCCCTTTGCAGCAAATTCAGCAAACCTATTCTCTGTTATAGTCTAAAGAAAGTATTCATTCCTGATCTGACAATCCCTTCCTCTCTACCATGTCTCAAAAATGAATCTGCTGCTTCTTAATAAAACTGTATATTCAAGGTTACTTTCTCAACTTACCCTCTACCAAGAGTAAGTATCAGGACTAGTGATATAGTTCAGTTGTATGCACAAAGGCCTAGGTTCATATCTCAGTCACACACACACACACACACACACACGCACATACACACACAGACACACACACACACACACACACACACTGGCTTGGGTTGAAGAAGGCTATATACAAGTGAAACATCCTAAAGTTTACGCAGTGATGAGGTTCACTTGAGTAACACCACCAACAAAAAAGATTTGTCCAGACAAATCAGTGGTTTGTATTTGTTTCAATACATTATATATTTGGATTTATTTCACTTTTAAATTGGTAGAATTAATTTTCCTTTTTCTTATGATTTAACATACAATTTTTATTATATTGACTTATCAGTATAGATGTTTCTATATGCTACCATTAGATATGTCATATGAGCCGGGCAGTGGTGGTGCACGCCTTTAATCCCAGCACTCGGGAGGCAGAGGCAGGCGGATTTCTGAGTTCGAGGCCAGCCTGGTCTACAGAGTGAGTTCCAGGACAGCCAGGGCTATACAGAGAGACCTTGTCTTGAAAAACCAAAAAAAAAAAAAAAAAAAAGATATGTCATATGATATATTTATATAATAAAGTCTTCCCCCCAAAAGCATTTCTAAGTAAGCACACACATAAACTTAGTTCAAATTCCTTTTATTTCAGTAAAACTAATAAATTAACTTTTTCAGTAAAAAATGCTTCTACACTATTAACACATTGAAAAATATTCTCATTTTAAATTTATTTGCTCATACTTGTGACTGCACACATAACTACAACTGTCAGAAGACAACTTGTGGGAGTCAGTTATTTCTTGGGGATCTAACTTAGGTCATCAGGCATGGCAGCAATCAGGTTAACCTGTTGAACTATCTTCATTGTACAAATGAATAGGTTCAAGGCCAGCTTGGGCATGTGATTGAGACCCTGGCTCAAAATAACAAACAAAAGTCCAGAAAACAAAACAAAACCACACAAAAAAATTACAAAAAAAATTTAAAAAAAGAAAAAGGAAACATCTAATTATGAAAAATGGATATAAAAACAGTGAAAACCGTTTTTAAGTGTGTGTGTGTGTGTGTGTGTGTGTGTGTATGTGTACATGAGAGTAAGGGTCTGCAGATGCAAGTGACTTCAGATTCTCTTTTTTTTTTTTTGGTTTTTTTGAGGCAGGGTTTCTCTGTGTAGCCCTGGCTGTCCTGGAGCTCACTCTGTAGACCAGGCTGGCCTCGAACTCAGAAATCCACCTGCCTCTGCCTCCCAAGTGCTGGGATTAAAGGCATGCGCCACCACCGCCCGGCCAGATTCTCTTGAAGAGGGAAATGCAAGCACTTGTGAGCCATCTGACATGGGTGATGGGACCCAAATTTGGGTCCTTTGTGAGAGCAGCAAGCGCTCTTAACTGCTGAGCCAGCCATCTCTCTAGCCCTAGAAAATGTGGGGTTTTTTTGTTGGGCTGGTGATTCCAACCATTTCCTGTACTACAGAACTTTAGGGAATAAAGTCTTAGATTTATATTTCTCATTGCAAATGCATGCCATCTTCAGGGGGACACATTTGCATAGCCTTCAGAAAATCTAGCTGAGATTCCTCTTCAAACTCCATTAGACACCCAAGGTACTGAATTCCAAGTCCTCCTGGTACTGTTTATACTGGCTCTCACTCTTCCATATCTCAAAGATGCACTCCACGAGGTGGAACCCACACCCAACACTGCTTGGGTGACCAAGATTGAGAGACTAGATATCTCAGGGACCTAAGGTAAAACCAAATAATAGTGTTATAAAAAACAGACAGACCAACAAAAAACAGCAATAAAATGACTCCTGGTGACATTCTGCTATGCTTATAGGTCAGTGTCTTGCTCAGCCATCACCAGAGAAGCTTCCTCCTGCAGCGTGTGGAACAAATACAGAGACCCACAGCCAGACATTACACAGAGAATGAGAGACCTCAAAACACTCAGCTAGAAAGGGGATGTTTTCATCAAGTTCCTCCCCACAGGCCTCAGAGAACCCTGGGAAAAGGAGACAGAATGTGTCTTCAGAGCCAGAGGGCATGGAAGACACCAAGAAAACAAGGTGCTCTAAACTGACATGATAAAAGCTCACACAAATTCACAGAGGCAAAGGCAACATGCACAAAACCTAAGCAGCACTGTACCATGTCCTCTGTGTACATATTATGGCTTCCAGTTTAATGTCTGTATGGGATTCCTGAGTGTGCAAATGAGTGGATCTCTGATTCTTGTCCTTTCTCTTGGGTTCTTTCCTTTCTGTTTGTTTTGTCCAATTTTGATGTGGTTTCATCATATATATCATATATCACATATATATCATATTGTATATCATCATATATCATCATATATCACATCATATCTCATTATCTCTTAAAAGCCTGTTTGCTTTCCAATGAGAGACAGAAAGGGAGTGGATCTAGGTAGGAAGAGAGATAGGGAGGAACTGGGAGGAGCAGAGGGAGGTGAGGTCATAATCAGGATAAATTATGGAAGAAAAACCATACTTTCAATAAATTAATACAGCCGGGCAGTGGTGGCGCACGCCTTTAATCCCAGCACTTGGGAGGCAGAGGCAGGCGGATTTCTGAGTTCGAGGCCAGCCTGGTCTACAAAGTGAGTTCCAGGACAGCCAGGGCTACACAGAGAAACCCTGTCTCGAAACCTCCCCCCCCCAAAAAATAAAATAAATTAATAAAAGTAAATGTTTATTTAGGGATGATAGATAGATAGATAGATAGATAGATAGATAGATAGATAGATAGATAGATAGATAGATGGATGGATACAGAGAACACAATCACCAAAGTGAAATCTTTGCTTTGCTGAGCCAGTTGATGCAGGTCATCTGGAGCTGAAGAACCGGCTGTGATTAAGAGACCACCAGCATCACTGAAGTGAAATCTGGGATGGGTTTCCACAGGGTCAGCACACAGAAGCTGTGATGCAGAGGGGTCCCAGCAGTGACTTGTGCTGGCAGAGAAATCTGGTGCACCTAGGTGTTAGTAGTTGTGGAGAGAAGCAGTACTGACTGGTTTTGTGTGTCAACTTAACATAAACTGGAGTTATCACAGAGAAAGGAGCTTCAGTTGGGGAAATGCCTCCGTGAGATCCAGCTGTAAGGTGTGATCAATTAGTGATCAAGGGCGGAGGGCCCCTTGTGGGTGATGCCATCCCTGGGCTGGTAGTCTTGGGTTCTATAAGAAAGCAGGCTGAGCAAGCCAGGGGAAGCAAGCCAGTAAGGAACGTCCCTCCATGGCCTCTGCATCAGCTCCTGCTTCCTGACCTGTTTGAGTTCCAGTCCTGACTTCCTTTGATGATGAACAGCAATGTGGAAGTGTAAGCTGAATAAACCCTTTCCACCCCAACTTGCATCTTGGTCATGATGTTTTGTGCAGGAATAGAAACCCCGACTAAGACAAATAGTGGGGTATTCCTGTAACAACCTGACTATGTTTTGGGGAGGACCATGGAAGGACTTTGGAAGTTTGGGCTAGAAGATCCATTCAGTGTTAAGAGCTCTGTGAGATGTTGTGTAGGAGCTTGGAAGATAATGTTGAGAATAGTGCAGAAGATGAAGGCCTGACTTGTGAAATTTCAGAGGGAAGACTAAAGACTCTTAATCAGGGCCATTGATATTTTGTGAAGATTCTGTGGTTTTGGTTAGCTGGGGCTGAAGAATCAGCTGTGATTAACAAGATACCAGAACTACTAAAGCAAAACCTTTGCATTACTGGGACTATTGATGCTGGTTAGCTGGAGCTAAGAAATTAGCGGTGATTAAGAGGAGACCAGCATCATTGAGGTGACATCTTCTGGGAAGTGTTTTCTGAGAGCACAGAGGCTGTGTTCCAGAGATAGCCAAGGTTGTACCTTGTGCTGCAGCAGGACTTGGTACTGTGTAAGAGTCACCCAGGTGGTACTGGTTTTGAAGGCATGAAGGGGTCATGAAGAGCAGCTGAGGCTTGGCACTGTGAGAGGCCGCAGAAGGCCATTGGTGAAGGTGCAACCTCAGTTGCAGTTGATGGCCCAGGACTGAAGGAGTCATGTAAAGGAGTTGAGGCTTGGCACCATGAAGAGAGCCCATGAGAGGCTATTGGTGACACCTAGTTGCAGTGTTTTGGAGATGCTAATACTGTGAATGACCACCAAAAACAGCAGCAGCAGTGGAGTATAGGCAGCTGGAGCCTAGAAGACAAGGTGTGTGCTACAAAGGGCAGAGCTGGAGAAGTGACCCAAGCCCTTGGAGGAGCCTAGAAGATCGTGAGTGGATCTCAGACATTGGATGGTTGGAGTTTGATTTTGCTTTTGATTGTGACTGTGCCCTGATATTTTTCCCTCTTGAAGTAAGAAGGTATTTTAGTGGAGCCCACAGTTAAGAGACTTTGAATTTTTAAAAGACTTTGAATTTTTTAAGATATTGGATATTTTAAAGGGATTGAACTTTTAATATGTAAACACTGTGGGATTTTTAAAGTTATTTAGATCTTGGGGATGAATAAGAAAGTAAGGGTTGAGGCTGAATAGTGATGTATTTGTGTATCAAGTTGACAAGGGGTCAATTGTACTGGCTGGTTTTGTGTGTCAACTTGATACAAGCTGAAGTTATCATAGAGACCGGAGCTTCAGGTGAGGAAATGCTGCCAATGAGATCCAGCTGTAAGGCATTTTCTCAATTAGTGATCAAGTGGGGAGGGACCCTTGTGGGTGGTACCATCTCTGGGCTAGAGTCCCAGGTTCTATAAGAGAGCAAGTTGATCAAGTTAGGGGAAGCTCCTGTATCCTGACCTCCTTGAGTTCCAGTCCTGACTTTCTTTGGTGACCAACAGTAATGTGGAAAGTGTAAGCTGAATAAACCCTTTCCTCCCCATCTTGGTCATGATGTTTGTGCAGGAATAGAAACCCTGACTAAGACAGAAGCCGAGTTTGGCACTAGGAGAGGCCAGGGGAGGCCACTGGTGAAAGTGCAGCCTCAGTTGCAAAAGAAGCACCAGGAATGATGGAGAGAAATTGAGGCTTGACATCATGTGGCAGGGTTAGAGCCCCTGAAGAGGCCAGGAGAGGCTATTGATGAAGTTGCAGCAGACACACCAGCATTTTGGAAATATCAGTATCATAGGACAAACACCAAGGACAGAGTATGTGTGGGATGGAACCATCTTGAACACAGGAGACAAATTGTGTGTGCTTCAGATGGAACAGCAAGAGATGGAACCATTTTAAGGCCCTATGGAGCCCATAGGACCATGAGGAAGGCCTAGAAGTCAGGCACTGAACTTTTTACTCTATTGAGGTTTGACTTTGAGTGATTGTGATTATGCCCTCGTTCTTCCCTCTTGAAGTAAGAAAGGATATTTAACTTAATTTTTATTCTATTGGAGCCCACAAAAAGAAAGCTTGGAATTTTACAGAGGTTTTGGAATCTAAGAGATACTTGTGATATTTTAGAGAAACAATATTTTAAGGAGAATTTGAACTATCCCCAGCCTCGAAAACAGCTTATAAACTGTAAAAGCTAACAGTAACCCTTTATTTTATTGAAATGTATGACTAACTGAAGAAGAGATTCTTGGGAGTATGTTGTCATAACATTAAAGAGATTTCCTTTAAAGTTTCCTGAACTAAATTATGGTTGGATGTTGATCTGCATATTTCTGTATATTTGTCATGACAGTGCTTGCATTCTATTTGGTGTACTGAGCAAATAAAATTTCCAATTTAGAGAGAAAAAAACAGTGGTGCCCTGAGCTGCATAGCTTTATACCTATGTGCTAAAATTAAGTATAAGCCCACCTCAAACAGAAACAGAGGACATGGGCCTCTCAGCAAGGATAAATCTAATAGACTCGGTGAGATTCTGTTGTCATATACTGATGAGAAAAAATTACCAAGGGACTTTATGTTATCTGAGAAGAGAATAGCTGACTACTCAAGTTACTTGTGCCTTTTGGGGGAAAAACTTATGAGGCCCACAGTCTGTAAGAGTCCCAATGCCCTTTGTGTTCTGACTTGGCAATAACATAGAAGTTATATACTATGTCACTGTCTTTTCTTAATTTAGTAAAATGAAATGGTATATTCTTTATGAAGAGACTGACTGTTAGATTTTACTTAGGTGTTTTTTATCAGGACACAAATGTCTTCAGATGTTTGCTGACACCTCAATGTACACAGAGGTTTACTCCACTCAGACTGAAATAAGTCATTCCCTAGAATAAAAATCTATCCTTTCTGCGTCTTTACCAGCTACAAGTATTTAAGAAAGTTAAAGTTTCCCTAACCCGAAACCTGTTAAAAAACTTAAATGCTGTGGGCCAGCCTCTGCTTGGAGAGGGGTTTTGAAAAAAGGGTATTCTGGAGCACCAAAAAGAACAACTCAAAGTCAAATAGAGGGTACAAGCTGACAGCCTGTGTTCTGCTAGAGACAGCTTTCTGAAGATTACCGATAGCCCAGCTCTTGCAAACCAAAGTTTAGTCTTTTATTTACATATCAATACAATTGTCCACTCCCGATTCCTTTTTTATTATCCCACCAATCTGCAATTTTTGATGTTAGCCTCATGGATCTTAGGAAAAGACAGCAAGTACATTTTAAAAAAAAAACCAAAAAAACATTGCAAATGAATTCAGAGATCTGCCTGCTTTTGTGAACTCAGACAATAAGATAGCTGGATAGGGTCTCATTCTGAGATTGCCACTCTCACCATGCCTGGGCCTAACCTTGCTCTATCCCAGGCTGACCCTGAACTCAGGAAACTGCCTGCCTTTGTAAGTACAAACAATAAATTTAGCTCAGTGGGATCTTGTCCTGTGATCACCACTTCCCAAATCTCTTTATCTTCTTAATATCTTTCTGACAAGCTGGTTCATAGTGTAGCTGCCATTAGATTTTTTTTTGTTTTTGTTTTTGTTTTGTTTTTAGGTCCGTGAAGCCCCTATATAATTTATATTGCATCCTTAAATTTTGCATAGTTGAGAAATCCTGTTTATATATTTTTGAACTCATGTTTTCTGAGTTCTTTCCCACAGACTTGTGGTTTGTCCTGAAGATAACAATGTTTACCATATTTGCTAAGGACATAGACACACCCTCCTGGTGCTGTCTCTCATTATCAAGGAGTTATTAACCTTGGCAGAAAGGACACTCATTGATAACCTTGGCCGGGAGAATATTTCCTGAAGGAGGAACATGAAGTAAAACATATATGTTTATACAAACAAGCCTCACTCCTAGCAACCACCAACACTTGTAGAGGCCCACACCCTGCTGGCTCTGCTCCAAGGGCAGGAACCATGTCATATCATCCCTTCAATGCAAGCAGGACTTAGCACTTAAATGGCCTCTTCACACAAAACAAAATATCCTCTTAATTACAAAGATAAGTTCCATGTCTAAATCAATAGTTGTGACCTTAATTTATGTTTTGGTTTATTTGTTTTTCCATTTTAGATACTTGTGAAAGTTTTTAAAGTCAATTTTCTACAACCTATGATTATCTGGAAAGAGTCTTAATTGAGGAATTATTTAGAAGATTATTAGTTGGCCAATGGGCATGTCTATCAAGGAATAATCTTGATTGTTAATTGACCCAGTCCTCTGTGAGTAGCACTATTCCCTAGGCTGGGTCCAGAGTTGTATGAGAGTAGAAAGCTAGAGCATGTGAGCATTTGTTCTTCTCTGTTCTTTGCTGTGGATGTGATGTAACAAGCTGCTTGAGTTCTTGCCTTGGTTTCCCTTCAGGGCTGGACTTCAACCTGGAATTTACAATTCCCAATACACTCTTTTATTCTCTATGTTGCCTTTGGTCAGTGCATTTTATCATAGCAACAGAAATGAGACTAAAACATTACTTTTATGTATACTCAGTATATATATTCAGACTAAAACATTACACACACACACACACACACACACAGAGTGATTAAAACCTCCCACTATTTCCCTTGGAATTTAGTCTATCACTAAAGTCCTTTTTAGAATTTGTTTTGCTACATATTTAATATGTGATGTACTCTGTAGCTATCTGTATTATTTTTAGACCCCAAGAGCTCTCAATTTTAAACTCAAAAATTAAGACAATAAGGACAATTGTCTTATAAGACCTGGGGATACCACCTCTAACAGTGGACTGAGTTCTCCTATGCCAACCTGCAATTAAGAAAACATCACACAGACATTACCACTGGCTAATTTGATAGAGCAAATTCTTTAGTTGAGGTTCTGTCTTCCCAAGGATAGCTGAACTATGATACTCTGCCATTACTAGACAGCTGTGTAGACACACACATATTTATATATCTATGTAATATCTGTTTCTTTCTTTCTATCTATCTATCTATCTATCTATCTATCTATCTATCTATCTATCTATCTATCTGTCTGTCTATCGCTATGGCTAGTGGACCAGTCACACACATAGTACCACACATACATGCAGACAAAATACCCATATACATAAAAACACCATACATGTAAAAAACAAAATTAAAAATTATTGTCTTCCTATCCCTTTTCAATTTCTCTCTTTGAGATTTTGATACCTTAATCTTAAGAGTTGTCAAAGTCTGGGCTTCGAAATATGGCTCAGTAGGTAAGGGCACCTACCACCAATACTGATGACCTGAGTATGATCTCTGGGGTCCATAGATTCCTGGACAATAGGAAATTCAGTTCTCTAACACTTATATACCCAAATTAATCCTATGTCAGATTCTTCCTTTTACATTTTAACAATTTACTTACATATATATCAGGCACTTCATGATTTTAAAAAGGTCCTGTATTTTTGTTGCTACCTGAGGCATAACAATACCCTATGACCCTATGTGATATCTCTATCCATCTCTATCTATCTATCTATCTATCTATCTATCTATCTATCTATCTATCTATCTATCTATCCTATATTGTACTGGCTGATTGTGTGTGCCAACTTGACACAAGCTGGAGTTATCACAGAGAAAGGATCCTCCCTTGAGGAAATACCTCCATGAGATCCAGCTGTAAGGCGTTTTCCCAATTAGTGATCAAGGGTGGGAGGACCCACGGTGGGTTGTGCCATCCTTGGGTTGGTAGTTATGGGTTCTAAAAGAAAGCAAGCTAAGCAAGCCAGTGGAAGCAATATAGTAAGCAGCATCCCTCCATGGCTTCTGCATCAGCTCCTGCCTCCAGGTTCCTGCTCTGTGTGAGTTTTAGTCCTGAATTTTTTTGGTGATGAACAGCAATATGAAAGTGTAAGCTGAATAAACCCTTTCCTCCCCAACTTGCTTCTTGGTCATGCTGTTTTGTGCAGGAATAAAAACCCTACCTAAGACATATATGATACACACACACACAGAGAGAGAGAGAGAGAGAGAGAGAGAGAGAGAGAGAGAGAGAGAGAGAGAGAGAGAGAGAGGGAGAGGTGTTTTGATGTCTCAAGTAATGATTTATTTTCTTCCAGAGTTCTACTGAATGATGTATGACTCCCTTGACCTGCTGAGTTCAGATCTTCTCAAGTATTCTTTACATCAGACAGAGACTTTTGGTCCCTGGATAGGCAGGGTCTACATGCCTGTTCAGCATGAAACAAACTACAGAAAATGGACCTTTAGTCTTCAGTAACTCTTTTTCTATACATATTTATGTTTATGTTTTCATTTATTTTTTGTTCATGTATGCAAGGCATATGTGGGGGTCAGAATATAGCATGTAGGAGCTGATTCTCTCTTACTCTGGATCCCAGAGATAATTCTCAAGTCATCAGTATTGGTGATATGTGCCCTTACCTACTGTGCCATATTTCAAGACACAAACTTCTACAGCTTTTAAGATTAAGGTATCAAAATCTCAAAGGGAGAAATTGAAAGGGGATATGAAGACAATAAGATAATTTTTAAATCCTCTTTTTCCATTTATTTACATGTATGATGTTTTGTTTACATGTATGTGTGGTGCTATGTGTGTGACTGGTACACTAGGAAGCCAGAGGAGATATTAGTGCTAGGAATCAAACTGGATCCTTTGGATGAACAACCAGGGCTCTTAACCACTGAGCCATCAAACCAGGGAAAAATAAGGATACATAGGAAGAGAGATAGATATTCACTCTAGAATTAGACTGTAGCCTTTCACCAATTGAGAATCAAGAAATCCAGCAGGGCAGTGGTGGCACACGCCTTTAATCCCAGCACTTGGGAGGCAGAGGCAGGAGGATTTCTGAGTTCGAGGCCAGCCTGGTCTACAGAGTGAGTTCCAAGACAGCCAGGGCTACACAGAGAAACCCTGTCTCGAAAAACCAAAAAAAAAATAAAAAAAAAAATAAAAAAGAGAGAGAGAGAGAATCAAGAAATCCAATACAACATTTATTGTAAAGATTGCTGACATATTTTAGACAATATGACATAGAAATAGACAATATTTCTTTTATATAGACATTTCCAAATAATGTATCAAAATAGCAAATTAATCATGCTTATGAACTAAACCTATATGGTCTTTCTCCTTTCCCAACTGCAAACCTGCAATTTTTCTAGAAATCCCACCAGAAATCATATTTACAAAAAAGGTGTCTTAACCTCCTTGTAACATAGCTACAAGGATCAAAACCATGGTTTTTGCTTATCAGATTGGAGTCCCAACCAAAGTACATCTGTACTTATCTTGGAATTGCATGTAGCAAAAAGTGGGGGAAAGGTAGGGGTTTCCAAATTTTAGTTTTGAGTATTTTTGTCTTTCTGTATGTAAGTACACCACATGCATGCAATGCCATGCATGCATTGCCCATAGAGGCTAGAAGAGGGCATCAGAGGCCCTGGAACTTGTTGTGAGCCACCACCTGGGTGCTGGGAACCAAGCTTGGTTCCTCTGCAAGAGCAGGAAGTGCTCTTAGCTGCTGATCATCTCGGTGGTTCCTTAGTCTCCCTTTGAGTTGTAACTTGAGATCTACCAAATGGTGTATGTGGCTACCACTAAGACAGTTTAACACAACTTCACTTTGAGATGCTCGAATGCACTCTTACATGTGCCTTATTCTTTCCATGAGTAGCTTTATTTATTTATTTATTAAAGATTTATTTATTTTATTTTTATGAGTACATTGTTACTCTCTTCAGACACACCAAAAGAGGGCATTCGGTCCCATTACAGATGGTTGTAAGTCACCATGTGGTTGCTGGAACTTGAACTCAGGACCACTGGAAGAACAATTAGTGCTCTTAACTGCTGAGCCATCTCTCCAGGACACACACACACACACACACACACATATATAACTTGAGAATTTTTTTTTCTTGAGACAGGGTCTCACTATGTAGTTCTGGCTGTCCTGGAACTTACTATGAAAATCAGGCTTGTCTTGAACTCACAGAGATCTGTCTGCCTCTGCCCCTGAGCACTGGAATTAAAGATGGGAAGGGGAAGGATACTGGGAGAGATGGCTAGAATTGGGGGAGGGGACTTTGGAGGTTGATTAGAAACCTAGTCTAATGGGAACTCCCTGGAATCTACAAAGGTGACCCTAGTGAAGTCTCCTAGTAATGGTGAATATGGATCTGGAACTGGATATCTTCTATAATCGGGCAAGGCTCCCAGCAGTGGGATCAGGATATCAACCCAGGCACAAAACCTTCAGCCTACAATCTTTCTGCTTGCAAGACATGCTGGGGAAATGGTGGTACAGAACTTGTGGGAGTGGTCCAACTTGACATCCATGCCAGGAGAGAGAGCTCACGACTGACATTGCCTAGATGGCCAGAAACCATAGGCAGGACAGCTTAGAGACCAGAATAGAACCAAACAGGACTATCAAAAGCAGAAGCAGAAACAGAAACAAAAACAAAAACAAAAAGAACAAACCAAACAATGAAATTCTGCTATACTCATAGATCAGTGCCTTGCCCAATTGTCATCAGAGGGGTGTCATCCAGCCACTGATGAGAGCAGATGCAGAGACTCACAGTCAAATACAAGGCAGAGTCAGAGGAGCCCCTGAAGAAGAAGGGGAGGGGGATTGTAGGAGCCAGACGGGATGAGGACACCATGAGAACATGGCCTACAGACTCAACTAAGCAGGGGCTTAATAGATGCTCATAGAAACTGAAGTTGGAAAACACAGACCCTGTAAGGATCTGAGCTAGGTTCTCTGCATAGCACATATGCTCTGTGAAGCCTGGTATTCTTGTGAGACTCCCAGCAATGGCAATGAGGGTTGTCTCTCTTTTGCCTGACCTTGAGATCCTTAGGCAACTAACTGTACTGCCTTGTCCAGTCGTGATATGAGGGTTTGTGCCCAATCTTATTGTCTCTTGTTAGGCCAAGTTCAATGGATACCCCTGGGAGTCTGCTCTTTTTTTTTTTTCTTTTTCTTTCAGAGGAGGAGTTGATATGAAGGAGAGGGAAAGCAGAGGGGGGGATTGGGAGAAGTGGAGGGAGGGGAAACTGTAGTCAGGATGTAATGTATGAGAGAGGAATAAAAGTAAAAATAAATAAAACTAAAGGTGTGCTTATTTTTAAAAAATTTAAATGTGATGTCCCCATCAGACTTTCCTCTCAGGACTCAGGGAGTTCTGTGGAAGAAGATGAGGAAAGACAGGAAGAGTCAGTGGGGATGGAGGACACCAAGGCAACAAGGCCTTCTAGACACAACAGGACTAACACACATGTGAACTCACAGAGACTGGGATAGCATGCACAGGGTGTGCACAGGTCTAAGACAGATGGGGCCCCAGTGCTGAGAGGGGAAGTAGACACAAGCCCCCCATCCCTAACCCAGAAGCTGTCTCTAATTGAAAACCCACTCACAAAGGAAAAGTTTGTTTTCTCCAACTGAGTCTCTGGGCAGGCCCCATGCTCAGCAGTAGATAGCCAACACAAAACAATCTGAATGCTGTATTTTTGAATTTGTCTCACAAGGCTTTGCTTAGGTGTCTTTTAAAAAAAACTTACGGATTTTTTTGCACATACATTATGGTTTCCAATTTTGTTTTTATGGTTTTCTCTGCATGTGAATGTGTGCATCTCGGGGTCTATATTTGTTTCTTGTGCTTTTTCTTTGGCTCTTTTCTTCCTGTTTGTTTTGTCCTATGCAGATTTGTTTGTTTTTTATTTTTATCTTATTATTATGTTTTAGATGCCTGTTTGTATTCTAATGAGAGAGAAAGAAAGTGTGTGGATTGGGGGGAGTGTGGGGAGCCAAACAAGGTCATTCAGCCATGGCTGTCTTATGACCATGAGATTGTTGAACTAAGCCCTGCCCAGGAACTGCCGATACGGATCGCTCCACCCTTAACCGCGGAATGTCCCTACGTGCGCAGATACCAGATGTCTCCACCAGATGCCGTTTGTGCTTCCTCGTGCCAAGAATACCTTGACCCCTCCCTCCTTTGCATTTTGCAAAGGTCACTTCCCCCTAGCTCCCCCTCCCAACTTCCTCATCCCCACTGCTTAAAATGTGCTGCCTGTGTGACAATAAACGAGGCCTTGACAAATGGAATCTTGCTTGGTCTCGTTCTTCTTTCCCCTCCATGACCCTCAGGTAGCACCTCTTCGGGACCCTGAATAACTAGACCTGCTGGACGGGTCAGGGGAGTAGTGGGGAGGATGTGGGAGGGGTTGGGAAATCAGAATCAGAATATATTGTATAAAAAATTCTATTTTCAACTTGAAAATTAATTTTAAAAATTTAAGTGTAAGAGTACAGTGCTCACAAAGGCTAAAAATGGGCATTGGATCCCCTAGAAATGGAGCTACAGATGGTTTCAATCTGCCATGTACATGCTGAACCAGGATTCTCTGGAAGACCAGATAGTACTCTCAACCACTGAATCATTTCTCCTGCTCCAGCTATCTATTTTTAATAAACTGTAAAACTGCTTCATATTGGCTTATCCTGAACTTCTTTTCTGTGGTAAAATCACCAATTTACCTTTACCTGAGTGTTGGTTCCTAAAAGATGAAGGGAACTCTTCAGGTTCTGAGCAGCAGTTCTGGGCTATCTGTCCTACCACGCCTACCACCGACACTGTGGTATAGGGCACACAAATCAATACTAGGTAAGTGTTTGGGGCGAGATGTACTGACTGCTTAATAGGAATATCTTCCCAAAGTGTCAACAATGATCTATCTCCCCCTTTGTGCCTCAGAGAGCCCCAACACCAAAGCACAACTCACATGCAGTTCATATTGTGCTCACCTTCTAAACCAAATGTTGGAATTCCTCCACCCAGGATCAGAATGTGTTAAGTGGTTCTCTGAGTCTATTGCCCACCCCAAAGTTATCTCCCGACTACCTAGAGTTAATTGAAATGCCTGGCTTGCTCATTTGTAATCATTTGGGTCCCCAGAGACTTAGGTAGCGCCACCTCTCGAGATCTGCTACCAGCAAACACACTTAGCCTCTTTGGGGCTAGTTCCATCCATGCCCACAGCTCTTTTTGAGAGATGTCTCATAGTCTCAGCGCCTCTAGTGTCCTTGGGTGACCACTGTAACTTAGTCCTCACCTCCACAAAGTCATACAATGGACTCTCAGAGCCTCCCGGCAAGAACTACAAAATGGCACTCCTAGGGTTTGGGTTTTGCCTAGGACATCTTTTCTATTGTCCCAGTGCAGTGCAGGGGAACTGTGTCCCTTAAGTAATGCTGCTTTCTTAAAACAATTATAACTGTTTTCTCAGCACCATGAGTTCTTGTCCTGAATTTTCTACTGTCAAACAAATTAATCCATTATCTTGAAATTCAGCCTCACTTGAGTCATCAAGATATGGACCAAATGAAGCCAGATTTTTGGCCAAAATATAACATGAATGGCCTAGCCCAGCTCCTGATAAGAGCCTTGTTCTCTGGAACCTTGGTCTTCACTGTTTACATTTCTCTCAGTATTCTTGTCTTCCAAGCTTCCACTAGAACAGCCCACTCAACTCTATTTACAGAATTAAAGAACTTTTCTAACCCAAAGTTCCAAACTCTTCCATATTCCAGCATTGAACAGTTCCAGTGGCGTATGACCCACACAGTCTGGTTTATCACAACAATGTCCCCACTTCTTGGTACCAATTTTCTGTTGCTGTGATAAAACACCTTGACTATGTGAGAACCCTGTCAGAAACAGCAGGCCAGCTCCCCACAACCAAGGATGGGGGCTCACAGTCAGACTGGAACTTTCCATTCTGCCCAGGACTGCCTGGGGGAGGACAGATAAGGAAATGGCATAAACAAAGAACCACCCTGCCTAGGGTGAGGCCAGCAAGGGAAGTGACTTGACAAAAAAAAAAAAAGACAACGCCAGGAAATACCACAAATACCACAAGGTGGGCAGGACAGGACCAAATGGCAGAGACATCCTCCCCATACGAGTTGACCAATAATTTTAAATGTTGCTCAGGGTAACCAACTGCAGTGGTCCAACTCAGGCTACCGCTGAACTCCCCGCCAAAAGATGTATAAAAAGTGTATGCTTTGTGAGCTTGGGGTCTCCTCTTGCCTGCGTGCTGGGGGACCCCAATGTACATTGGAACAATAAATCTCTTTCGGATTGCAGCGATTCCGGTCTCTGTGGCCTTATTGAGTGGGGGTCTTCCGACAGACTCTTACAACTAAAGAAACATAAGGGAGAAAAGGGAGACCAGGGATGTGGCTTAACTGGAACAAAGCTTGCTCAGGATACAGAAAGCCCTAGGTTAGATACAGAGCATCACATAAAAGTGTTAAGTGGTAGCACATGACCCAAATTCCAGCTCTAGAGAAGTATAGACAGGAAGATCAGGAGTTTAAGGTCATCTTCAGCTAAAATAATGAGTTGAAGGTGAGCCTAAGATTCAAGAGATCCTATCTCCCCTCCCTCCCACAAAAACGTAGGGGTTAAGATTTCTTTTGTGGCACATAGTTCCAAAGGGATACAGTTCATCATGGTGGGGAAGTCAAAGTACGGGAGCTTGAAGCAGCTGATCATGCTGCATCCAAACACTGGAAGCAGAGACTGATGAATGCATGTTGTTGCTTGGCTCTACTTTCCATGTTTATAGACCAAGATCCCATCTGGGAAATGGTGTCACCTACAGCAGGAGGAGGATCTTCCAGTCCCAATTAATGCAATCAAGAAAATTCCCTAAAGGCTTGCCTAGAGGCCTATCTCCAGGTAAATTTACATTCCCTCAAGCTGACAACTACCATGAACCACCACACAGTATTTGGGGACAACATGCTGGAATGGCTGGTGTCAAAGACACCCCTTAACCACGTGGCAGGACTTAGAATAGAATAAATGGGATAACTGAGTCGTGAGCTAGCAGGAACAAGTCAAAGCTTATGGTTCAGGCATTTATTTAAATACAAGAAGTCTCAGAGTTGTTACTTCAGGAAACAAAGAGGCCAGGTAGAAAAGCCCATGGTTACACATGCCATCGTGATAGGAATGTATTCCAAAGTTGGCTAAAAATCCAAGCTTAGAGCCTGAGAAAAACCTCCCAAGGTAGAAGAGAGGTCTAGTGTGGAAGTGCACACCAGGGCTGTGGTACAGCATGGAGAGAGTTAGAGGTGAAAATGAAAGGTTTTCTGTGTTAAAAATGGAGGAAAGCACAACAGAGGGTACTCGGTATAATCTTGCTCTGATTATCAGCATGCAAATAATTATATGTTCAATAATGATTATCGTCTTCCAGAAAGATCAGAATAAAACTGGCTTAGATAAGGAGAGGACGAAATGCTGGAATGCTAGGTTGGAGGCCATAGAGCAGAGGTTAGAGGATTCTTTAAATCAGAATAAAGAACCTTCAAAAAGAATCCAACCTGGAACCTACAGCAACAGCAGAACCAGATGAGAATCCACAAAGGTGTGGGGAGTTAGAACAGCAGCACATAGAGATGCAGTGTTCTGAGCTAAGAATTCAGATTCTGTTTAACGATGCTACCTTAGAACAATGTCATACAATAGCGTATGTTTCATTATATAGAGTTTAAAACTTTTAAATATGTATATGTGTTGATACATCATATAGTTGATACAAATTCAGAATTCCAAGGGGCTTCTGCCTCAAGTTCTGAAAAGGCTGATTCTGAGATTGCCCATTTATTGGAGACAGTGGCTTTCGTAGAGATGCCTTTGCAGATTGAAGTTGATGATGCTTCAACATGTGTACCTATTAGAATACAACAATTTTTTAGACATTATGGGATAGAGCTTGTTATAGATATATCTTACAATCCTACAGGTCAAGCAATTGTAGCTTTCTACAGGACTTTAAAAGAAATGCTCATAGAAAAAAAAGGGGGATATGGAATCTCCCAAAGACAATTTAAGTAATGCCTCATTGACTTTAAATTTTTTAAATGCCGACGAAGCAGATAGCACAGCTGCTGAAAAGCACTGGTTTAGAAAAAAAAAAAACCCTGCTGAATTAGATCAATATAAATATATGGTAACCTCAGAATGGAAGGCAGGACAAGTGTTGTGTTGGGGAAGAGAATATGCTCTGATTTTAACAGAAGAAAAACTACGGATTCTTACTGTCTTAGTTAGGGTTTCCATTGCTGTGAAGATACACTATGACCAAGGCAACTCTTATAAAGGACAACATTTAGTTGGGGCTGGCTAACAGGTTCAGAGGTTCGGTCCATTATGATCATGGCAGGAAGCATGGCAGCATCCAGGCAGGCATGCAGTTGGAGAAGGAGCTGAGAATTCTACATCTTGTTCTGAAGGCTGTTGCTACTTTGTTTCTAACCCAATTCTCCGGTAAAAGAAAGCTCAACTCAATCAGTTAACAAAAACAAGCTATAAGCCGAGATTGGGCAGATCTCCCACTACACTACTCTATTTCCATCCATATTATCCCATATAACTTGCAGTTTCTCCAGGCCATGAGCTTCTCTCTCTCTGCAGCCTCTCTATCGATTCCTCGTAGCTCCTCCCTCTTCTGTTGATCCCCCATGGCTCCTCCCCTAAACTCTCAGCTCCTTCCCCTTCCTCCTGCCCAATCATTGACTCAAACCTTTATTTGAAAAGTTAAGGTGGAGAGAAGATTCACAAGGCAACTCCTCATCTGCAGCTCCTCTGAGGAGTGGAATTAGCATCAAAATACAAGCCCAGGGCTATCCCCAACAGAAGGCCACTAGGAGAAGACTCTGGATTACATGGGCCAGACTTAAGCATATGTATGAGACCTCAAATTCCCGCGTCCACAGTGATATACTTCCTCTAACAAGGCCACACTTCATAATAGTGCCACTTCCCATAGGCCAAGTATGTTCAAACTATCACACTTGCAAAACAAATAAAAATCAGATTTGACAGGAGGAGACATCCTGAAGATCTTGGCTGCAGACAGGAAGAAAGAAATCAAGAAAAAGAACAAAAGAGGTAAAAAAAAAAATGCTGATTCCTCTACATGGGAACAGCTCTGAAATTGGCTGAGAGATGAAAATGTCTCCAGCCAGAACTTCAGCTATGCATAACTAATAAATCTTGTTGGCTACAGAATCCTCAAGACCATGCCATCCTTTCCAAAGGTATACATAGAAATTTATATTACAGTTTGGTTATATAATCCAAACTAACTTATAGAAAAGGCAGATGCTTTACCTACTTGAACAGAGAGCAGAGAATCATCTTTAACTGAATTATGGACACTGCATATTCCATACTAAATTAATGCAGAAATGTATAATACTGTGTGACCAAGCCCGCTCAGCCAGTCAACAGGTTCTCCAGCGCAGGAGTGAGAATTAAAAGAAAGATTAGACAAAACTGCAGCATGACCCCAGTCAATTCTGAGACTGAAGGCAGGTTTAATAATTTTGAGTCCACTTTTTAATACCAACTTAATTACATGCAGGAATTAAGATCAAGCTGGGCGGTGGTGGCGCACGCCTTTAATCCCAGCACTTGGGAGGCAGAGGCAGGCGGATTTCTGAGTTCGAGGCCAGCCTGGTCTACAAAGTGAGTTCCAGGACAGCCAGGGCTACACAGAGAAACCCTGTCTCGAAAAACCAAAAAAAAAAAAAAAAAATTAAGATCAATAGTTGTACAGTAAGGAACAAGCAAGACAGTAAACATAGAATTGTCAAGGCAATAAGCAAAATTCTGTGACAGTTATTTCAAAGGGCTTGTCAGAATGACCAAAATTGCTGAGCCTACTTCCTCATCCAAGCCCAAGACCTTGCCTGCTTCTCAACTCATTCCACCCTAAGATTAAAATTCCTGCCTTTACCTACTTCCCTATTATGCCTGAATGTCAGATTCCTGCTTGAAGCCCTTGTCCTTGACCAATGTCAGGTTCCTGCCAGGCAGCACGGTACCCCAATAAGGCTCTCCACAACTGTGGAAAGTTTATATGTTCACATAGCAAAAGGACCAGTCACCAAAGAAAACAAGCAAAACAGTCCAGCTGATCCTACCTCAGAATGCCTCAGTGCTGTTTCCTCAAAAGTCTGCATTAGGAACCATTTCAAAAGGGCTAGCAAGTTCATCCAACATCACAGACGGTTTCGGTCAGGGCTTCAGTTAAGCCCTGAACTATCTCAGCATGCAGAGACTGGGCAGCAAATGCTACAGAAATGCTTTCTTAAGGTGGACCAACATCCCAATATTTTATGGCCCCCAAAAGGAAAATGATTCTCCAACTCAGCAGGAAGCAGATTTAAGAGAGAGACACCCCCATTTCCAAATATAGGAGGTTAGACTTGGGAATTGCCCTCTTTTTCTTTCCTCTATCCTTCTTTCTCTCCTATCGAGTGTTAGGGGGAAAGTGTTTAAAAAAAAAAATGAAAGGGATATAGTAATAATACAGGAATAACAGAAACAAAGGGTAGATTATTGAATCTATTCTTAAACTATAGAGGTGTTACGAGCCAAAAATCTTATATTGGTATAGATCTTTGTATATTGATACAAAATTAAAGTTGTATTTGGTTATAACATACTATGTACCAACTGTTTTTAAGGTATTCTATGTAATTCTTTTTAAAAATTTTTATTTATTATGTACACAGTGTTCTGCCTAAATATATGCCTACACATCAGAAGAGGATGCCAGATCTCATTATAGATGGTTGTGAGCCACTATGTGGTTGCTGGGAATTGAGTTCAGAACCTCTGAAGTACAGTCAGTGCTCTTTGAAACCACCTGCGGCTTCATACGAACGGGTTATCTGGACGGAGAGCTAGGGCTAGAAAACGATGGGGTGACAAGAGAAATATGGAGCCAAGGCTCAAGGCTCAAACTTTAATGGACTTTTCCATATATAAAGGCGGGAGAAAAGGCCCTTCCCCACAAAGGCTGGAACCAGGTCTGCAGATCTGGTCTGGCTGTTCACTAGGCGTTGGCTAGTTGGGCAGCTGGGCGGGTCACCTGCTTAATTCAGGAATTCGTAGACCTGGAGGAACAAAGAACTTCACCTTTACTCCACCCTGGCTGGAGCAGGATTATGGCTAGCACAGGAATTTCAGCTCACAGGCTGGGAGAACTTCACCTTGGTCAATTTCAAGTTTCTGCCAGGCAACAAGACACCCCAATATGGCTCTCTACAGCTCTTAACCGCTAAGCCATCTCTCCAGTAACCCCCTGACCCGTCCAGCAGGTCTAGTTATTCAGGGTCCCGAAGAGGCGCTACCTGAGGGTCATGGGGGGGGGGAGAGAAGAACGAGACCAAGCAAGATTCCATTTGTCAAGGTCCCGTTTATTGTCACACAGGCAGCACGTTTTAAGCAGTGGGGCTGAGGAAGTTGGGAAAGGGAGCTAGGGGGAAGTGAGCTATGGGTCAAGCCCTGAATGAGGAAGTTGGGAGGGGGAGCTAGGGGGAAGTGACCTTTGCAAAATGCAAAGGAGGGAGGGGTGAAGGTATTCTTGGCACGAGGAAGCACAAAGGGCATCTGGTATCTGCGCACCAGATAGTAGGGACATTCCGCGGCTAAGGGTGGAGCGATCCGTATCGGCAGTTCCTGGGCAGGGCTTAGTTCAACAATCTCATGGTCATAAGACAGCCATGGCTGAATGACCTTGTTTGGCTCCCCACAACCCCCTACCATGTAATTAAAAAAAAAAAACAAAAAAGCAGTGTTAAGTCCTAGTAGTCCTTTTAAAAAGTGACTATTAGGAGATAGGTGGGTGGGTGAGGGGGTAGGGGATGGGTGGGGAAGCACCCTCTCAAAGGCAAATGGAAGGGGCGATAGGGTGAAGTACTCTTGGAGGAGGGTACTGGGAAGGGGGTGGCCACATACGGAATGTAAATTTAAAAAAATTAAAAAAAACTGTTTAGGATAATTTAAAATTCCAAGTTAATAGACAATCAAAGTCATGGTCATGTTAGATACTAGTTTAGTTAATTATAAAAATATCTTTCCAAGGTTGAACAGATAGTAAATAGCTAGAAAAAAGCAACATTTGCCTATTTAGATATACTATAGATAGATGGTTTTCAAAAACCTCAGAGATCTATAAAATATGTCATTTAAAGATATTTTATTAATAAAAGGCCTTTATTTGGACAGTGAAACAGACATGTCAGCTCCTGGCAGCGCCCCCCATTCTACTTCACAGAACTTCCATATCGAATTTTCTTCAAATGTGGCTAGCTAGCCAGCCACTGGGCAAGAAACTGCCTTTGCTTCAACTGCTCACAGTATACTGTCCAAAATGGACAAATGATGCAGGGATGTCAACTGCTGAGCTTTGCCAAGACCAGGTAAGCAGTCTTTCATAATTCCTGCTTCAGAGAAAGGCTGTCAGATATTTTGGGCCAGAAGGCCAAAGATGGATGCTCCCATGATGCAGAAAAACTTTGGGTGATGGTTCAGGCACTCAGCTTCTCTATTATTTCTATAGTTTTGTAAGCTACTTGCCTTACACTTCCTGCTTACTCAGGCAATATTTATTCCTTCCCAGGTCTCTGATAGGGATGAAGACTAGTTAGCTATAGCCTCACAATTAAATTGTTTAGGATTCAAGAAAAAAATGTTCTTAAGTCTAAGAAGATGGTTTAGGTTGGTAATGCAAGTTATGCTAGAAAGAGATTTAAGTGGAGAACTCTGAACTCACCAGGTTCATCTAATGCTGTTTGTATTCTAATGCTAATTTGGGTTGTCCAAAACTGTTTGCAAAAGAGAGTCTGCACTGAGGGACCTGCCCCCAGTTAATTCTAATTGGTAAATAAAGATGCCAGCAGCCAATAGTGACCATGTGGGCTGGCCAATTGGAGTTAAAAGCAGCCCAGATGGAACATAGAAGTAGTAGGTAGCAACTTGGAGTTATCAGTAGGAAAATGGAGTATAACAGCATGGAGGGTAGCCAGTTGCCCAGCTATTGTGTAGATTAAGGCATATTAAAATATAAAGACTGTGTGTGTGTGTGTGTGTGTGTTTCATCTGGGAAATAAATGGCCTAAGGTGGATAGGAAACCCATGATGGTACTTTTAAAATATTTTGTTTTACAATATATGGCGCCATAATATCAGTCAAAAACTCACTTTTAAAAAAATTAATTTGAGGAGTGCAGACAAGCCTGTGAGCACAGGTAAGATCACCACTTCTGCTCAGAGGGACCTGCTCTGAACCCTCAGGACACAGGAACCGAGGAGCAGCCTGGGACAGGATCCTTCTGGTTTCCATCTGTGCCCAGAGCTGATCCTGTGCCACAGAGCCCAGAGCTGATCCTGTGCCACAGCGCTTCTTACCCGAATACAGCTGGGAAGGACCTGGTCTCCCAGGAGTGTGGACATGCCTGCGAGCACAAGTAAGACCATCATTTCTGTTTAAATTCCTGGCCCAAGAGGGACCTGCCCAGAGCCATCAGGACACAGGGACCAAGGAACAGCAAGGGACAGGATCCTTCTGGTTTCCGTCTGCACCCTGGAGCTGACCTTGTGCCACAGCTCTCCATACCCAAATTCCTCCCAGAGAATACTGGTCTCCCAGGAGTACTGACACACAGGCTTGCAAGAGGGACAAGCCACAGTCACCAGCTAACACCAGAGATAACCAGATCATGAGAGGCAAGTGCAAGAACATAAGCAACAGAAACCAAGGCTACTTGACATCATCAGAACCCAGTTCTCCCATCACAGGAAGCCCTGGATACCCCAACATGCCAGAAAAGCAAGACTCTGATTTAAAATCACATCTCATGATGATGATAGAGGACTTTAAGAAGGATATAAATCATTCTCTTAAAGAAATATAGGAGAACACAGATAAACAGGTAGAATCCCTTAAAGAGGAAACACAAAAATCCTTTAAAGAATTACAGGAAAACACAACCCAACAGGTGAAGGAAATGAATAAAACCACTCAGGATATAAAAATGGAAATAGAAACAATAAAGAAATCACAAAGGGAGACAACCCTGGAGATAGAAAACCTAGGAAAGGGATCAGGAGTCATAGATGCAAGTATCACCAACAGAATACAATAGATAGAAGAGAGACTCTCAGGTGCAAAAGATAATAGAAAACATTGACACAACAGTCAAAGAAAATGCAAAATGCAAAAAGCTCCTAATCTAAAACATCCAGGAAATCCAGGACACAATGAGAAGACCAAACCTAAGGATAATAGGTATAGAAGAGAGTGAAGATTCCCAACTTAAAGGGCCACTAAATGTCTTCAACAAAATTATAGAAAACTTCCCTAACCTAAAGAAAGAGATGCCCATAAACATACAAGAGACCTACAGAACTCCAAGTAGTTTGGACCAGAAAAGAAATTCCTCTCATCACATAATAGTCAAAACACCAAATGCACAAAACAAAGAAAGAATATTAAAATCAATGAGGGAAAAGAGTCAAGTAACTTCTAAAGGCAGACCTATCAGAATTACAACAGACTTCTTGAACCAGAGACACAAGGAGGGAAACTACCCCCTAGAAAAAGTAAGAAAGTAATCTCCTTTCAACAAAACCAAAAGAAGATAGCCACACAAACATAAAAATAACATCAAAAATAACAGGAAGCAACAATCACTATTCCCTGATATCTTTTAACATCAATGGACTCAATTCCCCAATAAAAAGACATAGACTAACAGACTGGATATGTGAATAGGACCCAGCATTTTGCTGCATAGAGGAAATGCACCTCGGTGTCAAAGACAGATACTACCTCAGTGTAAAGGGCTGGAAAACTATTTTCCAAGCAAATGGTCCTCAGAAACAAGCTGGAGTAGCCATTCTAATATCAAATAAAAGCAACTTCCAACCAAAAGTTATCAAAAAGAATAAGGAAGGACACTTTATACTCATCAAAGGAAAAATCTACCAAGAAGAACACTCAATTCTGAACATCTATGCTCCAAATACAAGGGCACTCACATTTATAAAAGAAACTTCACTAAAGCTCAAAGCACACATTGTACCTCACACAATAATAGTAAGAGACTTCAATACCCCACTCTCATCAATGAACAGATCATGGAAACACAAACTAAAGAGAGACACAGTAAAACTAATAGAAGTTATGGAGTAAATGGATTTAACAGATATCTACGGAACATTTCATCCTAAATCAAAAGAATACACCTTCTCAGCACTTCATGGTACCTTCTCCAAAACTGACCATATAATCGGTCACAAAACAGGCCTCAACAGATACAAGAAGATTGAAATAATCCCATGCATCCTAGCTATTAAAAACAATGACTTCATGAAATTAACAGGCAAATGGATGGAACTTGAAAATATCCTGAGTGAGATAACTCAGTCACAAAAGAACACACATGATATGCACTCATTGATAAGTGTATATTAGCCCAAAAGTTCAGAATACCCATGATTCAATTCACAGACCATATGAAGCCCAAGAAGAAGGAAGCCTTCTTAGAAGGGGGAACAAAATACTCACAGGAGGAAATATGGAGACAGTGTGGAGCAGAGACTGAAGGAAAGGCCATCCAGAGACTGCCCCACCTGGGGATCCATCCCATATAGTCACCAAACCCTGACGGGAGCCCGATAACGGCTGTCTCCTGAGAGGCTCTGCCAGAGGCTGACAAATACAGAGGCAGATGTACAACCATTGGACTAAAAGGAGTTAGAGAAGGCACTAAAGGAGCTGAGGGGGTTTGCAGCCCCATGAAGGGAGCAACCATGTCAACCGGCCAGACACCCTGGAGCTCCCAGGGACTGGACCACCAACCAAAGAGTACACATGGAGGGACCCATGGCTCCGGTCGTGTGTGTGTGTGTGTGTGTGTGTGTGTGTGTGTGTGTGTGTGTGTGGCAGAGGATGGCTTTGTAGGAGGAGAGGCCCTTGGGCCTGAGGGTGTTCGATGCCCCAGTGTAGGGGAATGGCAGGGCAGGAAGGCGGGAGTGGGTGGAGGAGCACACTCATAAAGGCAGGGGGAGAGGGAATGGGATAGGGGGTTTCTGAAGGAGAGATGTGGAAAGAAGAAAACATTTGAAATGTAAATAAAGAAAATATCCAATAAGCTTTAAAAAATCTGAAAAAAAATTAATTTGAGATTTTCCCAAATGGAAAACACATGCCATCCCTTTAAGACTAGGAGGCAGGGAGAACTGGTTTCTTGACTTAGCTGTGCCCCCAAGCCAACCCAGGCATATTGTGATACAGCCATACAGCCAACGCCTTTTCAAATGCTTCTAGCTGCTGCTTAAGCTGTAGATACTGGGAGACGCTGCTGGGAAATGATGACAAGACTCCGCAGACAGCAGGTCTAATTAAGACAGAATAGAAAAATTAATGGAAATTTAAAATGTCAGTGCTATCATAAGTAACTGGGTTCTTTGAACTTGAGTTCTGCAGGAAATCTGGGATCACTTAGCTGGCATTTTGACCCATATATTGACCTTAGAATAAGCTTATATAGAAAATAGAAGGGAGATTAACTGAAGTTAAATACATAGGAAAGGATGTTAATTCAATTTATATAAAGAGAAAGGGTTATAATTATATGTCAAAAGATACTAATATCCATAGAGGAGAAGAATAAATGAAGATTCCTTTGTTCTTTGAGGATAGAAGGGAGAAATAATGGTAATTGTTTTAAGTGTTTTTTTTTAAAGTAATAGTTGTTTTAAATGGTTTTAAAGAGATATTAATCTCCATAGAAGGGAGGAATAAATGAAAATTGCTTTAATTGTTTTAAAGCTAGAAGGGAGAAATAATGGTAATTGCTTTAAGTGTTTTTAAGTATGCATGGATGAATAAGTAAATCCAGGCCTTTGATCTCAGTGTGTAGGAAACAAAGGCACGGAGATAGAAACCGTGTCTCAGTAAATAAGTAATAACTTTTAAATGTTTTGAGTTGTTTTAATTATCACAATGAAGGTAGTTATAAGTTTGGTTGAATTAATGGTTTTACTGATCCTCTGTGAGAGGTCAAAGTAGAGTCTAAAGAAAGCGAGCTGCTGAATTGAATCAATCCAGATTTCCTATTATTTCTGGTTACCAGACAAAAGATATGCTGTTTTGGGAGAGAGGCTCTATATTTGTGTTAACAGGAAAGGAGAAAAAGCTTTGATCCCCTTTCAAAGTAATATGGATCAGCTATGATAGAGTAAGACCTCCTGAAGATCTTGGCTGCAGACAGGAAGGAAAAAAAATCAAGAAGACCAAACAGGACAGGTAACATGAATTGCTGATCCCTCTACATGGGAACAGCCCTGAAACTGGCTGAGACATAGCCAATAAATCTTGTTGGTTACAGGATCCTCAAAATTCATCATGCCATCCTTTATATGGCTTGGATAAAGATCACAATTTGGTTATTGATCAAACTAACTCATAAAAATGACAGTTGTCCTTCACCCGCTCAAACAAGGAACAAAAATTCATCCTTAACTGATCTCTGCAGCTTGCACAATCCATACAAATGTCTTCATAGAACTAAATATTGGTTGTAAGATTCACATATTACAGAATGAGTCACCAAGAATACAACTCAGACAAGATTCACCCTTGGGAATTGCAGAGATGACCCACTGTTCCATCTCCCTGCCTGATCCTGCCTCACCTGATGCTGTTTCCAGATACTTGCTTCCAGAACAGCTTCAGGAATGACTGCTAATCTATGATGACCTTGGTTCATCCAGCCTTTTGGATGGTTTCAGTCAGGATCAGTTAAGCTCTGAACTTTCTCAGTGTATAGAAACTGGACAACAAAATGCTACAGCTAGCTTTCTTAAGTCTAAATAGTCTTTATAGTTTTCTTGACACCCCCTAAAAAATAATTCTTCACCCTAATTCAGCAGGAAGCAGTCATAGAAAATTGTCATCCCAATCCCTTAAATTGGGGTGTCTGGTTTTTGTTATTTTATAAATTATAGTTATGTTGTCATTTTAAGGAATAATTTGGAAATGTTTGTAATTTTGGACAGGGAGAGAACCTAATAGAGAGCTAAGACTCAAGAATTTCTATCTTTCCTTTCTTCTCCTCTATCCTCCTTTCTTAGATAAAGGGATGAGGGTTGAAACAAAAACAGGGAGATAGAGTAATAATATAGAAATTAGATAAATGGGGATAGATCATTAAATTCATTCAAACTAAGCATTTTATAGTCAAAATCTTACTTTCATAGAAATCTTTATATTTTGATGCAGAATTGAAATTATATTTTCTTACATTGGTACAGAATTTTAGATATTGATACAGGTTTAAGATTTTCATTGGTACAAATCTTTGTGTATTGATGCAAAATTTAAAATTAATTTTGTTGTTCTTAGATAGGCATTGTGCCTATGCAACTCATTTAAATATACAAGACTTAGACTCAGTTCTTTTAAATAGATACTGTTACAAACTGTTTAGGATGATTAAGTAATGCAAATTAATACTCAGAGTCAAACTCATGATCTTGTTAGATACTAATTTAGTCAATTACAATAAAGTGTTTTTAAGGTTATTCAAATAGTGAATAGATAAAAGTAATCAGTGTTTAACAATTCCATCATGCTATATATAGTTTTCAAAAGTGTCAGAGATCCACAGAATATGGCATTTAAAATCATTTCATTATTAATAGATCTTTTGACTACAAGACATGTCTGCTCCTGAAAACACCTTCATTCCACTTCAACAAAGGAGATGAGTATCAATACTTCCAGGTGGAGTTGCTTTAATTGTGACAAGCTAGCCACTGGGCAAGAAATGCCCCAATTTCATCTGCAGACAGAATGTTGTCCAAAAAGGACAAATGGACACAGGATAGTTGACTGCTAAGCTCTGCCAACATAGGGTAAGCTAGTCATTCATAATTCCTGCTTCGCTGGAGGTCTGTCAGATGTTCTGGGCCAGAAGGCTGAAGACAGATGCTCCTACATTATAAGGAATATTGGGGATTGTCCAGGAAGTCGGCTGTTTCTGACACTTGTATAAATTTTGGAAGCTGTGCCTTTGTGTTTCCTGAATATTCAGGTAATATTTAAGTCCCTTAATTAATATTTAAAACCTCTAATAGGGTTGAAGACTAGTTATAGTCTCACAAATGAACTTAAGTTGTTTAGCATTAAAGAAGATGTTCTAGATTTGAAAGGCTGGTTTTCAGATGGTGATACAAGTTGAAATCAAACATAATTGAGGTATAGAATTCTAAACTCATTAATTTAGGATAGATGATAGAATACTTTATCTAAATTGCCAAATATGATGGACTGGATATTATAAGTGTATATCATGCCTTATAATTTGTATAATTGTTGTAATTGTGTACAGTTTATATCTGACAGAATGGAACAAAAAGGGGCAATGTAGTGAGGTACTTTCTTCAAGGTTGCCAAATTCATATAGACTGGACATTATGAATGTAATCTTACCTGATAGTTTCTATAATTGTTATTACTTCTTATAGTTAATTTCTGTAAGAAAAAGAGCCTTTTATTGGTGGACAAAACAGGGCAAATGTAGAGAGAATCAATAAGTACTGCATGGAAGCATCCCCTGTCAAGAAAAAGCCTAGCAGGAACAAGTCAAAGCTTATGACCTAGGTTTTTATTCATATATAAGAAGTCTCAGAGTTGTTATTTTAGGGAACGAGGAGGCTGGGTGGAAAAGTCTGAGATTACACTGATATTTATTCAATGTTATCAAAGGAACAGCAGAATGGCTATGGATCTGCGCACTCACTCATCTTGCTCCTAAGCTATTAAGCACCCAGGGGACCAATAATTTTTTTTCCATTTCCAGAACCAGGATGTCATACCTACTAAAAAAGGATCTACAATCTGTTAATTGATTAAATGAATGAATAATTTAAAAAATGAAACTGCTTTCTCTGTATGAAGCTGATTGCTGTGAAGTACTTTAAAGATTTGTATTTATATGTGCTTGTGGAGACCAGAAGAGGGCAGAAGATCCTCTGGAACTGAAGGTGCAGGAGGTTGTGTGTGAGCCACTAGATGAGAGTAGGTTAGGACATAGACTCCAGTCCTCTGCACCATCAGCAAGCCCTCTTAACCACTGTGCCGTTACAACCTCATGACTAATTCTAAATATACAGTGCTGCCAGGCCATTGCCCAGACTGGGAGAGGGATATGCAGGGCTGCTACCATTTGTTTTAATACTTCAAAAACGTTTATTTTTTTATTTTTTGGTTTTTTTTCGAGACAGGGTTTCTCTGTGTAGCCCTGGCTGTCCTGGAACTCACTCTGTAGACCAGGCTGGCCTCGAACTCAGAAATCCACCTGCCTCTGCCTCCCAAGTGCTGGGATTAAAGGCGTGCGCCACCACCGCCCGGCTAAAAACGTTTATTTTTTAAGGACTTATTTTTTATTTGTATGAGTATACTGCAGCTGTCTTCAGACACACACACAGAAGAGTGGATCGGATCCCATTACAGATGGTTGGGAGTCACCATGTGGTTGCTGGGAATTGAACTCAGAACCTCTGGAAGAGCAGTCAGTGCTCTTAACCATTGAGCCATCTCTCCAGTCCTTTACTTTAAAAAAATTTAAATCCTTGTTTTTTAAGTTACATTTATTTATATGTGAGTGTGTATGTGTGTGCCTCGCTGTGCACCTGGAGGTCAGAGAACAGCTTGTCAGAATCTTCTCCTTTCATTGTGTGGGTTCTGGGGATCAAACTTGGGCTGTCAGGCTTGGTAGTAGGAGCCTTTATTTGCTGAGCCATCTTACTCAGGCCCTTACTATAGTTCCAGCTGCCAATCATTTTCCTTCAGGCTGATGAGGATGAAATACACACTCCTCTTTATTAAGGTGCTTAAGGTGTCTTTTGATTTTACTTTGATATATTTTCTGTATTTGAAGATGAGTAAAAGGGATAGAAACTATGTGTATAAAGTAAATTGATTGTCCAATTGAATAACAAATTGAGAAGGTTCTATGTTGAGCAAATAAGTCGACCTCGTATGGCCACACTCTACTCTCAACTACATCTTGACTTTGCCACCCTTAATGAGATTAACTTGTGAAATTCTTAAAACCTAAAGTTTATGAAATGGCTCTGCAAACCAAAGAGTACTAGAAACATTACACTTTTTAATGTTTTCTAATCTTTTTGATACCATCTATATTATCTAAATGGCTATGAGATCTAGTCATAGGCTAGAAACAGGCAGAGCATAGTCCAGAAATTAAAGAATATTTTATAGGCTGTTGCATTGGCCTAGAAAGTAGATGGCCTAAGACAGAATAGGGTCTCAATGGTGTATAAAAGAAGGCTGTAGCATACTTGGAATTACTACTGAGTAGAGTTCTCAGAGTCAATAAAGGGTTAAATCATGAGGAACCAACAGAGACAAGAATAAGCAGCAAGGTCATCAGCAAGAAGGCAGGTATAAAGACAGAGCAGAGATTGAGGAATGGCCAACCAATGACTGGCCTAACTTAAGACCCATCACATGGGAGAAAGCCAACCCCTGACATTCTGCTATGCTTGCAGACAGGAACCTAGCATAACAGTCTCCTGAGAAGCTTCATCCAGCAGCAAATGGAAGCAATTGGAAAGACCCACAGCCAAACATCAGGTGGAGTTTGGGGGGAGTCTTGTGGAAGAGTTGGGGATAGAAGTGAGCCAGTTGGAGGGGTCAAGGGACACCACATGAAGACCTAGAGAGTCAACTAACCTGGGTCCACGGGAGCTCACAGAGACTGAAACACCAACCAAAGAGCACGCAGGGGCTGGACCTAGATTCCCTACACATTTAGCAGATGTGCAGCTTGGCCTTCATGTGTGTCACCTAAGAATTGGAGTGGGGGTTATTTATGACTCTGTGGCCTTCCATTGGATCCCCTTCCCCTACCTGGACTGCCTGGTTGGGCCTCAGTGGAAGAGGATGTGCTTAGTCCTGTTGAAACAAGATGTCCCAGGGTAGAGTGGTATCCAAGGCCAGTTTCCCCTTCTCTGAGAAGGGGAGGGGAAAATGGGGGAAGGGACTTGTAAGGGATGGACTGGGAGGAGAGAGGGGGCTGTGATAGGGCTGTAAAATGAATAAAAAAAATCATTGAAAAAAAAAGAAGCTATTCAGCTATTGGGAAGTTCCCAATTCTCCTAAGGCCTGGGACTTTGAATATAGTTTCTACCCATGATTAAATAAATGAAGTTTGAGAATGAAATGGAAGTACTTAGAATAAGTTTCTTTTGCTTGTTCCTAATACCCCAACCGTAAAATTATTTTCATTGCTATTTCATAACTGTAATTTCACCACTGTTGTGAATTGTAATGTAAACATCTGTTTTCTGATAGTCTTAGCTGACCTCTGTGAAAGGGTTGTTGTCAGAAGTCATAATGGGACAAACTAATATACTAGCAGGTGATCATCCTGAAATGGCCTGCTTTGGATGATCATATAATCTGTGACAGGTGAGCCCTCATTCAGCAAGGCTGTGAGGGACTGTGAAATATTCCTGCTATTAATATGCTTTTCCTGTTATTATTAAACATATATAATAATCAATAAGTAATAGCACACCCCTTTGGATCAGATCTCTGCAGATCCATGAAGATGTACTGTCTTAAAGTGATGCTATGTAAACAAATAGATAACTTAAGTTTTAATGATGATCCCATAAGAATTCCTAAAATTATATATGTGATTATTAAGCTCTTTTATAACAGGACTGCTATTAAGCTCTTTTCTGATAGTCAAAACTTTAATGAGAACTCTGCAAGTCTCCCAAGTGTCACCAGTTAATTGTTCTTAGATGGTAACTAAACTTTCTCCTACTCAGAGCACATTCCAAGAGGTTGTAAAACAATTAACCAGAGGTCATAAAAAGGGAACTAGGATTTATTATAGGAGCTAGGACAGAAGATAAAATATTGACTGGGTTTGTCTATACAAAACTTCACTAATAACTTAGTTATGGTTTTTAAACTTTCAGTGAACCTGTAGAGCTCAGACAGGTGATAAATGTTTAGCTTGATAATTACTCCTAATGGATATGCATGTAAACATTCTCTGTTGTAACTTCTATTTCAATTTATGATTTGATTTTTGTGTGAACTTGTGATGAATTTTGTCACATGTGATCATGTATTCTGAAAGATGTATAAGTACTGAGGACAAAAAGATGAAGAGATTCCTTCATCTTTTTTCTCCTTCCCCAGTTAGAGTAGAATTCTTGCCTTTCCTCTCTTAGAAGAATTTTTCCCTTTCTCCACTTAGGATCTTTCCACTTTTCCCTCTTAGATAGCTTTCATAGGAAACTTTTTACAACTTAATAATAAACAAACTATAACCACTTCTCTAAGTGTCCCATTTTCTTCCTGTGACTTCTGACCAGCAGGCTGAAAGTTAGAGCCCAACAGTTCCTGCTGAGATAGAACAAAGGCCACATTGCTTCATTCTCAGCTGTTAGGCTGCAAGTGTTAATCACCTAAGCCAGCAGTCTTTCACCCTCAGAAAGAGCAAGAAAGTTTCTAGAATGTTTTAGAAGTTATCATCAGCATTTCAGTACAGTTAGAGAGCTAGAAAGCCCTAAGACCCTCAGACTTTAAAGCCATCACCAGAGTCCTAATCTGTGTCTCCACCACTACCTTCTCCAGGCCGGTAGGGTCCAGGCAGGTTCAACACTAAAGGGGTTGCGACCCACAGGTTGAGAAACACTGCATTAAAGGCTGCATTGTCCATCTCCCAGGAATTGAAGTTCTAACATATATTTTGAGAGTAATGACAATAAAGCTACAGATGACAGTTTGTCAAACTCACACCTTAAATCCAAATAAAAATAATAGAAGTCATCAGTGGCAAGGTGACTTAGTAGGTAAAGGCTCTTGGCATGTGCTGAAGCAAGCCTCAAGATCTAAATTCAGTTCCTGTAACCCATGTAAAGGTGGGCAAAACTGTTTCCATAAAGTCATCTTGTAACTTTGACATGTGCCCTATGACTCCTGCACACACAATAAAAGTAAATAAATAAATAAATAACAGAAGCCAAACTCTTGTGGTGAAGATCTCTTAAAATAGCAACATAAACTGACATGGAATAGCTAGCTACATGGGTACACTTGGGTTTTACCACCTTTACACCCCAGTTGTGTTAAGAAACATTAAAAAAAAATCATCTAACCATCCAGAAAGCCTGGTACCAGAGGCTCAATTAAAAACACTTCTGGTCACGTGGTTTTTAGACTCTTGGCAGTTCCCTCGCCTAGATGGTAGTGTAGAAACCAGGGCAAGCCACTGCAGTGTTGGGGGGTGTGGAGAACTGGATTACATACAGAAGGCTCAGGACATAGGCACCGACTTCCTTCCCCACACCTAACACATTTAGTTCCCTTCTCTTTTCTGCTTCTAGCACTCCTCCATTCACAAACATGGGCTTCCTCTGAGGAGACAAGTGTGTGAGAAGAGCTGGTTCACTGACCAGACACAGGTCATGGCAGTGACCCATAGTTTCCTCCCTCAGCGTGGGGCGGTGACTCTGAAAGGTGGCCAAGTCAGTTTCTTCCCCATCCTAGCCCCTGACTGGAGACCCAGAGCTAGTGTTCTGAACTGGAAAAGAAAGGAGGGAAAAAGAAAAAGAAAAAGACCTCTGGCACACCACTGCACCTGTGCAAGTGACATCTGCTGGTTTCTTCAGAGAGCTCAGGTGGAGTGAGGGCAAGTCCACAAAAGAGAGGGGCGGGACCCAATCTTCCACAGGTTTGCAGACCCTCCAGGCAGAGCCAGTCTCACTGCCTAATACCAGTCTAAAGTTTCTATTCAAAGGTTTTAATTTTATGTTTTGGGGGTGTCTTACCTGCATGTATATTTGGGCACCATGTACATACCTGGTATCCATGGAGGCTTCTGAGCTGGCTTCAGATCTCCTGTCACTGGAGTTGTAAGATAGAGCCACCATGTTCTTTAGAAGAGCAGCAAGTGCTTGTAGACACTAATCCATCATTCTAGTCACTCAAATGTATTTTTTTGGGTGGCCAGGAATTGGAAGCTGGATAGCCCAGAGACCTACTGTAGAACTAAACAAGACTGACCAGCCCCTCCCACCAAAAGCCAACGAAATGATTAATGATATTTTGCTATACTCATAGATTGGTGCCTAGTTCAATAATTGTCATCAGATAAGCTTCCTCCAGCAGCTGATGGGAGCAGAGGCAGAGACCCCATACCCAAACATTATGCAGTGTTCAAGGAACCCCACAGAAGAGAAGGAAGGATTGTAGGAGCCAGAGGGGTCAAGGACACTAGGGGAACACAGCCCACAGAATCAACTAAACAAGGCTCATAGGGGCTCACAGAGACTTAAGCAACAATCATGGAGCCTACATGGGTCTGTGCTAGGTCCTCTTGGTTTAGCTTGGGGCGTTTGTGGGGCTCCTAACAGTGGAAGTAAGGGCGTCTTTTGTTTGCTCTTAGAACCTTTCCCCCCTCTGTGATGGATTATTATTATTATTATTATCATTATTATTATTTTCTATATTCTTTATTTACATTCCAAATGATTTCCCCTTTCCCGGTTCTCCCCTCCCCAAAAATCCCATAAACCCTCTTCCCTCCCCCTGTTCCCCATTTGCCTAAGAATTTTATGAATTCATTGTTTTTAATTGCTGAGTAGTATTCCCTTGTGTAAATATACATGGAAAATATCTTTGATAAAACTGAAGAAATATATAGAAAAACACATTAAGATTGACTATTTCATGGAAAAATTATACAGATAAAATGGTAGGCATAAAAATATTCCTAAGTTGATTAAAAGTGGAATTATAAACATTTTCTGATAAAACTGAAAATCTACAAGGAAAATATTTCTGATAAAACTCAAGAAATATATAGAAAAACACATTAAAACTGACTATTTCATGAAAAATTATACAGATAAGATGGTAGGCAGAAAAATATTCCTAAATTGATTGAAAGTAGAAGTAAAAACATTTTCTGATAAAATTGAAGATTTACATGGAAAATATTTCTGATAAAATTGAAAAGATATATGGAAAAACATTAAAATTGAAGATTATTATGGAAATTTATACAGATAAATTGGTAGGCATAAAAATATTTCTAAGTTGATTGAAAGTGAAATTATAAACATTTTCTGATAAAATTGAAGATTTACATGGAAAATATCTCTGATAAAATTGAAGAAATATATAAAAAAACCTGTTAAGATTGAGTATTTCATGGAAAAACTATACAGATAAAATGGTAGGCATAAAAATATTCCTAAGTTTTTGAAAGTGGAATTATATACACTTTCTGATAAAACTGAAGATCTACAAGGAAAATATTCCTGAAAAAATTCAAGAAATATATAGAAAAACATGTTAAAACTGACTATTACATGGAGAATTATACAGATAAAATGGAAGGTATAAAAATGTTCCTAAGTTGATTGAAAGTAAAATTATAGACATTGTCAGATAAAACTGAATATCCACATGGAAAACACTTCTGAAAAAATTGAAGAAAAATACAGAAAAACGTTAAAATTGATTATCATGGACAATTATACCGACAAAATGGTAGGCACAAAAACATTCCTAAATTGATTGAAAGTGGAACTACAAACACCACCCCCCACCCTGATGAAACCGAAGATCTACATGAAAAACACCTCTGACAAAATCGAAGAAATACACAGAAAAAAAATGTTAAAATTAAAGATTATCATTGAAAATAATATAGTCAAAATTGTAGATACAAAAAAGCATTACTGAATTGAAAGAGGAGTCACATACATTTTCTGATAAAATCGAAGATCCACATGAAAAACATCTCTGTTAGACTATGGTTTTTGTTGGGGAATTGAGTCCATTGACGTTATAAGATATTAAGGAACAGTGATTGTTGCTTCCTGTTATTTTTGATGTTATTTTTAAGTTTGTGTGGTTACTTTCTTTTGGGTTTGTTGGAAAAAGATTACTTTCTTGCTTTTTCTAGGGTGTAATTTCCCTCCTCATGTTGGCATTTTCCATCTGTTATCCTTTGTAGAGCTGGATTTATGGAAAGATAATGTATAAATTTGGTTTTATCATGGAATATCTTGGTTTCTCCATCTATGGTAATTGAGAGTTTTGCTGGGTATAGTAGTTTGAGATGGCATTTGTGTTCTCCTAGGATTTGTATGAGATCTGCCCAGGATCTTCTGGCTTTCATCGTCTCAGGTGAGAAGTCTGGTGTAATTCTGATAGGCCTGACTTTATAGGTTACTTGACCTTTTTCTCTTACTGCTTTTAATATTCTTTCTTTGTTTAGTGCATTTGGTGCTTTGATTAGTATGTGCTGGGAGGACTTTCTGGTCTGGTCCAGTCTGTTTGGAGTTCTGTAGGCTTCTTGTATGTTCATGAACACCTCTTTCTTTAGGTTAGGGAAGTTTTCTTCTATAATTTTGTTGAGGATATTTACTGGCCCTTTAAGTTGGAAATCTTCACTCTCTTCTATACCTATAATCCTTAAGTTTGGTCTTCTCATTGTGTTCTGGATTTCCTGGATGTTTTGACTCAGGAGCTTTTTGCATTTTGCATTTTCTTTGACTGTTGAGTCAATGTTTTCTATGGTATCTTCAGCACCTGAGATTCTTTCTTCTATCTCTTGTATTCTGTTGTTGATGCTTGCATCTATGACTCCTGAATTCTTTCCAAGATTTTCTATCTCCAGAGATGTCTCACTTTGTGATTTCTTTATTGTTTCTACTTCCATTTTTAGATCCTGGATGGTTTTGTTCAGTTCCTTCACTTGTTTGTGTTCTCCTGTAATTCTTTCAGGGATTTTTGTGTTTCTTCTTTAAGGGCCTCTACCTGTTCACCCATGCTCCCCTGTATTTCTTTCAGGGGAGCCTTTAACATTTGACCCATGTCCTCCTGTATTTCTTTAAGGGAATTATTTATGTCCTTCTTGCTCTCCTCTAACAGTATCGTGAGAAGAGACTTTAAATCCAACTCTTGCTTTTCTGGTGTGTTGAGGTATCGGGGACTTGCTGTGGTGGGAGAACTGGGTTCTGATGTTGCCAAGTAGCCTTGGTTTCTGTTGGTAGGGTTCTTGCGCTTGCCTTTCGCCATCTGGTTATCTCTGGTGTTAGTTGGTCTTGTTGTCTCTGGCTGGAGCTTGCCCCTCCTATGGGCCTGTAAACTTGTGTCTGTACTCCTGGGAGACCAACTCTCTTCTGGCAGGGTCTGAGCACAGAAGGCTGTGGAGCTGTCTGGTTCCCTGCTGCAAATGGCGGAGGGAAGGAAAGACTCCTGTCCCAGCTGCTCCAATGATCATATGCCTTGTGCGCTCCTAGCTGTACCCCTTCAGAGAGAAGGTGGAGAGTTCACCTCCGCACTCAGAAGTGAAATCGCTGCTGGGAGATCATTCTCTCCTGGTGGGCTAAGCACAGAAGGCTGTGGAGCTGCCTGGTTCCCTGCTGCAAATGGCGGCTCTGTAATGGTTTTTATATGCTTGGCCCAGGGAGTGGCACTATTCGAAGATATGGCCCTATTGGAGTAGGTGTGTCAATGTGGGCCTGGGCTTTAAGATCCTGGTCTTGGCTGCCTGGAAGTAAATATTCTACCAGCAGTCTTCAGATGAAGATGTAGAACTCTCAGCTCTGCCTACACCATGCCTGCCTAGAAGCTGCCATGTTCCCACCTTGATGATAATGGACTGGACCTCTGAACCTGTAAGCCAGCCGCAATTAAATGTCCTTTATAAGACTTCCCATGGTCATGTTGTCTGTTCACAGCAGCAAAACCCTAAGACATCATCCTACTTACTAGGTTGCCTTATCCAGTCTTGATATAAGGGTTTGGGCCTAGTCTTATTGCACATTTTTATGTGTTTGCTTGATATCACTGCGAGGTCTACTCTTTTCTGATGGGAAATGGAGGAGCAGTGGATCTGAGGGAGAGGGGAGGTATGTATGTGGGGGACTGGGAGTATGGAGGAAAGGGGAGGCTGTGGTAAGGATGTATGTAAATAAATAAAAAGAGAAAAAGTATTAAGGGGTAGGAGAGAGTGGGAGGAAGGGAGGAAGGGAGGGACAATGAGTGGTGGGGTTGGGGGAGGGGAGAGAAAGAGAGAAGAGAACTAACTGGGAATGGCCTGAAACCTCAAATTCCACTCACAGTGACACCTCCTCCAACAAGGCTGCATTTCCTAATCCTTCTCAAATAGTTCCACACCAACTGGGGACCAGTTATTCAAATATATGAGCCTGTGGGAGCCATTCTCCTTCAAATCACCACATTCATCTTATTTACTTCATGTCACAAGACTTGCATGGTAACTGCTTTCACACAATGGGGAGGAGCCATCTTTACTGGCTCATAATCTCATCTGCTGTGCATCAATTTTCATGTATATTCACAAAGGCCTTTGACACAAATCTACAAAAAATAATTTATTAATAAATGGTAGCAGATCATTCTGAAGCTTCAACTACTTCACGCTCTTCCTCTTCGGAGACCTTCATTGCCGCTGAGGGTTTTTTCTTGACCTCCCTGGAAGAACAATGCCAAGGCTTTCAATCTTTGAAATGAAAAACTTTCCCTTAGCTCCTCATTGAGCTAGACATTTACCATAATTCATCCTGAATGTTACACTTCTCGGAAGAAGATGTCTTGGCCCCTATATCACACATACTTTTCTTGTCATGTTTGAATATATTTCTAAGTGTCAGTGGCCACCTTAGTTGGACATTTTTTTCCTAGGAAACAGAAAGAGAGACATTAATTTGGCTTACCCTGCCATCTCCTCCACAGCACCCAGTCTCAGACTTACCTGACTCTTTCCTTTCCTGTAGTATTTCTTACCCCTTTGAAGAAAACACATACAGAAGTCAGTTAGTGATTGAGTCATTTTATTTTGTGTCTCTACTGGGGGACATATTGGTTCTTCCCATAATAAAAATCACCCCAGACCTGGGACTTGAGAATAACTCCATGCATGCCTGGCTTCTAGGAACTTTTGTTCTAAGGGCCCCTTTAGAACTTTTGTTCTAAAGGCTCTGGGGAGATCTTTGTCTGTGGGTTGTCCTGGAGCATGGCCAAAGTGCCTGCATGACTAGAGCCCCACTTATCCCTTTGGACAAGTTTATCTCTCTGAAGAAACCACCCTGGGCAGAAGCAGTTTGCTCTCCAGAGCCTTTCCCATTGGTGCCTTTAGACCAACTCTTACATACAGATTTTCTGAGGTGAGGGAGGGGATGTTCCTGTTTGCCAGACACTAAGTACAATGCCCGAGTCCACAGCTCAGCTCATAAACTCAGAATTTCACCCTGCAGACTGCCTCTGATGAGTGTCGTGAGAACAGTTTAAAGGACAAGGCTAGTTGGGCCAGCACTTGGGAAGCGGAAACAAGAGTTTTGAGGCCAGCCTCGGCTACACAGGAGTTTCAATCCAGCCTGAGCCAAGTGTGAAACCATGTCCCAAAAAAAAAATGTGGTTGCAGCTGTACCTGAAGTAAAAATGTTATTGATGACTGGAAAAAAAAGAGGCAGTAAAGGACATGGCACAAACACACACTGGCCATCCTTTCTGATCCCAAGAGGATTAGGAAACTTGAGTTGCATTTTGCAGATGTAGATAGATGCTGTATGGATTTATATTGAAGCATGACCAAAGGCTGAGTTGAGCACAGTGGAATGAAAGGACAAGGGCTCCATCAGGGAGAATGCTCCTCTTTCTGAGATGCCCTAGAAAGTGGCCACAGAGCCAGAAATTTCTTCCAGTCTTCATTTCATTAGAAGAGAGGTACCTATTTTCCATAATCTCTCCTGGCCATAGTTCTATGAGGTTTGTGTCAGTAAAAGAATGAACAGGATCAAACAGTGACCAAGGGGATGAGAGGATGGTTCTCCTCCCTGTACAGGAAGGGCTTGTGTCCTCCCATTCACAGCCCTGCACTCAACACTGTGGCCTCCTCTGCTTCTCCCCCCTAGACTGCAATATGGAGCCTCTGGCTGCAGTAGATGGCATTAGCAAAAGCTGGTGCAGCCCAAACCTATGGGTTTCCACCCTCTTTGAAGGCCTGACAACACCAGAGGCTGATACCAGCTGCCTTGTTGGGAGCCAGGTAAAACAACAGAGAGGATAATATTCTTTCTGGAAATTATCTCCCAGTCAGATGAGTGAATTAACTTAGGTCAGTTCCAAGATTTCTGCTAACTCTTAGCTTCTCCTTGAAAGATTTTCTCATATTTACCATGTGGACTTTTCTGCATCTCCCTTTTTTGTTCTGTGGGAATAAACCTGTTTTGGAAGAAAACACGATTCTGATTACCAAAATGACCACTGTCTCTAAATCCACTCATTCCTTCACTTATCTGAGGTCTTACCTGCTCAATGAGCACATGAGTCCCACTGAGCTAGTCTTCTCCTCTCTTCACAATCTAGCCTAAGGTTTCACTTAATACTAATACGTTGTACTGAATGTTTCAGATAAAATTCAGAAAACAATTTCTAATAAAAATTCTGTTAAAAGTGAAAAATGAGAAATATTTTTAACTTTATCAAAGTGTATACCAGGAGCCTAAACAATGGTGAGACCAAGAACAAGGGCAGGAGGCCTCTATGACAGCTATAGGCCACCCTATCAAGACAGTCTCAATATGCAAAAAAGAGAAACAAGTGGGGACATTCTGGGAAGAAAGGAAAAAAATTAGTACTATTTATATTAGAAACAAACAAAAAGCCAAAGAGATCAACAAAAAGCATATTGGGAGCAATAACATGTCAGTAGGGTGGCAAGTCACAAAATGAGGAGATCCTCTAACTCCAGTCCCTCTCACACATCCTACACACTAGAAACTGTAAGTACAACATTGATGAAGTTGTAGAAAGGAGTTGAGGGTAAACTTAACTAAAGATGTGAAAGTTCTACATGATAAAAGCTTCACAACTCTTCTGGAAGAAATGTCAGGTTAGTCTTGGCTATAGTTTCAAAAAATAGTAGACCAGCACCAGAGAGACGACTCAGCAAGTAAAGATACCTGTAAGTAACCCTGCTTGAGTAAGGTCTATCGCTGGCATCCAACATTGTGGAAAGTCAAGAACTAACTTCCTCTAATTTCCACATGTATGCCCTACTACATAATAAATAAAATTTTTGTTTTGAGACAGGGTCTTACTATGTAGTCCTGACTGGCCTAGAACTCCTTATTATAGGTTAGAATGGCCTTGAACTCAGATCTGTTTGTCTCTGTTTCCCAACTAATACTTTTTTTTTAATTTAAAAAGCTGAGGCTGGAGAACTGGATCAGTAGTTAAAAGCACGAGCTGATCTTCCAGAGGGTCTACGTTTGATTTCCAGCAGCCAATATGGCAGCTTACACCTGCCTGTAGCTCTAGTCCCAGGCCCCAGACCCTCTTAGGGTCTCTGCAGGCAGCACATGCGCAGACTGCACAGACATCCATGCAGAAGCAGTTGACGAGATGGCTCAGTGGTTAAGACTGCTTCCTGGTCTTCCAGAGAATGGTAGTTTGGTTCCCAGCACTCACATTGGGTGGCTCACAATTGCCTGTAACTCCAACTCCAGGGAGTCCATGGGCCCTACACACATGGAGCAGGCAGAGGGACACATACAGACACATAAAGATAAACTCTTAAAACAAGGAGAGAAAGGCAGGGGAATTTATGTCAAAGATAGATGCTTGTTTTCTTGCCCAAGGCCACATTTGGTGGTGTGGCCCTGTTCCTGGTACTGGAAAGGCAGTAGGATTAATGGGAAAGAACATACAGGTGGTATTTTAGACCAATGAAAAAGAATGATTAAATAAAAACTATTATGAAATAGACTAGAGAGATGGGCCAGTGATCTGAGTTCAGTTTTTTGCACTCCTCTCAGACAGCTCATAATAGCCTGTAATTCCTGCTCCAGGGCATTTGACCCCCTCTGGCCTCTGCGGGTACCCATACTCAGGGCAAAATTATACATTAACTTAGGAGGAAAAGGATTCCCTGCCCTCAACCTTACTGAAAAACAGATAAATGAAACAGAAGGATTAAAAAATAGAAATAACTCTTGGGTATGATGGATCATGTGATCCTATCACTAGGGAGATAGATGCAGGAGGATGAAGAATTGAAGGCTAGGCTAGGTTAAGTGGTGAATTTTTGGCTAACCTGGGCTACGTAAGACCTTGACTCAAAGAAACAAGAAAGGAAACTCAAGAGAAATAGGTACAAATGAAAAACAGTGTTAGGAACGTGCTAGAAAGTAGCAGCAGAAAGTGCCTGAGGCGGCAAAGTCTCTTCACCACTGGCAGATGAGTGGCTTTGGTGAGAGACACTTCCTTTTCCACTGAGCTGTTTTCCTACAAGATATAGTAATGCTTTGGGTGGTCCGCAAAGTTTCCTTGTGCTCTCCAACTCCCAATACTTCCTGTTTGTCCTGTTTGTTACACCAGGGGTGTGAAGGGTGGGACTCAAGCTTCAGGGTTAGAGGAGCGCAGCTCTGCTCTTGGTTTAGCCTGTGAGTCTTAAGTTGCTCTTTCACCCTAGGAGAGGATGGATTCAAGATTCTCCTAGAAAAGGTTTGTGATTAGGTCAGGCAATAATGGAGGACTCTGACCTGGGCTCAGCTGGTACAAGCACCAACTCTCCTAAGGCGGCCAAAGGCAGTGCTGAGACACACCAAAATCTCTGCCTGTGGAGTGAGGACTAGACAGGTCCTTTCTACTCAAATCTTTTTAAAATGACTTCTGCCTTACTTTATCATCCTTTAAGGTAAAGAGTAGTAAGCTTTCATTGCTTGGCCACAAAACAGGTGGTTGTTCTATTATCATGTATTCAGTTTTCACCACTGACTAAACTACTAAAGGATGGTATCTCCAAAGTCTTACTCAGCCTAGGAACGTAGCTCTTGCTTAGCATGCACAGGCTGAGGATGAATCCCAGACCACAGTCCCTGTGCACACTCGCTGCAGGGCTCATTGATCCACTGCTTTTCTCAGGATCTCTGTTTGTGTTTGTTTGTTCATGCGTTCCTGGCCTGAACTCACTAAATCACTGAAGCTGTTTGTGAACTCCTAATCACCCTGCTTCTATTTCCCAAGTATAGGGACTACAGAAGCGTGCCAAACTTCTTGCTCTGATGCTATTTTAAGTAGTGGAACTGAGGGATGTTTCGGCTCTCTTTTTTGAACACCATTGCTATCTACTACAGACAAAACACTGGGTGTGCTTCCTCTTCTCACAGGGCCTATCATCTAAATTGGCAGAAGAAATAATGAAAATGTCAATAAATGCAAGCACAAAGATACACTGTACACACAACGAAAGAGCAACACAGGACTGTACAGAAATTTCCCAGGTCCCAACCATCAGAAGGTGTGGAGGGTGCTGTCTCTGCACTGGCCAGTGGACACCCTCCCAGGGGTTTGTAAACTGACCCCATGCTGATCTTGGCTTTCCAGGCTTAAACTTGAGCCCACACTCACTGAGAGAGAACTCAGGTACTGCTCCAGAGTGTCTCACATCAACCATCCCTCTGACACCAAATCAGAATGCTACATAAGGACCTGACATGAGGAGACATGCTTCACAGACAGAATACCTGCAAACACATGGGGACATCACTTGTAGACAGAGAGGGTAAGCGGCTCTGGTTTCCAGTTTACAGGTTCTAAATCTACTATGCAGACAGGGTACGTTCTGAATATAAGGATGAACTGTCGTCCTTACCTCAATGAGACAGAAAATATTAATCAAAACTATCACTACGACGGTCACAGAAATCGCCAAGATGACTTTGTTATTGTAGTCGAACCCTGAGTCTTCTTTTGAAAGCTGAAATATATAAGATAAGTGGACATTTCTGTTGTTGTTAAATAATAATAAAGTGAAAAGAATGAAAGTAGAGAAGTCTTATTGTGCAAAATCCATTCTTGCTTGAGCTGTGCATGGTAACTGATACTTGTATGTAATCTAGCACATAGGTGAATGAGGCCGGAGGATTGCCATGAGTTCTAGGACAACCCTTGACACCAATATGAGGCAGGTTCTGGGCTTACCTGGATTATACAATAAGACTCTGGATCAATGAAACTAAAGCTGGGCTTGGTGTGGATGGCACACACTTCTAATCCTAGCAATCTGGAGGCAGAAGCAGGTGGATGTCTGTAAGTTCAAGGCTAATCTGGTCTACTTAGCAAGTTCTAGGCTAGTCTTAAATACATAGTGAGACCCCATCTCAAAACAAAAAACAAAACAAAATGAAAAAAACAAAGAAACAAAAGTCCCCAAACAACCAATAAACGCAAGCAAAGCTAAGAGTAGCATACAGAGCTTAGTGGTCAAGCCCTTGGTTACCATGTGTACAACATCCTGAGTTTAATGCCGAGTACTATAATATGAAGTGTCAATAAGAAAAAAAATAATACAATTTTTCCATTTCAGTAGTGTGCAAGATATCAAAATTGGATGTGTTACCTCTCTAATGCAGTTATAATACTTTGTGTTTTAGGTTGGCTTTTGGCGACAAATTTAAAAGCACAGTGGGAAATCACTGTCTTGGCTGCGCTAATGTTATGTGGCCAGCAGCAGATCTGGAGTGGGAGCCCTTAGTCATTTCTGAGGAGACTGGGGCCCCATGTCACAGAGCAGTCCTCACCTGACTTAGGTCCAGACCCTTCTGTTCACCTTGGGCTTCTGTGCTCTCACTGATGTAGTTCTCAGTTTTCCACTGGTCTGTATCCCAGTCGTCCCTGGACAGCTTGAAGTCTTGTTGCTCACTGAGAAGCTTCATCAGGAGGCCTGTTCTGGAGATGAGCTTGGCACAGGACAGTTGCACTTGACTGTCAGAGCAGTCCATCTTCAAAGTCCTGATAACATGAGAGATGAGCCTTCTCACATCGTTGTTGGGGATGAGGGGCTGCAGCTGCTGGTTTAGATGAGATTCAAACTGTTCTCCTGGTGACATCAGTGATGGGTAAGCAAATTCTTTGAAGTTGTTGGGTGAGTCAGACCTGAAAATGAAGTGTAACTGTGACTCGCTGGTTTGCTGAACAGTTGGAATTAAGCCAGGTATATTGGGTATAGGTATATCATAATATGCGGCAGGATTCTCAGCAGGTTTATTTTCTGATGCGGTTTCCTCAGACCCAGTGATGGCTGGTTTGAAAATATTTTCTGCAACATAATCTGTTACAGCCTGGTTTTCTTCAAGAGGCTCTGGAGCAGCATATATTTCTGAAAAGGGCCTCTCTGGGTAACTCGGGTCTCCTAAAGACAGGACGACCCCTTGTGCAGAGGAGTTGACCAGGCTCCTCACTACAGAGGAAGCTGCCGGCCTCTTTGAGATCAACTGGAAATGAGATTTTTTCTTCCTAAGGTTTCGATGTCTCTCTTCAGGTTGTAAACTCGGGTTAGAACCCTTCGTTCTCTTCACATTAGCATTTGCACTTTCTAAAATGTAAATGGTGTAAGACAAGTCTTTTCGTCTGTCTATGAACTCAGGTAGCAATCTTGTAGTGGGAGCCTTGCCCACCAGGGATGGTTCTGGGGAAGAAGAGATCGCCTTCCCATGCTCCTTTGGGAGCCCGGGCTCTGAGGGGAAGGAATTTCCCACTGACTCCTGGGGCTTCTGCTGCAGCTCCGTTGAGGGCAGGCTCCTGAGCTGCCTGTCCTTGGAGACGTTCTCCACAGGTGTCTGGACACTGTGCCTGCTCCACGGGCTCTTGCCACTCACTTCCTTGAAGTGCCTTTTCTGTACGCTTCCTGTCCCCTTGGGGACCCTGCTCATGCTGTGAAGCCATCTCTCTGCCTTCTCAATCTCTGCAAGACTGTCTTCCTCTGCCCGGGCAGGTTCCCATCTCTTTTCAAATATTTGTCGTTTAAATTTGGGACCTACATTTTTAGATTTTGTCTTGTGCCTCCCAGGTTTCTCTTCCTTTTGAACCTCATCAATTTCTGTGTCTAACAAATTTTCTAAAAAATAAAGTTTATGCAACTTATTTTTGTAAGTGACATAACTGGACTTAGATTCATTTCTAACAGGAACACTTTCTGTGTCCTTCTGCAAAGATCCCAAGGAATTACCTGCATCTTGTTCATGAGAAAACAGCAGTTTAATATATGGTAACATTGAGGACATTATATCTTCCATATTTCCCTCTGAGAAATATGGCAGTATGTAATTTAGTGCACTCATAACATCATTTTCATCACTGAAGTCTATCTTTTCATCCATGGAACTGGAATAGTTGGCATAATCTTTGTCTGAACTGCCCCTCTCTGGTTCAATGGTGAGCTCAGTGCTGGTGTTCCCCTTCCGGGCCTGCAACACTTTCATAAATGCTCCTTCTGGGTTCCTTATAGATGCTTCTTCAACTGTCAAAAAAGAAGAGATCACCTTCAGTCAGAGAGAACTTGCAGCCCGTCCTCAGTTCACAGACATATGCCCTAATCAAATAAATTAGGGGCCAGAAAACACTGGTGTACCATTAGTGTGTGGGGGAAACAAACCTAACTTAATCCTTTGATAGGACAACAAGAGAAAGAAAGTGTGTCATTTGCAAAGTAGCCACCTAATTGTAACAATTCACAGTGTGCACAAAGAATATCTGTTTAAGACAGCCAAATGGACCAGTGGAGCCCAGGGCCTGAAGACAAAGCCAGCCTCTCCGCATATCTGACCGACCTACAGAGAACCTTCTCAGGCTCCTATACCCACACTCTCCCATCTCAGTTTGAAAGGCCCATTATGCTTCCTGTCTCTGCCTTTTTAGTGTGCCCTGTGCTGATGCACACAGCTGACCATGATGATGGACACCCTGTGAGTGGACAGAGAACAGAAATGCTAAAGCAGATGTCTCTTATTCACATCTGGATTAGATGTCCTAATTTCTTCCCATGGGCTCTGTTGCCACATATTCTAGCTCCCAGAATGGAAGGAGCATCCTTCTCTCTGTGCATCTTCCTGGTTCTTCCATTATATTTGGGATTGGGGGCTATGAGGTATAGGTGAAAGCATGTTAATTTTCTGGATTCATTCCTATATACAGTCCATATATACATTCCTATATACAGAACAATAGCTATTTATGGATAAATATTACTTGAGTCACAAAATGCACAAGGTCAGAGCTACTCTTATCTGGGGCCTTTTCTCACTTCATTTCTTATTCTTCCAGCTTCATGTGGGAGCAACGCAAATCTTCTGATAGTGGGAAGGTCAAGGGTACCACTGTGTAGCTATGTTTCTGTCCTAGGAGAATTATGAGGATTTTCCATGGTAGTGAGTGTTCAAGGAAGTGGTGAAAAGAAAATTGTGGGCCTCTGGCTAGCCTAGAGTTAGAGAGAGATAACTTAGGTATGAAGTGACAGCAGTTGATGCTTCTGATGTATAAAAGAGGGGAAATGCTTGCCATTTCTGGGGAAGAAGGGAATAATGTAATTATTATTTATACAAAGAGCCAAATGCTCATTCTATTTACTATCCCCTAGATCAAGCTATTTAGACAAGAAATGTGTCACAGTTTGGAATGAAGTTATTGCCAACATGACTAATATATAGAAAAATATTGTAGGACTAAGTATAAACTATATCACTGAGCTGTATCCCTGTCCTCTCTTAAAAAACAAACTGTGGTAGGTTCTTGTAGCAGTAGTATGGTAAAGTGCTCTAGACTCCCAAGCGGTGTTTGTATGTGGTGGTGCACACATCTGTGCGTGTTCTTTGCTACCCGCCCAAAAGGAGAGGACAGAAGAGGAGGAGGAAGAAAAGATGGAGCAGTAACAAAGTAACTGCTACAAGTAACAAAGGGTCCCATAGCTAGAGAATAAGTTTATATAGTGTTAGATCTGCCAAATCTAGACATATAGCTTATAAATAAAACAACTAGATTATGTGGTTTTTATATAGGACTATTGGGGCTGGAAATTACTGCTGCATATTCTCACTACATTGCCTAGACTGGCCTTGAACTTGGATCATCTTGCCTCAGCATCCTGTGGGGCTGGGATTACTTCCATGTGCCTCCACACTCAGTTTTGAAAATACTTAAAACTGTATGAATGATCTGGTGATAGAAAAGATTGAGGTTGAAAACAAATAGGGAGTTGGTCAGTATGAACATGAAGAGTTTACTGTTCCATTGGCAGAGCAAGACAATATCACTGGTCATGTTGAACAGAGCTTGAGAGATTATAAATAAAAAAGTATCATTTATAAAATTACAAAAGTAAATTAAACAAAACCAATCTAGAGATGTCAAAAACTCAGAGAGAATTTGAGACCTACTGTACATAAACCAGCTTATAAACTACAGAGCACTGCGTGCCTATGTCAGCACTGGAAGCAAAATGCCAAGCAGACAGCATAGTGCAGAGTCTGTGGTCCTTCGTGTTATCCTTCCCATCTTTTCTTTCTTGCTTTCTGCACGTGGAACAGTTCTAGTTTTTAATCATGTAATAGCTGAGAGCCCAACTTTCAGCAAGCAATGGATGAGTGAGTAAAAATAAGCAATTATTTTTAGTGAATTTTTTCATTACTAGTTAAAAATTAAGACAAAATTAGTTCATTTATTAGGCAAGAGACTCACGACAATGTGTGGTGTTTGTCAGACATCCGGTATGACAATGCAGTTTGATTGTCTTGCAGATAACCTCAATATCAGCTTTAAATTTGCAGAGGCAGCAGGTCATACGGCTAGGTAAGATCCTATAAACAGAGCGACAGAGAATTGGGTTACCGGAAAAGGGTGACTGAGGTGTAGAAGAGGCAGGCCAAGGCCACTGCAGGGTTGCAGAGGAAGGAGTACTTGAGGCATGTGGCGTGGGCAGCTGGGTCTCGGAGACTCAATGGCAAATTGTTGCTGATACTGAAATAATCATGGAGGGTGACAGAGGTGCTCAATAGACAGGCAAGTGTCAGGGTGGGTGTGTATTCTTGTCAACAGAATATTAAAGTAGGCCTAAAGCAACCTACTTTAATCCATGCTTTATGGTTAAATAGCAACATGTATCACATCAACCAAATCTGAATTATTTTCGTGTTCCAAAAAAAGGGCTGTTTTGCAGCCCTTTGGTATAGTGTTTGTACAGCAGTGCAAGGCCCTGGGTTTGATTTTAACATCACACACACACACACACACACACACACACACACACACACACTTTGGGAGACACAAAGAGAAAGAGAACAAGGGATAATAACAATAAAATACAATATAATGTAAAGAGAATCTGTGAATTCTTAATGATACTCAAAAGAAGAGCAGGGTAGGTCTTTGAGAAAACACCAGCTTACTGATGTGGGAAAAAAAATTGCAACCACCAAGTAACAGTTCAGTCAAGATTATCAAAAACAGCCAAATGTTTGAGAGTAAGATCTTTAAGATTTCAACAATTCCTAGGTTGGTTCATTCTTCTTTTCTTTCTTCCTTTCTCTTCCTTCCTTCCCCTCTATTCTTCCTCCTTCTGTTTTTTTGGTTTTTTTTTTAAGACAAGGTCTCTATGCAGCCCTGGCTGTCATGAAACTTGATATGTATACCATATTGGCCTCAAACTCATGGGTAACAGTTTTGTGCACTGTGTGAAGGTTGTCTTTGTATTCCTTAAATGTTGGTCTGTGTACTGGCAGAGAGCTGAGTACTGACTAGATTCTGGTCCTGTTATTCTTAAGGTTCATCACCAGTATTATATTTTGTAGACACCCTTCCTCCCTCGCCTTTTTATTAGCTTAATAAAGAGCTGAAGGCCAATAGCTGAAGCAGGAAGGGAGGGCAGAACTTCTGGACAGAGAGAGGTACTCATGGAGAAGGGTAGAGAAGTGATAAGATTCACCAGCATGCAATGGAGGTGAAAGGAACAAGTGCTGGAATTGAGTGACAGAGGGAATGGGTCACATGGCAGGCATGGACTAAAAGGTTAATTAAGTTAGATGAGCTAGCTGGGAGGTAGCCTAAACTAAGACTTAAGCTACAATAAAAATTAATAAGCCTCTGTGTCATTATTCAAATATTTGGTGCCCAACTCAAAGGCATGTAAATTCAAGCTTAGAGCCTGAGAAAGGTCCCAGCCACAGGGCAGACAAGGCTTTCTAGTAACCTCAGTCTCTCAGGCAGGCCAGGACATATGGCTCCTTTAAGAGCACCTGCTTTTGCTGTACAGCTATGCCGGTGACAGAACAAGAGGACTTCATGAGCAGCTGGCACTCTTCTCTGTGAGTGGGCAGGTGGCAGAAACCTTGGAGATTGCAGTTTCTTAGGTTTCCTTCAGGCACAGAGGGTGGAGACTGCAGCCCAGTCTGGGCTGCCATATCCCCAGCCAGATCAGCACCACAGCCCAGTGCTTAGTGGCAGTGCTGATGCCCGTTTTGGGCAGAGAGAGGCTTGGTGTGTGGCTGGCAGAGAGACTGCAACCAGAGTTGGTTGGAAGATGGAACCAGTATGGCATCATGCTGGACTGACTCATTGTGGGTGAAGACCACTGAGAAGCCTGCAAACATCTCATGTGTGGAGGGACCACCCCTTCCTGTCTGGTAGATTATGGTGGGTGGCTGGGCCCTTTAAGGCTTAAAAGGAGCACCAGTGACTGCAGGCAGTGGAAGCCAGGCCCAGACTGAGAAGCTAAAGTCCCTAGCACAGACAAGCCTCTGATCTAGTAATGAATGTTTGAAATGCACTTAGGTGCTAAAGAAAGAAAAGAAACTAGGTATAGACAGTCATAGAAAAAAATTACATAGTTTGAAAATCATAATGTAAATAAAATCTTTGAAGAAAGAGAAAATTAGAGAGATTAAAAAGAAAATATTTTCTGTATTTAAAAACAGAATGGAGAATACAATGTTAGATGGCACTTGGACCTGTAAAATTTTGTTTCAGTTATCAACATAGAAATGATTATATTTGTGGTAATGATTGCAATTTTATGTATCTTCTTTAAGAAAGATCAGAATGGACCCTCTCTGCATTCCATTTTCCAGTCCACACCTCTACATGTAATCCCAGTTCTGTACTCCATTTCCCAGGCCATACCTCTGCCTGCATCCCTGGAGGCCTGCTGCCACCTGGGTCAACCAGGTGAGTGCTCCATGCCCCAATCCCCTGCCTGCTGGTTTCCCCAGACAGCCTGGCAGCCATGAGGCCTGCCCCATCCCCTCTGCACTCCATCAGCTGGTCCATACCTTAACCTTCAATCCTGGAGATCTGCAGCCATCAGGGACCACCATCTCTGCCTATATCCCTAGAAGCCTGCTGCTACCCAGGACAACCAGCTCTACCTTCAATCACAGAGGCCTGCTGACATCAGGGACTACCAGGCCTGCTGACACTGGGAACAACCAGATGAATAAAGGCCAGCATAAGAATGCAATCAACAAAAGCCAGGGCAATATGGCATCACCAGAATCCAACTATCTTACTATAGCAAGCCCTGGATATTCTAACAAGCCTGAAGTGTAAGAAAATGACCTGAAATCTAATCTTATGGAGATGGTAAAGGCCTTTAAAGAGGAAATGAATAAATCCTTTAAAGAAATACAAGAAAATACAATCAAAGAGGTGAGAGAAATGAATAAAACTGTTGAAGAGCTGAAAATGGAAATAGAAGCAATAAAGGAAACAAAAACTGAGGCAATCCTGGAGGTAGAAAACCTAGAAAAATAGCAGAACTACAGAAGCAAGCATTGCTGACATAACACAACAGATGGAAGAGATATTCTTTTGTTTTTTTTAAACATGGTATCTTTTTACTTTTTACTTATCTATTTATTTATTTGTTTTGTTTTGTTTTTGAGACAGGGTTTCTCTGTGTAGCCCTGGCTGTCCTGGAACTCACTCTATAGACCAGGCTGGCCTCGAACTCAGAAATCCACCTGCCTCTGCCTCCCAAGTGCTGGGATTAAAGACGTGCACCACCACCACCTGGGAAGAGATATTCTTAAATGTAGAAGATATGACAGAAGAAATTCATACATCGGTCAAAGAAAACACCAAATCTAAAAAAATCCAGGAACTTTGGTACACTATAAAAGGACCAAACCTAAGAATAATAAGGATAGAAGAAGATGCCCAGTTCAAAGGCCTAGAAAAGATCTTCAACAAAATCATAGAAGAGAATTTCCTTAACCTAAAAAAAACTCCTCCCACCACATAATAAACACACTAAATGTACAGAAGAATTTTAAAAGCTGCAAGAGAAAAATGCCATGTAACATATAAAGGCAGACCTATCAGAATTATAGCTGATGTCTCAACAGAAACTCTAAAAGCCAGAAGGACCTGGGCAGATGTCTTACAGACTCTAAAAGACTGCAGATGTCAGACCAGACTACTATACCCATTAAAACTTTCAATCACCACAGATGGAGAAAATGTGATATTCCATGACAAAACCAAATTTAGACAATACCTTTCCAGTAATCCAGCCCTACAAGGAGGATAAGTATACCCAAGAAAACACAAAAAATGAATAATTTTACACCAGCAAAACCAAAAGAAATCTCTCTCTCTCTCTCTCTCTCTCTCTCTCTCTCACACACACACACACACACACACACACACACACACACACACACACACGCACACGCACACACACAAGCAACACCAACATCAAAATAACAGGAATTAACAATTAACAATCATTGGTCATTAATATCTCTTGACATCAATGGACTCAATTCCCTAATAAAAAGACAGGCTAACAGTGGATAGATACATAAACAAGGCCCATCATTCTGCTGCATACAAGAAATACACCTCAGTAACAAAGATAGACACTACCTCAGAGTAAAGGGCTGGAAAAAGGTTTTCCAAGCAAATTGACCCAAGAAACAAACTGGAATAGCCATTCTAATATCTAATAAAATAGACTTTCAATTAAAAGCAATCAAAAGAAATAGGGAAGGACACTTCATACTCATAAAGGAAAAATCCACCCAAGATAACATCTCAATTCTAAACATCTATGCCCCAAATACAAGGGCACCCACATTTGTAAAAGAAACATTTCAAGCTTAAATCACACATTGAACCCCACTAATTACTAGTGGGAGACTTCAACACCCCACTGTCACTAATGGACAGGCCATTGAAATGGAAACTAAGAGAAATAATGAAAATAATAGACATTATGGATCAAATGGGTGTGACAGATATTTCACCAGAACACAAAAGAATATACTTTCTTCTCAGAACTTCACAGAACCTTCCCCAAAACTGACCATATACTTGGTCACAAAGCAAGTCTCAACAGATACAAGAAGATTGGAATAACCCTTTGCATCTTATCATATCACCATAGGTTAAAGCTGGACCTCAACAACAAGAGAGACAACAAAAAGCCTACAAACTATGGGAAACTGAACAACTCTCTACTCAATGATCACTGGATCAAAGAAGAAATAAAGAAAGAAATTAAAGACTTTCCAGAATTCAATGAAAACGAAGGCACACCATACCCGAACTTATAGGACTTATAGTGCTAAGAGGAAAGTTCATAGGACTAAGTGCCTTCATAAAGAAATTGAAGAGATCTCATACTAGCAATTTAAAAGTACATTTGAAAGCTCTAGGGAAAAGAAAGCATACACACCCAAGATGAGTAGATGGCAGGAAATAATCAAATTTAGGGCTGAAATTAATAAATTAGAAACAAAGAGAACAATACAACGAATCAATGAAACCAAGATCTGGTTCTCTCAAAAAACCAACAAAATAGGAAAACCCTTAGCCAAATTAGCTAAAAGGCAGAAAGACAATATCCAAATTAACAAAATCAGAAATAAAAAGAGAAGCATAAAAACAATGAGGAATTTGAAAGAATCATTAGGTCTTACTTCAAAAGCCTGTACTCTACAAAACTGGAAAATCTAAATAAAATGGAAGATTTTCTAGACAGATTCCACTTACCAAAATTAAATCAAGATCAGATAAACTAAATAGTCCTGTAAGGAAATAGAAGCAACCACTAAAGTTTCCCAACTCAAAAAAAGAAAAGAAAAAAAAAGAAAGAAAAAACTCAGATCCAGTTGGTTTTGGTGAATTCTGCCCGACTTTCAAAGAAGAGCTAATACCAATACTCCTCAAACTATTCCCTAAAATAGAAATAGAAGAAACATTGTCAAATTCATTTTATGAGGCGACAGTCACCCTGATGCATAATCCACACAAAGACTCAACAAAGACAGAGAATTTCAGACGAATTTTCCTTATGAACATGTATGCAAAAATATTCAATAAAATACATGCAAACTGAAGCCAAGAACATATTAAAGACATCATCTACCCTGATCAAGAATTCTTCATCCCAGGGATTCAGGGGTGGCAAAATATACAAAAGTCCATCAACATAATTCACCATATAAACAAATTGAAAGAAAAAACCCTACACGACCATCTCATTAGATGCTGAAAAAGCCTTTGACAAAATCCATCACCCCTCCATGTTAAAATCTTAGAAATATTAGGGATACAAGGTGCATTGCTAAACACAATAAAGGCAATATACAGCAAACTAACAGCCAACATAAAATTAAATGGAGGAAAACATAAAGCAATTCCACTAAAATCAGGGACAAGACAAGGCTGTCTACTCCCTCCCTGTCTCTTCAAGACAGTACTTGAAGTCCTAGTTAGAACAATAAGACAACTAAAGTAGATCAAGAGAGAGAGAGAGAGAAATGGGGCTCACAGCAACCAGAGAACCCCTACGGCTGATAAGAACTTTTAGCCAAGTGACTGGGTACAAAATCAACTAAAAAAAAAATCAGGGGCTGGAGAGATGGCTCAGCGGGTAAGAGCACTGACTGCTCTTCCAAAGGTCATGAGTTCAAATCCCGATACCCACATGGTGGCTCACAACCATCCTTAAGGAGATCTGACGCCCTCTTCTGGTGTCTGAAGACAGCTACAGTGTACTTACATATAATAAATAAATAAATCTTTAAAAAAAAAATCAGTTGTCCTTTATATAATAATATATGGGCTGAAAAAGTAATTAGGGAAACAACACCCTTCACAATAGCCAGAAATAGTATAAAATATCTTGGTATAACTCCAACCAAGCAAGTGAAAGTCCTGTATGACAAGAACTTCAAGTCTCTGAAGAAAGAAACTAAAGATATCAGAAAATGGAAAGATCTCCCATGCTTGGGGATCAGTAGGATTAACCGTATAAATGGCCACATTACCAAAAGCTATCTACAGATTCAATGCAATTCCCACCAAAATTCCAACACAATTCTTTACAGACCTTGAAGGAACAAGTCTCAACTTCATATGGAAAAAAAAACCCAAAAAACTAAATAACCCAATTTAAAATGGGGTACAGAGCTAAATAAAGAATTCTCAACAGAGAAATCTTGAATGGCTGAGAAGCACTTAAAGAAATGTTCAACATCCTTAGTTATTAGGGAAATGCATATAAAAACATCTGAGATTCCACCTTCTACCCATCAGAATGGCTGAGATCAAAAACCCAAATGACAGCACATACTGGCAGAATGTGGAGCAAAGTGAACACTCCTCCATTGCTGATGGGAGTGAACACTTGTACAACCAATGTGAAAATCAATTTGACAGTTTCTCAGAAAATTGGGAATAGTTCTACCTGAAGACCCAGCTATACCACAACACCTGGGCATATACCCAAAAGGAGCACCACTATACCATAAGGACACTTGCTCAACTATGTTCATAGTACTTTTATTTCTAACAGCCAGAAACTTGAAACAACCCAGATATCCTTCAATCAAAGAATGGATAAAGAAAATGTGGTTCATTTACACAATAGAATATTACTCCACTATTAAAAACAAGGACATCATGAAATTTGCAGGCAAATGGATGGAACTAGAAAATATCATGAGTGAGGTAACCAAAAAGGACATGCATGGTATGTACTTACTCACTTATAGGTAGATATTAGTCACAAAGCACAGAATAACCACACTACAATCCACAGACCCAAGAAGCCAAATAATGAGGGCACAAAGGAGAATGCTTGAATTTTACTCAGAAGGGGAAATAAAATAGATATTGGAGGTAGATGGAGGGAGGGAACTAGGTGGGAGAGAGGAATGTCGCAGGGAAGACATGAGTAGGGACAATAGGGCTTGGGGGAATGGAAACTGGTGGTGTGTGGGTAGGTGAGGTGTCATCTCTAAGATGTGCCAGAGAGTCGAGATGGGGGAGGCTCTAGTGAGTCTATGGGGTGACTCTAGATGAAACTCCTATCAGTGGGGGATATGAAGCTGAAGTGGCTACCTCCTTTAGCCAGGAAGGACTTCCAGTGGAGGAGTAAGGACACCAACCCACCTTTGACCCAAAATGTGTCCTGCCTACAAGATATGCAGGGACAAAGATGGAACAAAGACTGAGGGAATGACCAGCCAATGACTGGCCCAACTTGAGACCTATCCCATGGGCAGCAAAAAATCCTTGACACTATTAATGATACTCTGATATGCTTGCAGACGGGAGCCTAGCATAATTGTCCTCTGAGATGCTACACCCAGCAGCTGATGGAAACAGATGCAGAGACACATAGCCAAACATTAGATGGAGCTTGGGGAGTCTTGTGGAAGAGTTGGGGGAAGGATTGAGGGACCTAAAACAGATAGGAACTCCACAAGAAGGTCAACAGAGTCAACTAACCTGGACTCTTAGGGGCTCGCAGAGACTGAACCACCAACCAAAGAGCGATCATGGGCTAGACCCCAGATATATCTATGTCTATGTCTATGTCTATATCTATATATATCTATCTCTATCTATCTATCTATCTATCTATCTATCTATCTATCTATCTATCTATCTATCTATCTATCTATCTATGGTGCATCCTCTCTCACTGAAGCCAGACAAGGTGGGTCAGTTAGGTTAATGGGATCTACAGGCAGGCAATAGTCAGGAACAGCCCCATTCCAGTTGTTGGGAGACCTGCATGAAGACCAAGCTGCACATCTGATATTGATATAAGGTCAATATTCTGAATTAAGAGTGCAGATTATGTTTGATGATGCCATCTTAGAACAATGCCATACAGTAACTGTAACTGCTTGGGACAAGCATCTGAATAAATTACAAAGATAGCCCAAGGTTTAAATGAATCGTTTATTGGCTTTTTACAAAGATAACTTCAGTTCTAAATAGATCAATATCAGATCCAAGTGCTAGAGAAATTTAACTGAATCTTTAGCTTTTGAAATTGCTAATGCTGAGTGCAAAAGGGCTATTAGACCATTAAGGGCCAGATCTTCACCTGTTTATGAATGGATTAAAACTACTTCAGATATTGAATCTAAAGCTCACAATCTGGTTATGGTTGGACAATTATAAAGACATGAGAACTCAAAATGTCCATTGCTGTTGCTATGAAAGATCAGGTCATTTCTTAAAATACTGTAGACAAACAGTTCTTAAGGATAATTTTTTCTCTAATGACAATCCAGGGAGAAAGTTTCCTGGATATGTTGAAGATGTGGAAGGAATCTACAGGGCTATGAATGTAGGTTATCCAAAGATACTTGAGGCAATTCCTTACTGTTGGAAAAATGACTAAGGGACTTTGCTCAGGATGTGGCAAAAAAAGACAACATGAATCATATGTTTCCCTGTCATCCAAGGAAAAACTGTGTTAGAAATTGACTAGAAAAATTAAAACCTGACAGGACAAACAACACTGCTCAAAGCTTAATTAAACCATTTAACAGAAATAGAGCAGCTCTTGTAGGTAGAACAAGAGATTCTAAAGATAGCAGAAAACAGATATTTTGGCAAATTGCTAGAAATGAAAAGAGGCCAAAGTTGAAATTACAATTAGATATAATTAAGATTAAAGGTCTTGTGGATACAGGACCAGATATACTGATAATATCACAAGATTCCTTGAATCCAACTTGGTCACTGTGAAAAGTATCTACACAGTTCTTAGGAACTGGGACATCGTCTCAGGTAAAACAGTCTAAAATGGATTAAATGTGTAGGACCAGAGGTCACATAGTAAAATTAAACCCATATATAGCCCTTAAATAAAGCCATAAAGCAGACATAGTCATAAACTTATGGAGAAGAAATCTATTACAACAGTTGGAAGCACTGATTAACATTTCTCCAACTTCAGCGACAAGCTGTATAAGAGAGATGTTCCTGAGAAAGATATTGGAAAATATTATCAAAAACACTTACAGACTGCCCAAGCTCCATAATCAGGACACAACAGAGGTTGGCTCTCCAAATTTATAAGGAGGGCCACTGCTGATAGAATACCAACTACCCTACCATTAAAATGGTTAACTGACAAGCCTGTCTGTGTAGATCAATGTCCCTTAAATAAAGAAAAGTTACCGGTACTAAAACAGCTGGTCCAAGAGCAACTGGAGGCTCAACATACAGAAACCCTTTGAATTCTCCTGTATTTGTCATTAAAAGGAAATCTGGAAAATGGAGTATGCTAACAGACCTAAGAGCAATCAATAAACTCATCAGCTTAAGGATTCTTTACAACCTGGAATCTCTTTAACTTCTTTGGTACCCAAGGCATGGTCTATTACAGTGACTGACTTAAAAGATCAATTTTTCTCAATACCCCTTGAGAAATAAGATACAGAAAGATTTCCTTTCATTGTGCCCACATTTAATCATGCCATGCCAGCCAAGAAATATCAATGTAAGGTCTTGCCACAAGTGATGTAAAACAGTCTTTCTTACCTTATGTCAATATTTTTTTTTGTGCAACAGCAACTGGAAATAATTCATAAAAGTTCCCTCAATCTATAATTTATCATTATGTGGATGATATCTCGCTACCTGATTCAGATTCAGATATCTTAGGAAAAAATATTTGATAAAGAGAATTTTACCTTGTTGGGATTTACAAATTGCTCCTGAAAAAATACAGAGAGGAGAGTCTATATACTGTCTAGTATATAAGATAGTTCTGCAAAAATTCCAGCCACAGAAGATACAGATCAAAAGAAACCAACTGCAAACCCTTAATGTTTAAAAAGAAAAATTGTTGAGAGATATTAATTGGCTAAGTCCCACAATTGGATTAACTATTCAAAAGCTAAGTAGTTTATTAAAAGCCTTACAAGATTATTCAGACTTAAATAGTCCAAGAAAATTATCAGCTGAAGCTGAAAAAGAATTGGCTTTGGTAGAAAAGAAATTACAGGATGCACATGTGGACCACTTAGATTCAAAGCTGGATTGTAGTTTAGTTATTTCTACTTATGCTTCCAACAGAAATTTTTATGAAAAGAGAAGATAGTATCTTAGAATGGATATTTTTGGCATATAAACAGAATAAAAACTTTAAGACCTATATTAAAAATGTTTCTGATTTGATTGTAAAACGGAGAATAAGACCATCAGTTAGCAGGAACAGACCCAGCAGAGATTGTAGTGCCTGATACTAATGCTAAAATTACCTTATTTTGGGTAATAATGAAGATTGGAAAAGAGTTTGCAGTGATTTAGGGGGGAGAGAAATTAACAACAAATACCCCCAAAGTAAGCAACTTCAGTTTATAAAAGAACTAATTGGATTATTCCTTGCATAGTGAGAGGAACATCGATTTCTAAAGTTCCTACCTTATATACAGATGCCAATAAATCAGGAATGGCAGGTTATAAGTCAGAAAAATATAAGTGTTGCAGGATATTTGATCACATTGTGAACCCTGAGATTGTGTTATTGTGGTGTGACTCAGCTCTTCACACACATCTTTAATCTCTCCGGCTGGAATATGGACATGCCCTTAGTAAACACTAATCCCAAGCAATTAAGGTAAAGTTGGTTTGTAGAAGGAAGCTGCCATTTTTGAAAGTGATGTCTAGCTGAGTAGCAGATGAAGCAATAAATCAGAGAAAGACTTGACGAATAAGATTTGCCCAACTCTCATGAGAAGAGAGGGGGAATAGCAAGCTACTTAAGGGAGCAGTGCAGAGAGGAGAGGAGGATGCCATTTTACTGGGACAGTGATAGATTGTAGAGAGAGAACAAGCTATACACAAGTGAAGAAAAATGAGAACGAGAAGGAGCCAGGAGTTTAGAACAAATGTAAAAGTTAGTATGAGGCCAAGCAGAGCAATTCATGAGAGGGAGGGGAAGAAGGGAGGGAGGGAGGGAGGGAGGGAGGGAGGGAGGGAGGGAGAGAGAGAGAGAGAGAGTGAAGCCAGATTGAATCACTCAGTTTGGAAAGGGGTTTGAGCCAGGACAGCTAAGTTGAATCAGCCACAGAGGTCAGGAAAAAAAGTGTGAGCTTATTGAGCAGCAAGTCTCAGAGGCTGAAAATATTCTAGGCCTAGATAAGATTGTACGGAGGCTAGAAGCTTCCGGGACTAGGTCTAGGATAGCAAATTGAGGCAGCAAGACTCGGAGATGACAATTACCTCTGGCAAATAAAGGTTTCTGTTATATATAAGTAAAATAATTCAAAGTCCATATTCTTCCTCTCAAAAATCAGAATTAAATGGTCTTCTCATGGTTCTATTAGGTTTTCCAGAATCTCTTAAAAGTTACTGATTCTCAACATACAGAGAGAGTTGTTTTGCATATAGAAACTGTAGAAATTATTCCAGATTAACCTTATTCAGAATTACTCAGAATTAACCTTGTTATTTATACAACTGTATCAAGTAATCTGAAAGAGATCACCATATATATATATATATATATATATATATATATATATATATATATTTGATCTGATATAGGTTTGCCAGGATCATTGGCATTAGGAAATGAAGAAACAGAACTATTATTAATAGTGAATTTTTTAGAGGCGTCATTTTTTTTCATAAAAGACATCATATAAATAATAGAAGTTTAAAGAAAAACATTCCCCTAACTTGGCAAGAAAATTATAAAGAATTGTCCTACTTGTTATTTATATTATCACCATTACCTACCAGAAGTAACCCTAAAAGTAACCAAATTAATGTAATTTGGCAGATGATTGTTTCATTTTGCAGAGTTTTGAAGTATGTATATCACACAGTTGACACATATTTAGGAATACAATGGGCTCCTGCCTTGAATTCTAAAAAGGCTGATTCTGTAATTACACATTTATTAGAAGTGATGGCTATATTAGGGATTCTCTTATAGATTAAAACTGATAATGCTCTGGCATATATATCTAGTAAAATGCAACAATTCTTTAAATGTTATAACATAAAACATTGTCAGGAGCCACCTAGGAAAGACTGAAGGCAAACAAGTGGCATTCTGGAGATGACACACTGTATTGCATGATCTGTAATGGGTGAATAATGTGGATAGCCCTGGGCTTGCATTTTGATGCTAATTCCACTCCTGGGAGGGACTACAGAGGAGGAGTTGCCTTGTGAACCTTTTCCCCCACCTTAACTTTTCAAATAAAGGCTAGAGCCAATGATTGGGCAGGAGGAAGGAGGAGGAGCTGAGAGTTTGGGGGAGGAGAAAAGGATCAACAGGAAGTGGGAGGAGCTACGGAGGATCACCGGAGAGGCTGGAGAGAAGCTTGTAGCCTGGAGAAACTGCAAGTTATATGGGATAATATAGATGGAATAGAGTAGTGTAGTGGGAGATCTGCCCAATCTAGGCTTATAGCTTGTATTGTTACTGACTGAGTTGAGATTTCTTTTACTGGGTAATTTGGGTTGGAAAAATATAGCAACAGGTGAACTCTAGTTTGCAGGGCCTTTAGAGATCTCATCTCAGAACTGATTATTGCAGGTGATATGCCTTTCCTGTCATTATTAAATTAAATAATTATTCCTGGACATCAGTCCACCTTATTAGGCAGATTTTCTGCGATTAACGAAGTTGAACTTTCTTGTAGCAATGCTATGTAGACAAATTGATGACTTCACAATTCCTAATAATGATTCTATAGAATTGCTAAATTTATACAAGTAAAATTTAAGTCTTCTATAGAAAGGGCTGCAATTAGGGCTCTGTAAATCCTTTATGTGTCAGGGGATAATTTCATTAAGATAGAAAGCAGGGTTGAAATGGATTAACAATCAGGGAAAAACATTCCTTTTAGGTTATCTGTAAAACCACTATGTGATAACTAAGATCATAAATGGGAATAGACAATGTACTGTAAGTTCAAAGACAAATAACATGTTGATTGTATTTATCTATACAAAACTTCAATACTAATGAGACACAAGGCATATGATTTGCCTCTTGACAAAACTGTGCTAATTTAGACATAAGAATTATTGTTTTAAACTTACCAAACCTGTGAGTGACAGAAAATGAATGTTTAATTAGATAAATAGTCTTAAAGAGAACACACGTAAACATCTGTTGTAACTTCTTATTCAATTTACGACTTGAATTTATGTTTTAATTTGTGAACTTTTAAAAAAGATGCTAAAAATACCATGTGATCATGTATCCTGAAAAAGTACAAGAACAAGGAACAATGATAATAAGACACAGAGAGCAGAGAGAGCAGGCAAGCTTTTCTTACCATGAGACAGGGTTTTTTTTTTTTTTTAACAGCAGGTTTCTCCTCACTGACAATGAAACCTGCTCATGAGGGCTTTTGCTTCATCTGCCAAACATATATTATATGTGTATGTATATAAATATGCATGAACACTTGTGGAGTTGATAAGACAGGTAGTCTGGCCTGACAAAAATTGTGAGTGTATCTGGGTGTATAAATGTGTATTTCTGTACATATTGCCTGTGTAAAAGTTTTTCTTTCTGCAAGCATGACTTCATTTCCTGGTTCACTAAAAGTTATTTGCTCCAAGCCTTCCTCTTGCCTGGCCCTTGAAAGGTGAGGTGTCTGGACAAGAGAGAAAGGATCCTTAGCAATAAATCTACTACTGAATTCCCTGGTTGCTATCTATACAGCATATGTTAATTGCCAAAAAAAAAAATTACAAAGTAAGAATTCAGTTTTCTAGTGCTTGTGCAAGCACAGAGAATTATAAAGTAAATAATAAGAGAGATAAAGAGTTAATTTTCCCCAGTGCTTAATGAAGCACAGAACAATGAGAAAGAGTTAAGTTTTTAGCACAGTAAGAAAGAGTAAGAGCCGGGCAGTGGTGGCGCACGCCTTTAATCCCAGCACTTGGGAGGCAGAGGCAGAAGGATTTCTGAGTTCGAGGCCAGCCTGGTCTACAAAGTGAGTTCCAGGACAGCCAGTGCTACACAGAGAAACCCTGTCTCGAAAAACCAAAAAAAAAAAAAAAAAAAAGAAAAAAGAAAGAGTAAAATTTCTTACAAGGTTAGAGACCATCAGTGTTATGGCCTATGTCCAATGCCGTATTTAACTTCAGCACCTGTCCTAAGGCTGATCAGGCCCCCAGCAAACAAGTTACTAATAAACTTTACAGTCCTCCATGTCAAGAAGTTGTGGAGAGATCTAACAGGATTTAAAGGAAATGCTCATAAAACGGAAGGGGGATATGCAATCTCCCAAAGATAGATTAAATAATGCTTTATTGACTTTTAACTTTTAAAAATGTCAATGAGACAGGTAGTCCAGCTGCTGAAAACACTGGATTTTTGAAAGGAACTAGAAAATATCAGCCTGAATGAGGTAACTCAGACCCAAATGGACAAGCATTGGTATGTTCTCACTAATAAGTGGATGTTAAAAAGACAGAGTACCCAAGATACAGTCCACAGAACTCAAAAGGTCAACAAGCTGAAGTGACCAAGTAAGGACACATCAGTCCCACATGGGAAGGAGAACAAAGCAATCACACAAAGGGAGGGAGGGAGGGACCTGGACGGGAAAGTGGACAGGGATGGAAGGAGGTGGGGGAGAGGGGAACATGATCTGGTATTCGGTGAGATAAAAGGACTGAAGCCCTGAGGGCCAGCAGGCAACCTCAGGAGATAGGAGGTTGTGGACCCTCCAGAATGCACCAGAGACCTGGGAGGTGAGAGACTCTCAGGACTTAAAGGGGGGGGGATCTTAGATGAAATGACCAACAGTAGGGAGAGGGAATTTATAGAGCCCACCTCCAGCAGAAAGACAGGGCATCAAATGAGGGAGAGGGGGGTCATCCCATAGTCACAACTCTGACTCATAATTGTGCCTCTCTGAAAGAATTACATGAATGGAAATGGAGAGGAACTTGAGGAAAAGAAGGTCCAGAGACAGACTCAAAGTGGGACCCAGCTCCAGGGGAGGTCCCAAGGCCTGATACTATTAATGAGGCTATGGAACGCTCACAAAAAGGGACTGAGCATGACCACACTCCGGAAGACCCAACAAGCAGCTGAAGGAGTCAGATGCAGATGTTTGCACCCAACCAACGGACAGAAGCGGCTGACCCCTGCTGTTGAACTAGGGAAGGCTGAATGAAGCTGAAGAGAAGGGCAATCCAGGAGGACCAGTAACCTCATTAAATCAGTACACTCAAACACTGGACCACCAAACAGGCAGCATACACTAGCTGATATGAGGCCCCCCAACACACATACAGTAGAGGAATGCTGGGTCTGTGTTCATTCAGAGTTGGTGCACCTAACCCTCAAGAGACTGGAGGCCCCAGGGAGTTTAGAGGTCAGGAGAGTTAGGAGCTGGGGACATCCACATGGAGACAGGGGAGTGGGGAAAAGGTACAGGATGTGGAACAGTCAGGGTGGATGGGGTGGAGGGGAATAAAATATGGAGTATAAAAAATAAATTAATTAATTAATTAATAAAAAAGAAAAGTAAAAAAAAAAAAAGAAAGGACTGCAAAATTAAACCAGCCCATATATTATAAGATTGTGTTAACTTCAGAATGGAAACCAGTAAATGTGTTACTTTGGAGGAGAGAATATTTTTTTCATCAGAAAGTGAAAAGCTATAGATTCCTTCAAAATTAATAAAGGTTAGATTTGACCAGGAGAGACCTGAAAATCCTAGCTGTAGACATGAAAGAAGAGACCCAGAACAACAATAAAACAGGTGATACAAATGCTAATTCCCTTACTGGGGAACAGATCTGAGACTGGCTAAAATATGAATGTCTCCGTGTAGTCAATGAATCTAACTGGCTACAGAGTTCTTGAGACTTATTACATGTCATCCCTTTATACAGCACAAATGGAGATTATATTACAGTCTGGTTATACAGTCCAACAGACGTGCAAAGTTTGATGCCGTTCTCCTGCTCAAACATAGAGCAGAGGAGAGAATCATCTTTAGCTGATTTGTGTTCTTTGGACATCCCATCCCATATAAGTTTTAATGCAGAAGTGTGTACTTCCTTTAAATGTTTATGTGTTTTCAGAACAAAAAGATCAGACACAAAGACAAAACAAGTAGCCCAGGTAATCCAGTCCCACAGACTGCCTCAATTGCTGCATCCAGGAAAACTTCAAGTGGCTAGCTAATTGGTCCAACCTCACGAACTGTTCCATCCAGGACTTCAGTTAGCCTGCATTTTCCTATCTTACAGAGAATGGACAGGAAATTATATAGCTAGCTCTCCTAGGACTTGGCCAATATCTCAATTTTCTTAGGTTCCCCAAAAGATGCCTTCACCCCAAAACAGGGAAGCTATCTTAAGAACACAACATCCCCATTCTCAAGAGGTGGGGTGGGTGGTTTTTAGTCATTCGGTGGGTGATGGATATTTGTCATTGTTTAAAGGGCTGCAAATTATTAATGGTCTTAGGGATGAAATAAAGGAGGTCAGATTCAGAGATCTCTTTCTCCTTCTGTACTTTATCCTTTTTTCTCTCCTATCTAGTGTTAGGAGAAAAAGAGGGGATAGGGGATGAAAAGAAAACGAGGTGGTATAGGGATGAAAGAAAAAAAAATAGAATATTGAATTTACTTTTAAACTAGAAAGCAACAAGTTTCAAGCATTTTACATTGGTATGGATTTTTGTTTATAAATAGAAATTTAGGGATATTTTTGTTACAACATACTGTATATATGTTTTAACTCTTATCATTTAAAAATGTAATGTAAAGTTCTAGTCCTTTGAAAGCTACTATTGTAAACTGTTTAGTATAATTAAGAAATGCAAGTTAGTAGATAGTCACATATAATAATCTTACTTGTAGTCATGTTAGGTGCTAGTTTAGTTAATAACAGAAATAATCTTTATTTAGCCTCCTATATATGTTTTCAAAGTTAAGCAGATAGAATGTTTACCTATTCAGATATATTTTAGATAGATAGGTGGTCTTTAAACACTTCAGAGATCTACAGAATATGGCATTTAAGATGTTTTAAAAATAAAAGGCTGCCTTCCACCAGATCCTTCCTGTTGGGGCAGACTTCTAGCTAGTCTGCTCCCTTGAAGACACAATATCCTGACCCAACCCAGAGGATCCGCTGCACCCAGAGCAGCTGAGGACCCGTAGCACTCAGGGCAGTTGAGGATACACTGCATTCAAAGCAGTTGAGGATCAGCTGCAAAGCAGTTGGACAACAACTTGACTGCCCCACTGAAGACCCAACAGTCTGAAGGCCTCCCAGGAGATCTACTGCAGCTAGGGCAACAGATCAGCAGCTTCTCTGTCCCTGTGAAGGGCCCCCAGTTGGAAGACCCCCACAGGCCAAGGCTGCAGGCCTATCAGGAGACCTGAAGCAAACCAAGGACAAAAGAGAGTCTCCAGACAGTCACCCAAACCAACAAACACCAGGGATATCTAGATGGCAAAAGGCAAAAGCAAGACCATAAGCAACAGAAGCCAAAATATGGGGACATCATCAGAACCCAGGTTTCCCACCACAGCAAGCCCTGAATATACCAACACATCTGAAAATCTGGAACCTGTCCTAAAATCCTATCTCATGAAGATAATAGAGTCCTTTAAGGAGGATATCAATAACTCATTGAAAGAAATACAGGAAAACACAGGTGAACAGGAGAGGGAATTGAATAAAGTGATCCAAGACCTAAAAGTGGAAGTGGAAACAATAAAGAAAACACAAATGGAAATGGAAAACTTAGGAAAGAGGTCAGGAATTACAGATGTAAGTATCACCAACAGAATACAAAAGATAGAAGAGAGAATATCAGGTGTAGAAGATACCGTAGAAGAGATTGACACAAAGAAAATTCAAAACATAAAAAACTCCTAACCCAAAGCATCCAGGAAATTCAGGACACAATGAAAGGACCAAATCTAAAATAATCAGAATAGAGGAGAATGAAGATTTCCAGATCAAAGGACCTGAATATGTCTTCAACAAAATCATAGAAGAAAGAGATGGCCATAAAGGTACAAGAAGCCTATAGAACACCAAATAAATGGGACTAGAAAAGAAAATCCTCTTGTCATATAATAATCAAAACACCAAATGCACAGAACAAAGAAAGAATATTAAAAGCTGCAAGGGAAAAGGGTCAAGTAATATACAATGGTAGACCTATCAGAATTACACCAGACTTCTCAACAGAGACTATGAAAGCCAGAAGAGCTTTGTCAGAGGTCATGCAGACTCTAAGAGAACACAAATGCCAGCCCAGGCTACTATACCCAGCAAAACTCTCAATCAACATAGATGGAGAAACCAAAATATTCCATGACAAAACAAAATTCAAAAAGTACCTGTCTACCAATCCATCCCTACAGAGGATCCTAGAAAGAAAACTCTAACACAAGAAGGTACCTGCACCAAGGAAAGGACAAAATATTAAGTATCTCACAAAAAAGCCAAAAGGAGGGGACCACAAACACAAAAAGCCACCTACAAAAACAAGCATATCAGGAATCAACATCTCTCTTTAATATCTCTCAATATTAATGGACTCAACTCACCTGTAAAAAGATATAAGCTAACAGACTGGATACACAAACAAGGTCCAGCATTTTGCTGCATACAAGAAACATACCTTAATAACAAAGACAGACACTGACTCAGAGTAAAAGGATGGAAAAAGGACTTTCAAGCAAATGGTCCCAGGAAACAAGCAGGAGTTGGCATCTTAATATCCAATAAAATAGATTTCAACCAAAAGTTATCAAGTGTGATGAAGAAGGACAGTCAATATTCATCAAGGGGAAAAGCTACTAAGATGAACTCCCAATTCTGAACATCTATTCCCCAAATGGAAGAGCACCCACATTCATAAAAGAAACTTTACTAAACCTCAAAACACACATTGAAGCCCACACAATAACAGTGGGAGATTTCCAACAACCCACTCTCACCAATGGGCATGTCATTGAAGCAGAAACTAAACAGAGACACAGTGAAACTAAGAGAGGTTATGAACCAAATGGATTTCACAGATATCTACAGAACATCTCACCCTAAAATAAAAGAATACACCTTCTTCTCAGCACCTCATGGTACCTTCTCCGAAATCGACCATGTAATTGGTCACAAAACAACCTGTTACCAAATTTCCTCCAACTATTCCATAAAATAGAAAGAGAAGCAATACTATCTAACTCATTCTATGAAGCCACAATTACTCTGATACCTAAACTACATAAGGACCCAACCAAAAAAAAACTTCAGACCAATCTCACTTATGAATATCGATGCAAAAATACTCAATAAAATTCTTGCAAACTGAATCCAAGAACACATCAAAACCATCATTCACCACAATCAAGTAGGCTTCATCCCAAAGAAAGAAATTAGGGAAACAACTCCCTTCATGATAGCCACAAATAATATAAAATATCTTGGGGTAACTCTAGTCAAACAAGTGGAAGATCTGTATGACAATAACATCAAGTCTCTCAAGAAAGACATCAAAGAAGATTTCATTAAATGGAAAGATCTTCCTTGTTCATGGATTTGCAGAATTAACATAGTAAAAATGGACATCCTACCAAAGACAATCTATAGATTCAATGCAATCCTCATCAAAATCCCAACACAATTCTTCATAGACATGGAAAGAGCAATTCTCGAATTCATCTGGAAAGGCAAAAAACCAGAACAGCAAAAACAATTCTTAACAATAAAAGAATGGCTGGGGAAAACACCATCCCTGACCTCAAGCTTTTCTACAGAGCAATAGTGATAAAGACTGCATGGTATTGGTACAGAAACAGACACATTGATCAATGGAATAGACTTGAAGACCCAGAAATAAAACCACATACTTACAGACACTTGATCTTTGACAAAGAAGCCAAAAATATACAATGGAAAAAAGAAAGCATCTTCAATAAGTAGTGCTGGTCTAACTGGAGGTCTGTATGTAGAAAAATGAAAATAGACCCATATTTGTCACCATGCACAAAGCTCAAGTCCAAGTGGATCAAGGACCTCAACATAAAACCAGATACACTGAATCTAATGGAAGAGAAAGTGGTAAAGAGCCTTGAACGCATTGGCACAGGGGCAGAACTCCAATGACTCATGCTCTACAATCAAGAATTGATAAATGGGATTTCATGAAACTGGAAAGTTTCTGTAAGGCAAAGGACATAGTCAATAAGACAAACCAGCCAACTACAGAATGGGGAAAAAATCTTCACTAATCCCACATCTGATAGAGGACTAATATTCATAATTTATAAAGAACTAAAATCATCAAAAAGAACAAACAACCCAATCAAACAATGGGGTATAGAACTAAAACAAGATTTCACAACTGAAGAATCTTGAATGGCTGAGAAGCACCTAAAAAAATGTTCAAAGCCCTTAGTAATCAGAGAAATGCAAATCAAAATGACCCTGAGATTTCACCTTACACAAATCAGAATGGCTAAGATCACAACCTCAGGTGACAACACATGTTGGAGAGGATATGGAGAAAAAGGAACACTCTTCTATTGCTGGTGGGATTGCAAACTAGTACAACCACTCTGAAAATCAATCTGGAGATTCCTCAGAAAATTGGAAATAGATCTCCCTGAAGACTTGGCTATATTACTATTGGAAATATACCCAAAAGATGCCCCACCATGCCACAGGGACACATGTTCCACTATGTTCATAGCAGCCTTATTTGTGATACCCAGAAGCTGGAAACAACCCAGATATTCCAAGACAGAATGGATACAGAAAATTCTGTTCATTTATACAATGGAATACTACTCAACTATTCAGAACAAGGACATCCTGAGTTTTACAGGCAAATACATGGAACTTGAAAATATCATCCTCAGTGAGGACATGCATGGTATGTACTCACTAATAAGTGGATATTAGCCAAAAAAGTACAAAATACCTAAGATACAGTCCACAGAATTAAAAAATGTCAACAAGCTGAAGTGCCCAAATGAGGATACCTCAGTCCCACTTGGGAGGGAGAAGAAAGCAATCACAAGTGGGGAGGGAGGGAGGGACCTGGGAGAGAAAGTGGATAGGGTGGGGGAGAGGGGAACCTGATTTGACATTGGAGGAAGGAAAAGGACTGAAGCTCTGAGGGCCAGCAAAAAAAAAAAAATGGAAACAGGCAACCTTGGTAGATAGGAGGTTGGGGGGGGGGCACTCCAGAATGCACCAGAGACCTGGGAGGTGAGAGGTTCACAGGACTAAAAGGGAGGGACCTTAGTTGAAATGCCTGATAGTAGGGAGAGGGAACTTATAGAGCCTACCTTCAGCAGGAAGACAGGGCTTCAAATGAGGGAGAAGGGGGCCATCCCATAATCATAACTCTGACCCATAATTGTTTCTGTCTGAAAGAATTACAGGGATAGAAATGGAGAGGATTCCAAGGAAAAGAAGGTCTAGTGACAGGCCCAAAGTGGGATCCTGTGCAAGGGGAGGTCCCAAGGCCTGACTCTATTACTGAGGCTATGGAGCACTCACAAAAAGGGATCTAGCATGACTGTACTCTGGAAGACCCAACAAGCAGCTAAGAGTCAGATGCAGATATTTGCACCCAACCAATGGACAGAAGCAGCTGACCCCTGCTGTTGAATTAGGGAAGACTGAATGAAGCTGAGGGTTACCCTGTAGGAGGACCATCAGTCTCAATTAATCTGGACCCTCAGGATCTCTCAAACACTGACCACCAAACAGGCAGCATACACCAGGTGATATGAGGCCCCTAGCACACATACAATAGAGGACTGGTCTGTGTTCATTCAGAGATGATGCACCTAACCCTCAAGAGACTGGAGGCCCCAGGGAGTTTAGAGGTCAATTGGGGTGGGGGGTAGGGACATCCCCGTGGAGACAGGGGAGGGGAGGAGATATGGGATGTGGAACAGTAGGAGGGTGGACAGGGATTGGCAGGGTGGGGAATAAAATATGGAGTGTATAAAATAATTAATAAAAATATTAAAAAATAAAAGGCTTTTCATGACAGTGAGACACATCAGCTCCTGGCAGCAGCCCTAATCTATCTCAAAGATGAGGATGGACACCAAAGAACCTCCATATGGCGTGTGCTTCAACTGTTGCACAGCTAGCCACTAGGTAAAACACTGCCTTGCCACAACTGCTGACAGCATGCTGTCCAAACTGTGGATTTGCAGGTCACTGGGAATTCGATTGACCAATTTTGCAGAGACAAAGTTAGGACAGTCTTTCAAAAGGCCTCCCTCACAGAAAAGTCTATCAGATAGATATTCTGAGCCTGCAGGCTGAAGACTGGATGTCCCAGCATTACAGAGAAACCTTGGGTGACTGCCCAGGCAGCCAGTAATTTCTATCATTTCTGTAGTTTTAGAAGCTGCTTGCTCTGCATTTCCTGTTTACTCAGATAATATGTATTCCTTCTCGGGTCTCTGATGGGGTTGAAGACTAGATAGTTATAGTCTCACATATAGGCTTAAGTTGTTTAAGATTCAAGAAAGTGTTTTTAGGTCTGAAAATATGCTTATAGGTTGATAAGTGAGTTATGATAGAAAATAATTTAGGTACAAAATTTTGAACTCACCAAGATAGGATATATGGTAGAGTGCTTTCTCCAAAGTTGCCAAATGCAAATGGACTGGACATTGTGAATGTAATTCTTGCCTGATCGTTCTCATAATTGTTCTTATTATAGTTTACTGATGTTAACCATTTATTTATTGGGCTAAAGGGGTGATGTTGGGAGTAACATTAAAATGTTGATTTCTGCGCCAGTAGACAGCTGAGTACAAACTGGATTTGGGTATTGTTATTCTTATGGATTATCAGCAGTATCATGTTTTGTAAACACTCTTCTTTCCTCACCTTTTGATTGGCTTAAATAAAGAGCTGAAGGCCATAACTGAAGAAGGAAGGGAGAGTGGAACTTCTGGGCAGAGAGAGGGACTCAAGAGAGAAGGACTGAGAGATAAATTTTGCCAGCATGCCACAGAGGTAGAAGGAACAAGTGTTCGGACTGAGTGTGGGAGAGGTAGTGGGCCACAAGGTAGATGTGGACTAGAATAGTTGGGTTAACTAAGTTAGATAAGCTAGCTGGTAGGTAACCCAATATATAATAAAAATTAGTTAGTCTCTGTGTCATTATTCAAATGCTGGCAGGTCCAAGAAAGCCCAACAATACTCAAGCTCCTACCTCCTGAGTGCCAAGGCAAGCTACTGGAGTCAAAAGCTTAAAGGCTGGAAACAGAATGGGGTTTCTTCAAATCTAGGAGTGCTCAGGCTGCCATCAACTGTAGGAGAAGAGACTGTGGATGCCTAGTACAATATCCCCAGACTCTGTGGTATCTTGAGTGGATTTGACCCAGCCTATCAGGTCTTCAGGATGTTCTGAAAGGCAGAACCTGAGAAGTCCACATCTGTTCTAGAAGTCTGGACAGCCATCCATGAGGTAACTTACTCATGGGGACAATGCTTCTCACTGTCCTCAGCTGGCTAGCTATTTTCTTTTTTTCCTAGAAATGTATGAATGTTGAAGAGACAAAAATTAGAGCATTCTGAGTTATCATCTTTCTCATCTTCATCTTCCTACTCCTCTATTTGTATCTCACTTTCTTCAAAAGAACTCTCCAGTTAAGCAAAACACAATCTAGGGTACTAACTGCTTTTGGAAGAAGTGTCTAATGTAAAATCAGAGGCTAACAGGATAAGAGTCTCTGTCCAAGTTTCCCTGCTTGCAGTGGTTCAATGAAGTGAAGGACTCATGGGGCACTTGTGTAGTAAGCAAGCAAAGCCACCCAGCAAAGCCACCCCTCTCTGTAGCAGGCTTTTGCTACTTTGTTGGCTCTTCCTTCTTTTGCCCATTCCTCACCCTTTCAACACCCCAACACTAGATAAGGGAGAGAAAACAATAATAGAAAGGAAAGGAGTGCTGTTATCCTTAGGCTACTTCCTGCTGATTAGAGGTGTCGAGTTCCTTGGGGCAAGTTTGATCTTCGCTGTCAGGATATCTAATTTCTTGTTGTTGTTTCTTCTTTGTGAATGACTTAACAAACCACAACCAACACCAACCAACCAAGAACCTGATCAACAACTGACAAGCCACTAACAACCCAACAACCTATCGGGGCCCTGACTTTTATATACCCTCTGAAAAGTCCACTGAATTCCAAGTGTCACACAATTGCAGAAAATATCTGCTGCTGCAAAATCACACCCCTGCTAGAGCACAAGGCAAATCATAGTCAGCTGCTGAGAAGCAGTCCCATATCCCTGTACTTGGAATTAAAACAAAAAAACATTCCCATAATATTTTTGTGTTTTTCAAAGAAACCAAAACTCTAAAATCTCACTACATTTTCCTACTTCTATTTTAAGCCATCAACTGTGATGTGTGTAGTGGGAAATTATAAACAGAGACGTTTTCAATCAACTAAATGCTCTTTGAGTCTGGTAGCTAAGGTTTTCAGACCTCTCTTGCTCAATTCTAATCTTTATCTGTTATCTGTAGCTAAGTCTAGAGCAGCACTTCCTGATTATTTCCTAGCTGACAAGAGGAAACAGCTTATACTTCATTTCCTTGCCTTGGCTATCTCTTGGATCTACACTCATTGATCCAGTGACAACCCTTGCCACATCGCCTGCACATCCCTGGAAGTCTAGGCCTTCTTTCTGTTTTATATTTAAAAACAAAAAACAAAAACATTGCCTTGGTCACTTTTCCAGGGCAAAGTACTGTATTTCTCACAGTTAACACACTGGACATATTGAGATCTGAAACCTTTAGCAGTTTGGTCACAGTCTCTTTGCAAATGGTCATATTTCCAACTGAAGCACCCTACATTTTGTATTGGAGACCTCTAGCTATAGCTTGACCTATTATATTAGCATGGCACCTTTAGAACCAGTATTGACTATATCCCTCATACACTCATCTATAGGTTCAAGACTTTAATGGTCTAATAACTTTTTATATTTAGTATTTGCACTTTGATACAGCTTTGTTTGCGGCTGAGACTAATCTTTGTTTAAAAAAAAAAATCAGTGAAGGCTTCCCCAGGGCTCTGTAAAATCTTTGTATAAATGAGATGGATCTTTTCCCAGGCTCCTCAACTTTGCCCCAAGCTCTTAAAGCCACAAGGCAACATTGTTCTATAGTAACATCATCAAATTGAATCTGTTCTTGTATATCAGAGTATGGCCCTTCACTCAGTAACTGGTATTTTACTATAGTTATTCCCCTCACTCTATTTCACTGTTCAATATTTGTGGTTTCTTCCCTCCACCATGATAGTCATTGCTGTCACCAACCTCTTCCAGTCTTGGGGAAGAATTCTATTTTGAGTAACTCAGTTTAGAATTTGTTTGAGATACGGCAAGTGCATTTCATATGAAAGCATAGCATCTTTAAAATGCCTTAGATCTATCATTTCTATAGGATACCATCCTATCTCATCATAACCTTGTTCCCCACTGTTAGCAGGCATATGCTCTATGACTACCAGGAAAACTGATGGGGATGATCTTGTAACCCTGGGGCTACCAGTCCTCACATTCTGGCAATATGGTTGATTTGAGATTAACCCTTTCTCCTAGTTGACCAGATTGTCCTCAGCCTTTTCAACTTTTCTCTGCCCTGTTGACTGCCCTCTGGCACACTGTCCTTCTCTCTTTCCTCCTTCAGGAAGCTTCTGCTGTCTTGCTCAGTCACAGAACTGTGCTCCTTTGTTCCCCCTTTTATGGCACTCCTGGCTTTCCAAGTGCTTTCACTTCCACCCACAGTTTTTCCAGTTGCACAGACAATAAATACTCAACCCTCTCAGAAAAGAGAGCAGAGTGAACCTTTGGTCTTCCCATTTCAGTCATTTTTTGTTTCTCGGGTTCTTCCATTTCCACCCACGATTTTTGCAGTTGCTCAGTCATTCTTCCAATCTTTTTTTCCTTCTAATCTTTTTTGAAACATAATTATAGGAAGAAGAAAAAGAAAAAAAGCAGAAAGTTGTCTCTGGAAGCAGAGTGGGGGATATTCAGCAGAAGCAGCCACAATAAATTTTGCTGGTGTCTTGAAAAAAAAATAGCATTTGAAGCCAAATTTCTCATTCTGCCTAGCCCCATGACTGGGCACTACTTATTGCTAGCGTTTGCTGTTTGTGGATTCATTTTTCCACCCTTCTCTATCATTTTTCCACCCTTTCAATCCCCTAACACTAGATAAGAGATTTTAAAAAAGGATAAAAAGGAAAGGGGCAATGTTATCTTTAGACTCCTTCCTGCTGATTAGGGGTGTCAAGTTCCTTGGAGACTGACTCACTGAGCATGTACATATATCTCTAGAGATGGTAAGAACTCCGAGTCCTTTGGAATACACTAGGATTCTACCTTTGTTGATTCCTTTTCTGTTCTTGCTACTTTCTCTCCCTGCCTGTAGTGTGTGTGCGCTCCTCTTAGTGTTGACTGTGCTGCTTTGACTCTGCATCTTTGACATCACCAGAGATGAATTCCTGTGTCTTATCACATGGAGGCTGCTGACACTTCTGCTCCAAGTCCTCATCTTCCTCAGAAAACATGGCTTTATCTTTTGGCACACTTCACCTGAAGATGAGTCACAGCTGTAATTCTTCTGAAGGCATAAATAAATAAATCTGCAGGCATCTGGAAGGAGTGTCAAAGTAGCACCACATGGCTCCTGTCAGGCTTGAGCAGCTTCCACAGACTCTTCAGAAACATCATTTGCAAAACTGTCCAGCCACTTGAGTGTTTTTCTTCCTAAAACCTGAGAGAGAACCATGGGGGCGGGGGGGGGGGATTGTGCTACCTTACTCAAGAGGACAGGGTGGCAGAAGAGACCATGCTAGGCAGCTAACCACTGCCTGGTCCTCTGCAGTGAGGGTCAGGCTACATCACTGGCCAGTGCATGCAAACCATGACTACTTGGTCCCCCTCCACGTGGTTTTTAAGCTGATATCCTCCAGACTTTAACCCCAATGCTGTTCTTATCCACTTGGGCTGCACTTCCAAAACTGGGTAACTCAGACAAAGATTTCTTAAGTGTGTCATACATAAAAACATAAAAACATGTGCTCTTCAGAAGACACCTCATTAGTGAAAACCCAAACCATAATCAGAGAGAAGGTACTTACTAAACACATATCTGAGACAAAAGACTTGTACACAGAGTACAGAAAACAAACTTTAAAAAATGCAGCAAGGTTGCTTAGTGTGTATGGACATGTTCCATACTCAGAACCCATATAGTGGAAGGAGACTTTTGGAAGTTGTCCTTAGACCTTCACATGTGTGCCATGAAATATGCTCACCACACACAATCATGCGCACAAATACATGCACACAAAATAAATAGAGAAAAACAGATCCTTGCTAAGAAATTTGGTATAGTAGCAAAAGTTTGTTAAGACAGAACTCAGGAGGCAAAGGCAGGAGGACAGCAAAAGTTCAAGGGCAACCTGAGCAGTATAAAAAGACCCTGTGTCTCAAAGAGAAACTAAAACCAAAGCTCAGTAAGGACAAAAACATGGGATTCGGATATGGACACAGGCTTAAATGCATACCACTAAAACACATTAGAGTATGACTAGACACTGCACAATAGCAGTTATTAAGTGAATGCAACGTAGACTATGAGGACAGATACTACTAGGTACCAGCTAGTAGAAAGGCAACTTTTTCTTGTTGAGACGGGATTTCATATTTATCCTAAGCTATCCAAGAACTATCTATGTAGCCAAACATATGTCACTTTTTTATCCTCCTGTTTCCACTCTGTGAGAGCTGGGGAGGACAGGCATTTACCACTGTGTCTGGTTCACATCAAGCCCAAGGCATCATGCAGGCTAGGTAAACATGGTACCAACTGAATTACACCCCCAATCCAGGTGAATGCTTTTTAAAAACTGAAATATAAAGATCAGGTGAATGGAGCAATTGCCATACACTGCTGGTGAGAGATGCTAAAGATCATGGTGAGTGAAAGAAGACAGATCCAAAAGGCCACAAACTATGGGATGTCATTTATGAGATGTTCTGGAAAAGGGAAACTATAGGCTCAGAAATAAGACTAGTAATGGATTAAGGGGTGAGAGGAGTGACTGAGAGCAAAGGCACATGAGAGGCCTTTGAACTTTTATTATTGTGTATGTGCGTATATGCGTTTGAGCACTCATGTGGAGGTGAAAGGACATGCTTGTTGAGTTGGCTCTCTTCTTCCACATCAATGTTGTTTACAGGAATGAGGCTCAGGTCACTGGACTTTCATGGTGCTATGCACTGAGACATTTCACTGCCCATGGCAAGCCTTTTGAGGGTGAAAGAATCTGCAAAGTTGCCTAAGCTGTGTAGTAGTCATTAGATGACTATGCGAACTCAAACTGAATTGTGTGAAAATTATAAATCAATAATCTTGACTTCAAAAATAATAAACAAAAAAACTAGCATAAGGCAAACTTTTAAAGAAGTGGGTGAAATTATTCTAAGAAGATAAACCTTACAGATGTTTCAGCTCCAGCGTCTTCATAAGAATGCTCTCAACCGTAGTCAGTTGTACCTGTGTGGTCCCCAGGTCCCTGGAGGAGAAAGCCAGGCATCATGAGGAACCATTTTACCACATGCTTACTTAACTTTCAGCTTTCCTATAAAACTACCTGGCTCAGGAGTAAGGAAGCCTGTCCTAGAAGAACTACAGAGCTCACTATACCTGAGGTTACTACTTACGCCATCCACTCAATTGGTTGGCACTAGACACAATCCTTCTTACTTCTCATTCTCATGTTGCTTTTACTGCATAACTACCTACTTTACATTTTATTTTCTTTTTAAAAATAAGCATCAGATTCTTTTAGAGCTAGAGACAAAGACAGTTATGAGTAGCCAACCCGGGTGTTGAGAAACAAACCCAAGTTCTCTGCAAGAGTAGCACACACTCTTAACTAATGAGCTCTCTCTCTAGCCCCTCACTAGCATTTTAAAATCATATAGTGAAAACTAAAAGTGTGACTTGTTTGTTTGTGACAGGATTTTTCTGTGTAGTTTTGGCTGTCCTCAAACTCACAAAGATGCACCTGCCTCTGCCTCCCAAGTGCTGGGATTAAGGGAATGTGCCTCCACCACCTGACAACTTTATCTTTAAAACAAAATACTCTTTGATGTGCAGGGTAGAAGACAGAATATTGGGTGGAATAACTAACACTAAAGATCTTTTGAAAATGTTGTATGGAAGCCTACTACTATAGAAGCTTCCTAAAATACTCATGTGTATACACACACACACACACACACACAGTTTAAGTGGAGTAATTCTATAATAGGGAAACAATTTCCTTACGAGACACTACAGACTAACAAATAGAAAAGCTGGTATTGAGGATAGATTACTTGTTTGAAGTTGTTGGTCATTATACATTAACACCAATGCTCTTGATATCTTCCAGAATTTGATGGTAATACCTTACTGCAGAAGATACCACATACTTAAGCCACAAAATATGAAATCAAACTAGTATTCAACTGGAAGCTTCACATTTACTAGCTGTAATAGTGCTGGAAGGTGCTGTGCACACTACCAGAGGAGAAAAGTAGTCAGCAGTCTTACTCAACCATGAATCTTGCAAGCTAAAATAACAATTGCCCTGGAAACATATGGTCACTGATACAATACTGACATTCATGTCAACCAACCACTTTCCAATGGAATCTAAGGTCTGCTCCACAAGCAGAAATCCATAGCTAGCACATTATTGGGCATGAATCTGTGACTAGACAGGTCATATAGGCCCTAGGGGAGAACCTACTATTGTTACCCTGCCAAAGGACATAGTATTAAGTTAAATTCTAATGACCCATACATTAATATATCCCTCAGCCCTCACTAGGGAAGATTCTTTTTTGGAATAGATGACAATTAACACAGAGACTCACAGAGGTCAAGGTGCAGAGAATAAGAGACTGCAGAATACTTAGCCCTACATGGGACATTTTATATCACATCTCTCTTCTAGGGCCCAAGGGTCATTGCAGGAGAAAGGGAAGAAAGATTGTAATAGCCAGAGGTGTCATCATTCCCTGTAATAACTACAAGCAAACTGTTTTCCAAACACATCGGGGCAGCTGCACATATGAATTCATCGCAGCTGTGATAGCATGTATGTAAGAAACTTATACAAAGACAAGGCAGACAAAATTCCAACACAAAGAGTGGAGCATGAGGTGATGCCCATAGCTAAAGGCTATTGGAAACTGATAGCAACTAAGACAGGGAGAGCCTTCTTTAAGAGTGTGGCCCCCCGGGCTGGAGAGATGGCTCAGCGGTTAAGAGCACTGACTACTCTCTTCCAGAAGTCCTGAGTTCAAATCCCAGCAATCACATGGTGGCTCACAACCATCTGTAATGATATCTGATGCCCTCTTCTGGTGTGTAGACAGTTATAGTGTACTTGCATATAATAATAAAATAATAATAAATAAATCTTAAAAAAATTAAAGAGTGTGGCCCCAAGTAAGTTGACCACATTCCACTGGAAAGTCACACAAAAGTCTAAGAGCACAAAGTTGGGTGGGAAGGGATGGAGTATGGATTTGGGAAGATTTGGGGAAGGGATAAATATGATCCAAAACAGTGTATGGTACTATCAAAGAACTAATAAGAAATGAAAAACAATGTTTTCTGGTGAAAGTCAATAAGGATAGAAGTCATCTCATGATTCACAAGCCTATCATAATACTTACAGATATTTTAATGCTGGCAATTTAAAGAAGTAGGGATCTTCCACAACTGTGAGAGGATTATGGTTGAGAATTCTGAAAAAAATACAATTTAATTGAAATTACCAGCATTTTCAATATGCATGAGTCTACTTATAAAGTTTAATTTCTTTAATATGGAACTTTTTAAAAAAAATCACTTTGTGAGTCAACAAGATTGTTCAACAGGTAAAGGTGCTTGCCACCAAGCCTGACAAGTTAGGTTCAGTCTCCAGGACCTACATGATGGAAGAAAAACAGTGAGCTCCCCAAGTTGTCCTCTGACCTCTACATAGAAGTCATGGCAATCACATGACATGGCATTCATGTACCCACACACAGAAACAAAAAAAATAAGCGGACATTAAAAAACAAGACAAAACAGAAAATATCAGGGGGAGAAAAAATAGTGGATTGAAAAGAAAAAAAAATGCCAGAGAACGTTTAGGTCAAAAATCCTACGGACATAGGGTTAGAGATATGGTTCGGTAGTTAGCACGGCTGGCTGCTCTTGTTCAGGTCACATTGACAGAATAGTTCATGACCATCCATAATTCCAGCTCCAGGGAATTCAATGCTGTCTTCTGTCTTCTGTCTTCTGAGGGCAATGTGTGCATATAAATACACACAGGCAAAATACTCAGAAACAAAAAATAAATACACCTAATTTTTTTTAATCCCACAAACAAGTACACTGGTAGTAAAGGAGAAAGGGCAGAAAGATTGGAATAGCCAGGAAATTTTCACTGTAGAAACCATTATTTTTAATGCATTCCATTATTCAAGATGCTTGTCCATTTAAAAAAATATATAAAAGAATTTGTGCTCAGTTCACTCAGTCAAAGAAAAAACATGTGGGAGGGTCTGTGTGGGTGGTTGGGGGACCATTTCCCTGGCTGTGGAGCCAAAGAAAAGAGGATGTTAGAAGGGGAACTGGGTCCATATCCATGCTCCATCAAATACTCTCACTTGTCTTCTTGATTAACAAAAGCCTGTGTGAGGGTGTCTGTGCTCATTTGTCAGTCTCCTGTTCTAGAACTTCTGAAGGCAAGGAACATGACTTATTGCTGCTGTTATCCCTATGCTTGAAATGTCTATGGTATTAAACAAGTGTTTGCTGGATAAATAAGCAACAATGTTTATACATCAATGAAATCAGTAAATTCTCTCTCCCACACTGTGGACACAGGGCTTGTTTTCTTGTCCAGCCTGGGAAACAACCAAAAATAAATTTAATTGAATTTAAATTGAATTAAACAGAATAGAAAATCTATCTTCAGGTTAAAGCTAATCACAATTCAATTTATGTCTATAGCACATATAAATAGCTACTTTGACTAACATTAATTGTGCAGGAGTGGAAAGGGGTTCATGAGTCCCATCCCATGGTAGTTTGAATGAAAATGGTCCCCATAAAGTAGGAATTTGAAGTCAGTTCTGACACTAAAGCGTATGTTTAACTTATTAGATGGAATTTAAGACAGCTATGATTTAACATTAATTTTCAGAGGACTTAATATAGAAAACTTTTAAATTTTTTAGTGTGTATCAATTGTATCAAATAGTGAGTTAGATATAACTTCTCATTTTGTTTTTGTTTTTTGAGGCCAAGTCTCAGGTAGATCACTTTATAGCTTCAAACTAGAACTTACTATGCAGCTCATAATGGTTTTGGAACTCTGATCCTCCTGATTTAAATATCATGTGCTGGGATTACAGACATGAACATTGGCTTAAAACTAAGCCAATGGTTTAAACTTCATGTGCTTATCTGAAAATATCTCTACAAGAAATACAGTTTTCTTTTATTCTTGTGCCAGGACTAATACCTAATTAGCTCTTGTCATTGAGACTTGAGAGACTCAGAGCCATGACAACATGGTGACATCAATGAAAGTGTTGAGGTAAGGACACTGTCGTAGTGTCTTTTCAAAGGTACAGAAACCCTAACTGAGACAGGGACCCGCTTACAGTGTCAGCGGTTCAGTCCATGTTTGTCTAAATAGGAGTACCCACAGAGGGTAGGAAGTCAGTAAAGGGCCATGAAGATGGAGGGACTTCAAAGGAGCAGAGACAGAATGCATGTGATGTGAAGGAAAAAGAAGGCAGTAGAAAGGATTAAGTGACCTTCAGGATGGGAAGGCAGGGTAGAGGAGGGGGAATGAGAGTATCTAACATTAAAGACCTTTGAAATGCTACATGGAAACTTACCACTATAGAAGCTTCCTAAAATACATACATTTTTCCTAAAATATTATGAATTGTCCTACATTCATGCAAATACAAGTAACATCAAGTAGACTGAGTGAGGGTTTTTTTCCTTTTTCAAAAAAATAATCACTCAAATTTTGTAGAGGAATTTTAATCCAGCAACATGACTGCTCTGAAGACATCCAAAGACCTTCTAGGTCTGTGTGATCTGGCTGGTCACAGACACACCCTTAATACAGACCTTTAATCCCAAACAAGGACATCTAATTGAGGGACAGACAAAGTGATGAATCAGATAAAGACTTGACAGGATAGAATATGCCCAACTCTCATGAGAACAACATGGGAAAGTCAATATTTAATAGAAACAGAGAGAGAGAGAGAGAGAGAGAGAGAGAGAGAGAGAGAGAGAGAGAGAGAGAGAGAGAGAGAGAGTTCAATAAGTTGGAAATCAGTTGAGAGGTAGTACAGTGGAGTTGACTTCATTGCAGTTCAGTTGATGGCGTTCATGGAGTTTAAAGGCACTTTTTACTGGGACACTTTTATGTCCCAGAGAACAAACTAAACACAGTTGAAGACAAAACAAGCCAGAAAATGAGGAGCCAAAAGATTAGAACAGAATGCTATAGTTAGTTTGAGGACAAGAAGAGCAATTCAGTCAGAAGCTGAGAAAAGCTAGTTTGAATCAGTCAGCTTGGAGAGGAGTTTGAGTGAGAACAGCTAAGTTAAACCAGCCCAGAGTTCAAAAAGAGCTAGCAAGATTGAGTTTGTTCAACAGTAAGCCTCTGAGATGACAATTACACTTGGAGAATAAAAGCTACCTTTTAAAATGTTGGGATGGAAAAGTGGTGGGAAGCATAGTAGCTGAATTAAAGAGGAAAGAATGTGGAGGTGGATTTGAATAAAACTGTGTGCCCTTCCAGCCGCCATCTGCAGCCGGGAACCAGGCAGCTCCAAAGCCTTCTGTGCTTAGCCTGCCAGAAGAGAGTGATCTCCCAGCAGAGATTTCAGTTCTGAGTTCAGAGGTGAGATGTCCACCTTTTCTCTGGAGGGGAACAGCTAGGAGCACACAGGGCATACGATCAGTGGAGCTGTTGGGACAGGAGTCTTCCCTTCTGGCTGCCATTTGCAGCAGGGAACCAGAAAGCTCCACAGCCTTCTGTGCACAACCTTGCCAGAAGACAGTTGGTCTCCCAGGAGTAGAGACACAGGCTTACAGGCCCATAGAAGGGACAAACTCCAGCCAGAGACAGCAAGACCAACTAACACCAGAGATAACCAGATGGTGAAAGGCAAGCACAAGTACCCTACCAACAGAAACCAAGGCTACTTGGCAGCATCAGAGCCTAGTTCTCCCACCACAGCAAGTCCCAGATACCCCAATACACCAGAAAAGCAAGAGTTGGATTTAAATTCTCTTCTCAGGATGCTGTTAGAGGACAGCAAGAAGGACATAAATAACTCCCTTAAAGAAATACAGGAGAACATGGGTCAAATGGTAAAGGCCCTTAAAGAGGAAACACAAAAATCCCCTAAAGAAATACAGGAGAGCATGGGTGAACAGGTAGAGGCCCTTAAAGAGGAAACACAAAAATCCCTTGAAGAATTACAGGAAAACATAAACAAACAAGTGAAGGAACTGAACAAAACCATCCAGGATCTAAAAATGAAAGTAGAAACAATAAAGAAATCACAAAGTGAGACATCTCTGGAGATAGAAAATCTTGGAAAGAATTCAGGAGTCATAGATGCAAGCATCAACAACAGAGTACAAGAGATAGAAGAAAGAATCTCAGGTGCTGAAGATACCATAGAAAACATTGACTCAACAGTCAAAGAAAATGCAAAATGCAAAAAGCTCCTGAACCAAAACATCCAGGAAATCCAGGACACAATGAGAAGACCAAACTTAAGGATTATAGGTATAGAAGACAGTGAAGATTTCCAACTTAAAGGGCCAGTAAATATCTTCAACAAAATTATAGAAGAAAACTTCCCTAACCTAAAGAAAGAGATGTCCATGAACATACAAGAAGTCTACAGAACTCCAAACAGACCAGACCAGACTAGAAGGTCCTCCTGGCTCATAATAATCAAAACACCAAATGCACTAAACAAAGAAAGAATATTAAAAGCAGTAAGGGAAAAAGGTCAAGTAACCTATAAAGGCAGGCCTATTAGAATTACACCAGACTTCTCACCTGAGATGATGAAAGCTAGAAGATCCTGGGAAGATCTCATACAGACCCTAAGAGAACACAAATGTCAGTCCAAACTACTATACCCAGCAAAACTCTCAATTACCATAGATGGAGAAACCAAGATATTCCATGATAAAACCAAATTTATACAATATCTTTCCACAAATTCAGCCCTACAAAGGATAATAGATGGAAAATGCCAACAGGAGGAGGGAAACTACACCCTAGAAAAGGCAAGAAAGTAATCTTTTTCCAACAAACTCAAAAGAAAGTAACCACACAAACATAAAAATAACATCAAAAATAACAGGAAGCAATAATCACTATTCCTTAATATCTTATAACATCAATGGACTCAATTCCCCAACAAAAAACATAGTCTAACAGAAATATTTTTCATGTAAGTCTTCAATTTTGTCAGAAAATGTTTGTGATTCCTCTTTCAATTTAGTAATGTTTTTTATGTCTACCATTTTAACTATTATTTTCCACGATAATCTTTCATTTTAATATTTTTTCTATATATTTCTTCAATTTTATCAGAAATATTTTCCATGTAAATCTTCAATTTTGTCAGAAAATGTTTATAATTCCACTTTCAATCAAGTTAGGAATATTTTAATGCCTACCATTTTATCGGTATAATTTTTTTCCATGAAGTAGTCAATCTTAATGTGTTTTTCTATATATTTCTTCAATTTTATCAGAAATATTTTCCATGTAAATCTTCAATTTTATCAGAAAATATTTATAATTCTACTTTCAATCAACTTAGGAATATTTTTATTCCTACCATTTTATCTGTATAATTTTCCATGAAATAGTCAATTTTAACATGTTTCTCTATATATTTCTTGAATTTTATCAGAAATATTTCCCTTGTAGATCTTCAATCAGAAAATGTTTATAATTCCACTTTCAATCAACTTAGAAATATTTTATGCCTACCATTTTATCTGTAATTTTCCATGATAATCTTCAATTTTAATGTTATTTTATATTTTTCCACAATTTTATTAGAAATATTTCCCATGTAATTCTTCAATTCTGCCATAAAATGTTTCTACTTCCTTTTTAAATTAATTTAGCAATGTTTTTTATGTCTACCATTTTACTCTTTAATTTTCCATGAAAATTGTCAATCTTAATGTGTTTTTGTATATGCTTCTTCAATCTTGTCAGAAACATTTTCCATGTAAATCTTTAATTTTATCATTAAATGTTTTTCCTTCCCTTTTCAATAAAAAAGAAAAGAAAAAAATACATGAATAAAACTCTGTATGTGTGTGTGTGTGTGTTTGTGTGTGTGTGTCTAAGTGTATGTTTAACAGAGTCACCCTATAATGGAGAGACAATGCCTCCTTCAGACAACATTCGCTATCAAATAAAAAGCCGAAGTACACCTAGTATGAATTACCTCTTTTCAAGTTGTTGATCAAAGGGGTTCCCTTAGACACCCTCCTAATTATTAAACGCTATTGACAATGCTATTGGTTACTCTCTAGAACGTGATCATAAGACCATATAGCTGAAGATACAACATATTTGAGTCATAGGGCATAAAGAAATCAAGTGGCTACCTGCCTGAACTACTTTTATATAGCTGTGATAAAACACCATGACCAAGAAAACGTAGAAAGTGTTTAATTAAGCTTACACTTCCAGGAAGTTAGTCTTTGATGGAAAGCATAGGTGTGGTTGCAGAAATAGCTGAGAGCTTACATCTTGATCCACAAATAGAAGGTAGAAAGCAAGAGAGCACTGAAAATAGTTAGAGCCTTTTAAAACCTTAAGGACTACACCCAGTGACAAAACTACTCCAAGAAGGCTACTTCTTCTAATCCTTCCCAAACAATTTCACCAACTGGGGATCAAGTATTCAAATATATGAACCTTATGGGGGCTATTGCTGTTCAATCTGGAAGCTTCATCCCCTAATAGCTAGTTTTCATAGCTGGAAAATGCTGGAAGGTGCTATGTACACTAATGGGAGAGAAAAGAAATGACTGAAATTACCAAGTTGTGAAATCTGCAAACTTCAGCAATTATAACATGCCACTGGTTTAATAGTGGCATAATTGCTATCCACGTTACCAATCACTTTCTGATTAGATTTAAAGCCTACTACATAAGACAGAATTCATGTCTGGCACAAACTAGGCCGAAAACCTGTGAGGAGACCCAAGTACTATTTTTCTGGACATAATAATGAACTGTTCCCTACTTTCTTATTTTTATGCCAACAGATTAGTACACCTTCCAATTCTAATCAGAGAATCTTCTTTTTTATATATATTTCTGCAGTAGATGACTAATACAAAGACCTACAAGTGGCCAACATGCGAAGAATAAGAGACTATGGAGTACTCAACTATAAATGGGACATCTATACTATACCAAATCCTGTCCCCCAAGGCTCATGGATTATCATAATAGAGGGGAAAGAAAGACTGCAAATGCTAGAGGGAGTAGATGTCTTCAGAGAAACAGTATTTACTAGACATTTGCACTGTTGCAAAAATGAACTCATAACATCTGGGACTATATGCACAAGACTGGTACAAGACCAACTTAGCTAAAATTGTAGCATGGAAGAGGGAAGGACTATTGAAGTTCTATCCCTATCTGAGGGGCTACTGACAACTGATGTCTTCTGGGTTATTGAGAATAGTACATTCAAAGATGCAGGTCTTGAGAGGCTATCCATGCTCCAGTAGATGGTCCTACATTCATGCCATGTACATACAGGCAGCACCAAGAAGACTCGGATTTTGTTTGTAAAGAGAACTAAAAGTTGTTAGGAGGGAAAGTAGTGGGAGGTGTAGGGGATGAACTAAAAGGGAAAGAATTTGGAGATGTGTTTGGTTAAAACATGTTACATGAAAAAAAAAACACTGTCAGGGAAGACTCAAACATGGTTCTGGGCCCCCTTCCCACCTGGTGAGTAGGTCTCTTGTGTGCTTTACTGTGTGTGAGTGTTTGTGTTTGTGTGTGTGTGTACAGACACACATGCATGTGCTTCTGCTTTCAATAAATCATTGCTGACTGCTGAAAGAGTCATGTTATGTCAAAGTATGAAATTCTCAAAATAATATAAAATATAAAAGAATAAATAGATAATTATAATAAAAACACAACAGCCCACAACCCCACTACTAGGGGGAACAAAATTGAGCTGAGATCCTTCAAAGCCTCATTGGTGGGTCCCTGGGAGATGTCACTAGAATGGCCTGTCTTTATTTGATATAACTGCATGCTAACCTTTCTAAGAGTTGATTTTAGAAAACAATTCCAGGCAAATGTTTTAACTATGACAACTGCATGAGAAATTGGATTATAGTTAGGATGAAAAAGAGCCTAAGGAACAAGCTTAACAGAAAAGCTGAAGAATAAGACATCTGTAGTAAATCTAAGATGCTCCCATCTATCCCTGAAAAACTAGAGGAGCACATACCTGAGTATTTGGAAGGCCATAAACATGTGTATGCATGAGCATAGGTAAAAAACAACCAAGACTACCCAAGGAAGTTCTTCCCAACTGACCTTGCAGTTCTGCACAGGTAGAAGGTAGAAGTTAAGGCTACCTCCAAAAGCAGCCACACTAGAATCCAAAGGCAGGCAGGGAAACAACTTCCTTAGAGGAAGATAGTCAGAAAAATAAGTAGTGGCCCAGACCCTGTTTCAATGTGCAAGAATGTGAGGAAAAAAGGAATCCTTTCTTTTCCTCATCTATAAGGTCCATGAGCCTTCAAGCATGCCTCCCCACTCAAAGCTCCTCAGTGTAGGATTCTGTGTTATACCAGTAGAGTCTAAGGAAATAGAAAGGTCAAGATATCTTAATCACAATACTGAGAATCACCTTAAGATTGCCTAGTGATGAAAATGGAGAGAAGACTGCTAGAACCAGCAAGAGTCAAATTCTAGATCTGTACCTTTCTACTGATGTGATTGGGTTAGACAACCTCAGATTTACAGTCCTTAATAGCATTTTCCTACCGTGAGTAAATGAGAATGAGAAATTTAGAGGCATCTAAGAGGGGCATGCCCAGAAGATCTACTCGGTAGTAGTGAGCTCACATGTCCAATGGACCAGAGGCAGGAGCTCTGAAATGGTGAAGGTGGTGTGTTCAGAAGCTCTAGTGTTTCCTGAGGAAAATGGATTGATGAGTTTAGCTCCTATTATAAGGGAAGGAATGCTACCCAGAGAATTACACGCAAAGCTGTTAAGAAGTTCTGTACATGTCAGTGGTGTGAACCTGGACAAATAAGTCAAGATCTCTCAGTTTCAACATTTTTCATTTACAAATTGGACATAAGAATAGTAGTTCTGTAGGGCTGGAGAGATGGCTCAGCAGTTAAGAATACTGGCTGCTTTTCTAGAGATTCTGAGTTCAATTCCCAGCTATCACATGGTGGCTTACAACCATCTGTAATGGGATCCGATTTCCTCTTCTGGTGTGTGTATGAAGACAGATCACTCATATACAAAAAGTAAATTAATTAACTGAAAAAAAAAGAATAGTAATACTGCAAGAGTCCGGGGGAAAGTAAAAAATGAGGTATGAACTTTCAACATATTATGTTTTTTTAAAAAAACAGAATTCATTTTGTGTGTGTGTGTGTGTGTGTGTGTGTGTGTGTGTGTGTGTGTGTGTGTGTGTAAAAATCCTTATGTGGTAGCCACAGCTGGAGCCTGGGTTCTTTGAGCAGAGGCTCTGATGTGGGTTTTCACAAGACAATCAGTAAACTCCTGATAAGGAGAAGTGGTGAACACAGTCTCTTTCCAGAGTTCAGGGATCAGGTAGTTGTAGGTCTTGGAGATGGCATCAAAGGTGGTCTTGGCAAAGTTGCCCAGGGTGACAGTGCAGCCTCTGGCTGAAGTGTAGCAGTTATCTATACTAGCCATCATCAGTAGCTTCTTGGGCACAGGAGCAGAGACAATGCCAGTGCCTCTGGGGGTAGGGATGAGATGCACCAGCACAGAGCCACAGCATCCTGTCACCTTGCATGGAACAGTGTGGGCCTTTCCAATCTTGTTCCCCCAGTAGCCTATCCTGCACAGGAACGATGGAAAGCTTGGCCCCTCAGATGCAGTGGCAACCTCCTGGGAGTACCTAACACCAAGACCAACGTGACCACTGTAGTCCCCAATAGCGACGAAAGCCTTGAACCTGCTCCACTGACCAGTCCAAGTCCACTTCTGCAATGGCATGGTTTTCGGAACCTCATCCTTTAGGGATGCACCCAGAAAAAAAGTCAATAATCTCAGACTCCTTAATGGGCAGGGAGAACAGGTAGATCTCCTCCAAGGACTTGATCTTCATGTCCTTAACCAGGCAGCCCAGCTTGGTGACGGGGATCCACTCCTTGTCTTCAGCTTTACCTCCATGAGCCCTCGGGCTCCACAATGCCACAGCCTCGACCACAACCGCGGCCCCTAGACAGCTGCTGAATCCTCTGTGGAAGCTGCTGGAGGCCTCCTAATTCTGGGTCCCCGAGTCCTCCCAGCCCTCCCGTTGCATCACCCGTCATTTGTTGTTTTCCCAAAGAAGTTCAACATAATCTTATTTGTGTCAATACTTTAGTATGGGAAACATAAGAGACACCTTGGAAACATCATAGACACCTCATATCTCATATTCAAAAAATAGATTCAGGCAGAGGATAAATGATCAGGATCAGAGAAGGTGCCTTGCTGTACCAGCAGGAAAATAGGATGTAATAGGGAGTGGAAAGGTGTCATAAATGTTGGATGTGACCCTCTCAAAACTGCTGGGTGACTACAAACTAAACATCCAACTAAATCATTCCAAAAGACAGACTCAAGTTGCTCTTTTCATCTTCAATGTTTGTGCCTCTCTGAATGTGAGAGGCAGCTCCCAGGATTCTGTCCAAACCAAAGGGAGAACCATTTCCTGAAGGGAGCAAACTTTTGAAGATGGATAGCTTTCCTACAGGAAACCAATACCAGTGGAGCAGGAGAAACTCTGGGTGTTTCCAAAACAGGCTGCCAGCTTGATTAGTCTCGGTGTGGCTATACTCAGTGCTGATAATACTCTGTAGGTAAGTTCAACAGATACTAGAAGCTTTAGTAAGAGTAAAGCTTAGATTTTTTCACTTTCTTTTAGCATATATTTGGTTTTAGCATAATGCATGCATACATTAGAGAAGCCAGCATGTGAATAATGTGAGGCTGTTCTGCTTTGTGGAGTTCTTCAGATTGTAAAATCATAAATTTGTATTGTTAGAAGCAATTAATTGACTAAAAGAATTTTTAAAAACCACCAGTCTGGGTCTCTGTAGGTACATGAAGAAGCACTTTAATTCGGGGGTTGGAGAGGATATAAACTTACCATGTAGATTATAAGCCACTATTAGTTTTTTGTAATATTTTTACATAAAAGGGGTAAGATTCCTGCTATCAATCAAACAATGGTATGTAACTAATGAGCTTTTGGTGTGTCTTTGACCTGAATTTTAGATTCAAGAGCATCTGCTAACATGCAGCATCAGTGTTTGTCAGTAACGTGGAGGCTGTATGCAAGTAGGTACCTGAACCAGAGGTGACAATGGATCTTGAGGGGCCTGACCCTTAACTAATTTTGTAAATTAAATATTAGATTAATAATCATGCAGGCTTTATTAATATGGAAGCTGCTAGAGCCCAATCAGGACTTTGATACATTCTGTGCAATGAGAAGCCTTTGAGGTTAGGCTCCATTCAGTTCTGGACAAACCCACCTCAGTTAAGACCTTTGTACAGATTTTGTAATGCAGGCAAGATAGAACTTCACTTAAAAACACTCCAGGAATCACGTTCTAGGTGTCACAGAATTCCTCTTCTCTCCCTTGGCAACTTGCTTTGGAAAAGATGAAAGAAGCTTCTGTCCCACCAGAGTCCACACATGCTGCCAGAACTTCTGAGGCTATGCAGGCTGCCAGAACCCCAGTCCACAACTCTGGTGGAAGGCCTCTGCTCCAACAAAGGCCACCTGGGCATCAGAAGTCCGGCCACCAACTTGGATGGAGACACTCTATTCAACCACAGGATACCCCCCCATCAGAAGACTGGAGAGGAAACAGAAACCAAGGAACAAAACACCCATCCAACAAAGACAAACACAGAAATTAGCACCTAGATCTATAATCACCCTCAACCCAGATACCTTGACACCAGTGTAAGAACACAACCACAGCAAAGGCAGCATGTCACCACCAGAACCCAGTTGTCCTACTATTAGCAAGCCCTGAATATTCCAACACAGCTGAAGCACAAGAAAACGACCTTCAGTCAAACTTTATGAAGGAGAGAGAGGTCCTTAAAGAGGAAATGAATAAATCCCTTAAAGAAATCAAGGAAAAGAAACAAAAATAGAAGGAAATGAGTAATAACCTTAAAGAAAACCAAGAAAAAGAGTTGAATGAAAAAAAAAACTATTCAAGACCTGAAAATGGAAATGGAAGCAATTAAAAAAAACTGAGCAAATTCTGGAAATAGAAAATCTAGGTGAGTGAATAGGAATTACAGATGCAAGGATCTCCAACAGAATACAAGAGATGGAAGAGACTCAGGCATTGAAGAAATTATAGCAGAAGTAGATTCATGAATAAAAGAAAATGTCAAATCTAAAACGTTTCTGACAATAAACATCCAGGATATTTGGGAAACTATGAATAGATCAAACCTAAGAATAACAGGCAAAGGAGGAGAAGGAAGAGGAAGAGGAGGAGGAAGAAGAAACTCAGCTCAAGGACGCAGAAAATATTTTCAACAAAATCATAAAAACATTCCTAACCGAAAGGAGTACATACCTGATTCTGGCTATTACAAACAAGGCTGCTATGAACATAGTGAAACATGTGCCCCTGTGACTTGGTGGAGCATCTTTTGGGTGTATTCCCAAAAGTGGTATAACTGGGTCTTCAAGTAGAACTATTTCCAATTTTCTGAGGAACCACCAAATTGATTTTCAAAGTGGTTGTTTCGCAATCCCACCAGCAATGGAGGTTGTTTGTAATCTCACCAGCAATGGAAGAGTGTTCCTCTTTCTCCACATCCTCACAAGCATCTGCTGTCACTTGAGTTTTTTATTTTAGCCATTTTGATTGGTATAAGGTGGAATCTCAGGGTCATTTTGATTTTTATTTCCCTAATGACTAAGGATGTTGAACATTTTTTTTGGTTTTTTTTTTGTTTTTGTTTCTTTTTTATTAGATATATTCTTTATTTACATTTCAAATTATTTCCCTTTTCCTGGATCCCCCTCCCCAAAAGTCCCATAAGCCCTCTTCCCTCCCCCTGTTCCCCAATCAACCCCTTCCCTCTTCCCTGTCCTGGTATTCCCCTACACTGCTGCATTGAGCCTTTCCAGGACCAGGGGCCTCTCCTTCTTTCTTCTTGGGCATCATTTGATATGTGAATTGTTTATTGGGTATTCCAAGCTTCTGGGCTAATATCCACTTATCAGTGAGTGCATACCATGTGTGTTCTTTTGTGACTGAGTCACCTCACTCAGGATGGCATTCTCCAGTTCCACCCACTTGCCTAATAATTTCATGAATTCATTGTTTTTAATAGCTGAGTAGTATTACATAGTATAAATATACCACATTTTCTGTATCCATTCCTCCATTGAGGGACATCTGGGTTCTTTCCAGCTTCTGGCTATTATAAATAGGGCTGCTATGAACATACATGTGTCCTTATTACATGCTGGAGAATCCTTTGGGTATATGCCCAGGAGTGGTATAGCAGGGTCCTCTGGTAGTATTGTGCCCAGTTTTCTGAGGAACTGCCAGATTGATTTCCAGAGTGGTTGTACCAGTTTGCCATCTCACCAGCAGTGGAGGAGTGTTCCTCTTTCTCCACATCCTCACCAGCACCTGCTGTCTCCTGCATTTTTGATCTTAGACATTCTGACTGGTGTGAGGTGAAATCTCAGGGTTGTTTTGATTTGCATTTCCCTGATGACTAAGGATGTTGAACATTTCTTTATGTGCTTCTCAGCCATTCAATATTCCTCAGGTGAAAATTCTTTGTTTAACTCTGTATCCCATTTTTTAATAGGGTTATTTGGCTCTCTGGAGTCTAACTTCTTGAGTTATTTGTATATCTTAGATATTAGCCCTCTGTCGGATGTAGGGTTGGTAAAGATCTTTTCCCAATTTGTTGGTTGCCATTTTGTCCTTCTGACAGTGTCCTTTGCCTTACAGAAACTTTGTAATTTTATGAGGTCCCATTTGTCAATTCTTGATCTTAGAGCATAAACTATTGGTGTTCAGTTCAGGAAATGTTCCTCTGTGCCCATGTGCTCAAGGTTCTTCCCCAGTTTCTTTTCTATTAGTTTCCGTGTGTCTGGTTTTATATGGAGGTCCTTGATCCACTTGGACTTGAGCTTAGTTCGAGGAGATAAGAATGGATCGATTTGCATTCTTCTACATGTTGACCTCCAGTTGCACCAGCACCATTTGTTGAAAAAAAAATAGCTTTTTTCCACTGGATGGTTGTAGCTCCTTTGTTAAATATCAAGTGACCATAGGTGTGTGGGTTCATTTCTGGGTCTTCAATTCTATTCCACTGATCTACCTGCCTGTCACTGTACCAATACTATGCAGTTTTTAACACTATTGCTCTGTAGTACTGCTTGAGGTTGGGGATACTGATTCCCCCAGAAGTTCTTTTACTGTTGAGAACAGTTTTAGCTATCCTGGGTTTTTTGTTATTCCAGATGAATTTGAGAATTGCTCTTTCTAACTCTATGAAGAATTGAGTTGAGATTTTGATGGGGATTGCATTGAATCTGTAGATTGCTTTTGGCAAGATGGCCATTTTTACTATATTAATCCTGCCAATCCATGAGCATAGAAGATTTTTCCATCTTCTGAGGTCTTCTTCGATTTCTTTCTTCAGAGACTTGAAGTTCCTGTCATACAGATCTTTCACTTGTTTGGTTAGAGTCACACCAAGATACTTTATTTTGTTTGTGGCTATTGTGAAGGGTGTCATTTCCCTAATTTCTTTCTCAGCCTGTTTATCCTTTGAGTATAGGAAGGCTACTGATTTGCTTAATTTTATATCCGGCCACTTTGCTGAAGTTGTTTATCAGTTGTAGGAGTTCTCTGGTGGAGTTTTTTTGGGTCACTTAAGTATACTATCATATCATCTGCAAATAGTGATAGTTTGACTTCTTCCTTTCCAATTTGAATCCCTTTTACCTCCTTTTGTTGTCTAATTGCCCTAGGTGCTTCTCAATCATTTGAGGTTTATTTTTTCTGCTGTGAATTTTCTGTTTAGCTTTGTATCCCATTTTTTTTAAATTGGGTTATTGGGTTTTTGGAAGTTAACTTCTTGAGTTCTTTATACATTTTGGATATTAACCCTCTATCAGATATAGGGTTAGTAAAGATTTTATTCCCGATCTGTAGGTTGCTGATTTGTCCTATTGACAGTGTCTTTTGCCTTACAGAAGCTTTTCGGTTTCATGAGGTCTCATTTATCAACTGTTGATCTTAGAGTCTGAGCCGTTGGTGTTCTGTTCCGGAAATTTCTCCCTGTGCCAATGAGTTCGAGGCTCTTTCCCACTTTCTCTTCTATTAGATTCAGTATATCTATCTGGTTTTATGTTGAGGTCCTTGATCCACTTGGACTTTGTGCAAGGTGATAATTATGGATCTATTTTCATTCTTCTACTTACAGACCTCCAATTAGACCAGCACCATTTATTGAAGATGCTTTTTCTTTTCCACTGTACGTTTTTGGATTCTTTGTCAAAGATCAAGTGTCCATAGGTGTGTGGGTTTATTTCTGGGTCTTCCATTCTATTCCACTGATCTACCTGTCTGTCTCTGTACTGATACCATGTGGTCTTGTCCTTCAGTCAAAGAATGGATACAGAAAATGTGGTTCATTTACACAATGAATTTTGCAGGCAAATGGATGGAACTAGAAAATATCCTCCTGAGTGAGGCAACCCAGACCCAAAAGGATATGCATGGTATGTACTCACTAATAAGAGAATATTAACCAAAAAGCACAGAATACTTTTGATACAACCCACCGACTGTAATAAGTTTAAAAAGCAGAAAGGCCCAAATAAGGATGCTTCAATCTCACATGCAAGATGTTCTGGGACAATGGTGCAGAACTTGTAGGACAGGACAACTCCCATGACTGGTCTAATTTGAGGCCCATACCATTAGAGGGAACCCATACCTGACACTGATTCAATGGCCAGGAACCAGAGGCAGGACAGCCTAGAGATGCAGGATAGAACCAACTATGACTTGGGAAAAATATTCAATGAAATAATTACTGTGAGTCCTGCAGCCTGTACTGAACAAGCAGACCTTGAACATTTGCCAGACAGGCTGAACAGACCTTGGATAAGCAGACCTTGAATACCTGTCATGGTAGGCAGGATATACAGACCTTTAATGACAGGCCTTATTGACCTGAAAAGAGACAGTGCTTTGGCAGCAGCTAGAAGCTTTAATGTACTGGAAATAATGAGCTGATAAGATATGGAAACTTATCTGATTAGCTGTTGTCCCGCATTACTGTTCTGGTGATGGATTTTGTGGTTTTCCCCTATATATGTTGTGCTGAATATTCAACTTTGAGCCTTGATCAGAACCTTATCTTGGCTCCATGTTTCTCTCATCTCCCACCCTTTTCATTTCCAGCCCTCCTATATGGTGAGCCCTGCTTGACTATAAGCCGCTGGACAGTCACAAATTACTAATGAACTTTTGCTATACTCACAGATCAGTGCCTAGCCCAGATGTTATCAGAGAGGAGTCATCCAGCAACTGATAGGAGCAGATGCAGAGACCCACAGTCAAACACTAGGTAGACCCAGGGAACCCCGCAAAAGGGGGAGGGGAGGACATCAGAGGCCAGATAAGTTGAGGATACCACAAGAACACAGCCCACAGAATCAACTAAGCAGGACTCATAGGGGATCCCAGAGACTGAAAGAACAATCACAGACCCTGTGTGGATCTGAGCTAATCCTCTGCATATATGTTATGGTTGTGTAACTTGGTGTTCTTGTGGGACTCAATTGTGGGAGTGGGGGGGATCTTTGACTCTTTTGCCTACTTACAACTGCTGTAAAAACTGCATTCCATGCCATGCTTGAAATGTTCCAAAGCTCAGTTCAGTGAGTAAATTGCACCCAAGGTTCCTGGAATAATTAAAAAAAAAAACAAAAAGAGATGATCCAAAAGAAAAAAATCCTTCAAAAACACTAACAATCATCCTGATATACATATGATGAAACATAATCCTTCTCAGAAACTGTTTTAGTGTTTTCTCAATTCACTAAGAAAATCTCAGTGATTATATTGGCTTATGATTTATACTTCATATTTGTATATGCAATGTACTAACTACATTAAACAATAACTAAGTCCCCTTTTCTTCAATGATCTTATGTCTCTAGGACAGGGTTTCACAACCTCAGTACCACTGAATTTTTGGGCTGGAGCACTGTTTTGTCTTATAGGTTTGTCCTATATACTGGAGAGAGTTTAGAATAGCTATAGTGTCTGCATACTAGATGCCAGTTGCAAATCCACAGTTGCCAAAATATCACCTGGCTGCACAGTCACACTAAGAACCCAAGCTATATTGTAAGACAAGTCTCACTCATTTTACCACAGACAAAAATTGTGGGTTGGTTAGATAGCTCAATGAGTAAAAATGCTTTTCACCAAGCTGAGTTCAAGCCACAGGACTCATATGGTATAAGGCTAGAAAATATAAACACATCCACATGGGTGTATACACACATAAACATACCCACAATAATTTGCTGTGTATTTTAGTTACTTTCTATTAGCTACAAAATATTTCATTTATATAATATAGTGGGTTTAATCATAATAGTTCACATTATGTATGGTATATATGTATATATGTAAGCATTATATCTTACCTGTCCTTCCTACCATTCTCCACTGTCCCTTCCCCCTTCTCCCTCTTCCTCCTCACAGTCTCACTTTTTCTTTCATGTTACACAAACACAAACACACACACACTATTCACTTAAATCTAGATTTCAACTGATAGAAAACACTTTGTCTTTCTCCCATCATCCTCTCTTGTTCTACATACTTCTAGACTTCTTTCTTGCTCTCCATAGTCCATCTTCTATATTCATGAGACATATGTGTGTATTTACATGTAAGTCTAAGGGTTGTGGATTTAGCTCATTGATTGAGTGCTTGCTTAGAAAGTACAAGCCCCTGGGTTTGGTCCCAGCACTGAAAAAAAAATAGGCATAAGTCTATCTTCTACATATGAGAGAAAACATGTGCTATTTGTACTGAGTGTGACTTATTTCCTACTAGCAAAATTTTAATCATGCAGCAGAATAAGCAGCATGAGGTTATAAAATTCCAAATATGAATGAGTTATATTTGTAACTTACATGTACTTCAAAAAGGGTAATGATTCAAATGTCCCTCTTTCAATATAGCATATTTTATTACAGGATAAATCCCTAGGAAAAGTAAAAGGGAAATATTGCTTTGATTAGCTATTAGATATCTCATTAGAATGAATAAACAACAGAATTTAGAATTGATAATATTATTGTTTTGTTTAAACTCTAAACCTTTGGCTTTATACTTGAACTCTCTTTAGCCCAAAACCTTATCCTAAGTATCTCAACCTTTATGTTCCTCATATATAAACAGATAGCTATAAATCCTGGTAAATTTCAGAGGTTGTCTTTCCTGGGAGAATTAAGTGACTTGTTTTTGAAACAGGGTCTTTCTATGTAGAATACAATCCTCCCACCTCTGTCTCCTGAATACTGAATTTACAAGCACAAATCTGGCACCTGGGAGCTTTAGAAGATGAAAATTCTCAGCTCTACCCCAGACTTACTGAATTGGTATCTGGGGGTGGGGTGCTGTCGAACGAAGTTCTTCCTCTTATTTTTTTTAATTGGATGTTTTCTTTATTTACACTTCAAATGTTGTCCCCTTTCCCAGTTTCACCCCTCCCAGAAGTCCTCTATCCCATCCTCCCTCCCCCTGCTTCTATGAGGGTGTTCCTCCACCTACCCCACTCCCACCTCCCCACCCTCAATTCCCCTATTCTGGGGCATCTATCAAGCCTTCGTAGGACCATGGACCTCTCCTTCCATTGATGCCTGACAAGGCCATCCTCCACTACACATGCGGCTGGAGCCACATGTACTCGTTGATTGATGGCTTAGTCCCTGGAGCTCTGGTTGGTTGCTATTGTTGGTCTTTCTATGAACTTGCAAACCCTTCAGCTCCTTCAGTCTTTTCTCTAGCTCCTCCATTGCGGACCTCGTGCTCAGTCCAATGGTTGGCTGTGAGCATCTGCCTCTGTATTTGCAAGGCTCTGGCAGAGCCTCTCAGGAGACAGCCATATAAGGCTCCTTTCAGCAAGCATTTCTTGGCATCCACAATAATGTTGGGGTTTGGTGACTGTATCTGAGATGAATCCCCAGGTGGGACAGTCTCTGGATGACCTTTCCTTCAGTTTTGCTCTACTCTTTATCTCCATATTTACTCCTGTGAGTATTTTGTTCCCCTTCTCAGAAGAACCAAAGCACACACACTTTGCTCTTCCTTTTTCTTGAGCTTCATGTGGTCTGTGAATTGTATCTGGGGTATTCTGAGCTTTTGGCTAATATCCACTTATCAGTGAGTGCATACCATCTGTGTTCTTTAGTGATTGGGTTGCCTCACTCAGGATATTTTCTAGTTCCATCTATTTGTCTAAAAATTTCATGAATTCATCATTTTTAATAGCTGAGTAGTACTCCACTGTGTAAATATACCACATTTTCTATATCCATTCCTCTGTTGAAGGACATCTGGATTCTTTCCAGCTTCTGGCTATTATAAATAAGGCTGCTATGACCATAGTGGAGCACGTGTCCTTATTACATGTTGGAGCCTCTTCTGGATATATGCCCAGGAGTGATATAGCTGGGTCCTCAGGTAGTACAATATCCAATTTTCTGAAGAGCCACCAAACTGATTTCCAGACTGGTTGTATCAGTTTGCAATCCCACCAGCAATGGAGGAGTGTTCCTCTTTCTCCACATTCTTGCCAGCATCTGATGTCACCTGAGTTTTTTACTTTAGCCATTCTGACTGGTGTGAGGCGGAATCTTGGGGTTGTTTTGATTTGTATTTCCCTGATGACTAAGGATGTTGAACATTTCTTTATGTGTTTCACAGCCATTCGATATTCCTCAGCTGAAAATCCTTTGTTTAGCTCTGTACCCCATTTTTAATAGGTTTATTGTCTAACAAGTTCTCTAGGTGACACTGAATCTTCCAGCTATCTTAGCACATGAGTTACAGCGCCATGATCCCATCATGGCTCCTTGGCTTGGTATTCAAATCCAAAGAAGGCCTGGCTCTGATCTACCTTTCCTCTTTTACTCTGCAGATGCTCATCAGGGCACCCCTTTAACTTTGATGTGTACCTTTTTCTCCACTCTTTTTTTTTAGTGTTTAGCACATTCTCCCCAAGAGACCTGCCTGATGATTCCCAGTGACTTCAAGGTCTTACTCAAATTGCACTGGTGCAGGAACAACTTCCGTGAATCAAACTCAAGTCTTTTCTCTTCTGTGCTCTACACACAATTTATACCTCAGTGACCTATAAAAATATGCATGTATGAATGTGTACATGTGGGGAGGTAGGAGGACAGTTTCCAGAAATCAGTTCCTGTCTTCTACCTTGATGAAGCAGGGTCTCTTGTTTCTGCCGTACTGCTTACTGGAGGCTAGCTGGCTGCCTGAAGATTCACACCACTGCAGCTGGTTTTTCTCTAGTGTGGGCTCTAAGGAATAAATGTGTGGGTCACTGGGCTTTCCTGACTTGTGCTCTTACCCACAGAGCCTGCTTCTCAGGCCTCATTACTTTAAAAATATTTTACTTTGTGTATGTATGTGTCTATGCACATGTTCACAGAGGACCAGAAGGGCTTCTGATCCTCTGGAGCTAGAAGTTCAGGAGATTGTGAGTTCCCTGATGTTGATGCTGGGAACCAAACTCAGGTCTTCTGAAGAGCAGCAAGTGCTCTTAACTGCTGAACTATCTCTCTAGCTCCATCATGCTCTTAAATTTATTTTTGCATCTCTTCTTCTAATTATAAACTCCTTAAAAATATGGAGTTCAACTTATCTACATTACCCACCAAGTTTGAGACTAACACAAGTATTTGAGCAAACTCGAATATTTATAAAAATAAACACATAATTGGTGAGTTCAAAAATAAGTGGCTTATTTGGAAGAAATTCAGTTTATGGCTTCATGGCTGAATCTTCTGTGTCTCAGCAGCATTAAGATTCATGCTGATGTGTTGTTTCTCTCACAGTATGTGAGCTCTGAGAGGGAAGGAGCCTTGTCTTATTCATCTATGTGCCTCCACTAACAGTATTTGGCATGTTCTATTTAACACATTTTTAAAATTGAGGAACATTTAAATAAATGAATGATGTTAACATGAAATAATTGTTTATAAACTAAAATAAAAAGAGGACTACTCCACTAAGTTAATTTTATTTTCTCTAAACATTTTTGTACAGTTTGGTAGTTTAGTCACAAAAGCCCCTGCCTCTACCCCAAAATACCAATACAAAGTAGGACCAATCATGATCATCCTCTGAATGTCTATGGAAGGAAAGTGTTTTTGTTTTTAAAAGACAAATCTCACTATACAGCCCTGGCTGGTCTTAACCTCAGAGAGATCTACCTGCTTCTGCTGCCAGAATGCTGGAATTAAAGTCATGTATCATCACACCCAGCAGATGGAAGATTTTTTTAACACCATATAAGGCTCTGTATATGCACTTCCCCAATGCTCTCTAATTAAAAATATGCCTAATACAGCTCTAATATAAAATAATTAAAATATTTTAAATGAATGTCACTTTTTTCTTTTTAGCTGAGTAAGGATTTAAGATTCGTACTGTTCTGGGCCCTCTGGGTAAAGGTTAGAAATCTAGCTCTGGCACTGAACAACATAGAATATTCTTATCTCTAAACAAATTGAGTTACTGTTGCAAGTATTTTTTTCCTTGACAACATTGCTGAGATTTTTTTAACTGTTTATACAGTCTCTAGACACAAGCCCTGGCTGGCCTGGAACTCACTATAGACCATACAGGGCCCAGCCAAACTCAAGAGACTTGTTTGCCTCTAGGTCTCCAGTGCTATGATTAAAGTCATAGGCCAGTATCCCTGACTTTTATTGTTTAATCAGTGAATGACAGAGATATTTCTGGAATGTTTGCTTACTAACATTTTCCTTCTGTAAATGGAGTTCTTCTATTTGAAGCTTGTCTATATGATTTAGGAAATTTAAAATGTATAGAAGGCATCTAATGTTAGAGATAGGCTGACACCCATAGACTGACATAACTGCAGATTTTCTTTGATCTTGTTTTTTAGAGCCAGGCTCTTGCCAAGCAGCCCTGGAACAGGTATGAAACCCACTATGTAGACCATGCAGATCTCCAACTTGCAGCAATCCTCCCGTTTTCTACCTCCTCAGTGCTGGGAGTATAGGTAAGCACTGCCAAACCTAGTCAATAATTGTACAATTTTATTGCTTGAAGAGATGTTAGTATCTAATCCATCCACAGATAACTCATTACTTACAAAGAGATATGTTCAACTAACTTACAAAACCTGGAGGGATAGCAGGCTTTCAAACGAATCCTTATGTAATTCAGTCAGGTGATTTTCACTGAGAATTCTGGAAAATTAAAAGGTTGCCTGGATCAAAAAATCATCAAACAGATGGACATTGGTGGTGAAATGGGAAGAAGAGATACACACTGTCATGTGCTATTGCCTAGAGCAGAAGTTGGCACTACTTATTTTTCGGGCAAATAAAATTTCATATGTACAATGGTCTCCATCCTAAAGATTCTATTTCTGGATATCTGGTCTCTAGAAACACTTTGTCCAAGGTATACAGGACATTTATTACAACCAGACATGTAACAGAAAAACCAGATGGTCTCTAAGCATCAGCAGGGTGATATTAAATTCTCACTGATATGAACATACTGTGAAATATTATACAGAACTTGAAATGAATAGTATAAACCTCAATGTATGTGAAAGAAAACTTTAAATATCATAAGTTGAAAACATTAAGTTACCAAATGCTATCATTTACGTAAAAGTGATAAAGAAAGTAGAGACACTCTTAATTTTCTATACGCAAATGTGTCTGGATGGATATATACCAATTAGAGTAGTGGTTACCTCAGAACTGAGGAATTATGGCACAAGGAAAGTTTCACTATCCCTCTTATTTAATTACTAACCATTAAAAATGATATCATAGATGATTTCTGTACTGCAAAACAAATCTGTCTCTTCTTTCAATGAAAACCCACAACATTTATATTAAAATTTTTGCCTGAGGTTCCAATTCATGGTCTCATACACTAGGCAAGTATACTAACACTTAACCACACCCCATTCCTAATGCAATATGCCAGAAAAATGCAATAAGTACCAATTTATTTGTTTATTTAGTGGAATTAGAACTCCGTATCTCCAACCTAAACCTTCCATGTTAAGCTATCTATTCTACAGAAATTTACTGGTATGAGCAGAGGAAAGGTCTTTCCTCAGATATACTGACCTCAAAATCTGGACAAAAAGGGCCTTAGTGCAATATTTTGCATAATATTTGGAGAGAATATATCTATGCACACACACACACACACACACACACACTACTCACAGTTTCTCAGTCCAACGGTATACTTTCCATACATTTTTGTCAATGTAAGAAATATTATTTCCTTTGAAATTTCTGTGGAGAAACAGTTGATATACTTGAATAAATAGGAAAAGAATAAGCAGAATCAGTATCAAAATCAGTAAAAATCACCGAGGGACACCACCAACTTTATAATTCCCGAATCTATCAGTTTCCAAGGGAGCACAGTTAAGAATGCAGGGCTAGTGGTGCAAGCAGTGAGATATTTCTTCAAAAGATGATCTTCTAATCTGACCCACACTTTGTTTAAAAATGATAGTTAATTACTAAGTATTTTTCTCAAAACTACTTGTGTTTAAATGAAATCCTTCTATGAATCCATAAAAATATATGTGATTTAAAATTTAATATAGTGGTTAATAATTATCAGTAAAATAGCCAAAATTTGATCACTGTTAGCTAATAAAAAACCATATTAGTAATACCAAAACTTTGCCTTATGGTTGTTGAAGCCTGTGTAGGTGTTAGAAAGATGAAAAAATTAAAATTAGTGAAAGTAAATGTACTGGTGTGGAAATAGTTCTTGGACATACCATGTAGGGAAAAAGACACAAAATCACTGTAAAAGGAGTTTTAGCTCCTCTGTGAAAAACACAATTGAAATTGCATTTTGCACCTCAAAATGCAAGTGGGATTTATGTTATGGATGGTAGGGCACAGAAGAATAGGGACAAGCCCTACGGAGTGAAGTATTTAAATTTCCTTGTAAACATTGTACATTTGTTTCCATTTTGCATGTATGCATGTAGAAGCCCAAGTTTGATGTTAAAGAGTCATCCTCAACCACTTTTCCACTTTACTGAGGCAGGGTCTCTCAATCAAACCTAGACTCTCATTGATATAGTAGACTTGTCAGCCAGATTGTTCTGGAGAATGGGATCTAGCTTTCAAGCTGTAAATACAGGTAGACTGTCACATTGACATGTCACTCACATGGAATTCTGAGGATTTGAACTCTAGTCCCCACACTTGCAATTTGGACATGTTAACAACTAAGTAATCTGCCTAGGTGTCCCAAACCTCTCCCCCCTTTTGTCATCCCTAATAATGGGATCCAGGACATTGTGTGTACTTTCAAGCACTCTACCACTGAGCTGTATTCCTAGTCCTTCAGTCATTCTGACAGTCCAGGCTGGCCTTGAGCTCGTGGTTCTCATTATTTCCCAAGTGCTAAGATTATAGTTACATGCCACCACACAAGGTTTCCATGACATTTCAAAAATGAAAATATATACATGAGTGGCACATGCTTAGAAGAAGCTATTAAATACCTTAGTTATGTTCAGTTTCTTTGTTCTGTGGCTGAGATTCACCTTTTGTTGTGTTTTTACTTCTCAGTGAAGACTTTCTTGCTCAGTTTAAATGTATTTTTTCTTATGTTAGGCAAGAAAAAAAAATCTTTTCACTTGATAGTGGACATCTCCACTCAACCTAAACTAATTTTATAGCTTAGCTAATTTTTCACCAATAAAGGAAATGCCTACAACTGAACTCAACACCCCCATGCTGTTCTCGTTCCTGACTGCTGAGTCCATCTGTTAAACTGTCTTCCTCATTTTCATCAAGGACAGAAAATGTGGGCTCATTTTTTTTTTATTTTGAAACGAGGTCTCACCTTTAAGTCCTGTCTGGTGTGGAACTTGCTCTGTATACCAAACTGACCTCAAACTCACAGAGATCTACCACCTCTGCTTCCTGAGTGCTGGGACTAAAGGCAGCATCAGTCCTCAGCTCTTTAGTCAGTCACTAAATCCTATCTTCTACTCTGTGGGGATTCAGCGTTTTCTTCCCACTAAATGGCCATAGTGGCTCAGTTCTCCTTCACTTTATTCCTAAATTGTGCTAGATCCTTCTACATGGACATCAAGAATTAAGCTTCTCCCCTGGATCACTCAACACATGGGTACTAAAATAATCCAATAATCCTATATCTGAGTGTTATGACACATGCCTATATTTGTTATTTAAGAGGATGAGGCAGAATGATCATGAACTCGGGGTCAACATGTACTATATAGTAAGGTTCTGCCCTCCATTTAAAATAGTTTTTCAGTAGTTCTTAGAAATTTATTATAGTTCTCTATATCATACTGTGACTTTCAAATCACTAGAGTTGATAGTCAAAGTATTTCATAATATGTCTCATTGCTTTCTCTTTGCTGGTAAATAAGTCTACTAAATCCTTATTCTTGTAGCTATGCCTTTGCCTATGCTATAATCCCTATTTTTACTTTATTTAAAATTAGAAACACTTTGAGCCAAAGGTAAAGTTTTAACATAGCATTCCCCCTTTCCCTGTCTAAATTTCATGTTCCAGAGAAAAACGCCATATATATATATATGGCTCCCATACTTCTTAACCCTGAGTAGTGCACATAATGAATGAGAAATATAGAAAACTAAGAACAAGAATGAGCTCTGGACAAAATGGAGAGACTTCAAAGTATTAACAGCTAACACTCATGTATACTAAAAACTAAGATAAATATTCCCTGTATTCAACTAAGCCTCAGAATAGTCCTATGAACGAGTAGCTATCAGACTTCCCATTGTACAGGTTAGGAAGTTCATTCACAGCTAAGCATTCTTCCTAGAGTTGCAGAGCTACTACATGAAAGACCTGGGGTTCAACTGCAGGAGTCCAGCTCTGCAATCTACTCTAATCATTCTTGTTACATCTTCAATAATGAAATAAATTATAATGAGGGTGTAATGAAACAGAACAGAAGTTAAGCAATGAATTCAGAAAAAAAAGCTATCATTAAAAGTTTGGAGAAGAGGCATTGAAGTAAGAGTTCCTTCTTAAAATTCCTACTTAAAATAAAAAGCTGACAAGCCAAGGTAAAAGCAAAAATCAATCAATGGGAGCTGGGGTGATAAGAAAGGTCTGGGAAAGCTTTGAGGGAAAGGTCACCATATCAGGCAGAATGTAAAACAGAAATAAGAAAAGGTGAGTCTTACAGGATAACAAAAGTGTCATTGTAGGTGTTGGGTCTTGGCACAGGCACTTGCTGGAGTCTCCATTTTGGGCTGAGATGAACACACAACAGTGTCTCATTTTCACACAAGCAGAAGTCACATATGTTGGTGTAATTGTAGACAAATCTTTCTATAGTTAAATCATTTTCTGTATTAGGATTTTCAGAATATGGAGTTATGATAGAGTCAATTTTTAAAACTTGAACTGTGACTTCAGTTGGGCTTGGATGGTTCTCAACCTGATCTGTGGGTAGACCTGTTGTGCCAGGGTACTTCAAAGTAGGAGCTGTAGTCTCTGCGGCGTTAGAATGTGTAATCTCTGGAGACGCAACTGTAAAAGTTGAGACTCCAAAATGTGTAGCCTTCGGATAAAGAGCTGTAGTTGTTGGAACTTCAGAATGTTCAGCCTCTGGATAAGGAGCTGTGGTTGTTGGGACTTCAGAATGTTCAGTCCCTATAGCTGAGAAATTTGAATGATGAGTTTCAACATAAACTGAAGTTAAAACTGTTGTTGAATAATGCTCTACAGATTGAGCTACAGTCTCCACAGGTATCTCTAAAGGCTGAGCTGGAGTCTCTTTCATTCGGGCAGAATGTTTAATTACTGTATTAGGTGGTTGATTTACAGAAAATGTAGAGTGCAAATGTGGACTTGTGACTTTTATAAGAGACTTTGTAATCTGAGATGGTATCTCCTGCACAGGTTTAGATTTTGAAGTTTTGAGAAAAAAAAGATCTGGAGGTTCAACTACCATTCTCATAGGCAGTAGTGCATAATGAAGGAAAATCTTTCCTGGTGTAGAATTTTTAGTCTCCTTTGGATTTGGAGAGTACTGAGACCAACCAGGAGGTTGAGAAGAGAGAGTGAGTTCCAGATCCAAAGGCTGTAATGACGAATTGGGTGGTGGTGAAGACTCGCTTTGACTTTGAACAGGACCTGGAAGAACGTCTCCATTTTTATATTCTAGACTTTGATCTACAACTTCATTAAGTGATTTCACAGTCTGAATAGGAGTCTCCAGACCAGGATTAGACTTTGTAGTTTTGAGAAAAAACAGATCTGGAGGTTGAACTATCATTCCAACGGGATGTTCTGCAAAATGAAGGAAAGTCTTTTTTGGTGTATTGTTTACATGCACGTTGGGACTTGTAAGTTGGTGAGTCCAATCAGGAGATTGAGAAGAGAGGGTAAGTTCCTGATCCAAAGGCTGTAATGACTGATTAGGTGGAGCTGCAGAGAGAAGCACAGATTCTTTATATTCTAGGGTGTGCACTGCAACATCTTTAGGTGATTTTAGAATCTGAGTTGGATTCCCTTGTGAAGGTTTAGATTTTGTGGTTTTGAGAAAAAACGGGCCTAGATATTCAATTGTCATTTCACTTGGAGGTACTGCATAATGATGGATAATCTTTCCTGGTGTGTGACGACCAGGATCATTTGTATTTGGAGGGTGGTGAGGCCAACCAGGAGATTGAGAAGATAGGGGGAGCTCCTGATCCAGGGGCTGTAATGACATATTGGGTGGAGTTACAGACTTGGCTTGGCGCTCAACTGGAGCCAGAGGCAGCCCCTCCTTATACTCTAGGGTATGAGCTGCAACTTCTTTAGGCGAGTGTGGAATCTGAGCTGGATTCTCTCGTGCAGGTTTATATGTTGTAGTTTTGAGAAAAAACAGATCTGGAGGTTCAACTACCACTCCCATGGGAGGTTCGGCAATATGAAGGAAAACCTTTCCTGGTGCATGGTTTCCAGGCTCAATTGGAATTGGGCGGTGAGGCAAACCAAGAAGTTGAGAAAATAGCGTGTGTTCCTGATCCAGGGGCTGTAAGGACATATTGGGTGGAGTTACAGACTTGGCTTGGCGCTCAACTGGAGCCAGAGGCAGCCCCTCCTTATACTCTAGGGTATGAGCTGCAACTTCTTTAGGCGAGTGTGGAATCTGAGCTGGATTCTCTCGTGCAGGTTTATATGTTGTAGTTTTGAGAAAAAACAGATCTGGAGGTTCAACTACCACTCCCATGGGAGGTTCGGCAATATGAAGGAAAACCTTTCCTGGTGCATGGTTTCCAGGCTCAATTGGAATTGGGCGGTGAGGCAAACCAAGAAGTTGAGAAAATAGCGTGTGTTCCTGATCCAGGGGCTGTAAGGACATATTGGGTGGAGTTACAGACTTGGCTTGGCGCTCAACTGGAGCCAGAGGCAGCCCCTCCTTATACTCTAGGGTATGAGCTGCAACTTCTTTAGGCGAGTGTGGAATCTGAGCTGGATTCTCTCGTGCAGGTTTATATGTTGTAGTTTTGAGAAAAAACAGATCTGGAGGTTCAACTACCACTCCCATGGGAGGTTCGGCAATATGAAGGAAAACCTTTCCTGGTGCATGGTTTCCAGGCTCAATTGGAATTGGGCGGTGAGGCAAACCAAGAAGTTGAGAAAATAGCGTGTGTTCCTGATCCAGGGGCTGTAAGGACATATTGGGTGGAGTTACAGACTTGGCTTGGCGCTCAACTGGAGCCAGAGGCAGCCCCTCCTTATACTCTAGGGTATGAGCTGCAACTTCTTTAGGCGAGTGTGGAATCTGAGCTGGATTCTCTCGTGCAGGTTGATATGTTGTAGTTTTGAGAAAAAACAGATCTGGAGGTTCAACTACCACTCCCATGGGAGGTTCGGCAATATGAAGGAAAACCTTTCCTGGTGCATGGTTTCCAGGCTCAATTGGAATTGGGCGGTGAGGCAAACCAAGAAGTTGAGAAAATAGCGTGTGTTCCTGATCCAGGGGCTGTAAGGACATATTGGGTGGAGTTACAGACTTGGCTTGGCGCTCAACTGGAGCCAGAGGCAGCCCCTCCTTATACTCTAGGGTATGAGCTGCAACTTCTTTAGGCGAGTGTGGAATCTGAGCTGGATTCTCTCGTGCAGGTTTATATGTTGTAGTTTTGAGAAAAAACAGATCTGGAGGTTCAACTACCACTCCCATGGGAGGTTCGGCAATATGAAGGAAAACCTTTCCTGGTGCATGGTTTCCAGGCTCAATTGGAATTGGGCGGTGAGGCAAACCAAGAAGTTGAGAAAATAGCGTGTGTTCCTGATCCAGGGGCTGTAAGGACATATTGGGTGGAGTTACAGACTTGGCTTGGCGCTCAACTGGAGCCAGAGGCAGCCCCTCCTTATACTCTAGGGTATGAGCTGCAACTTCTTTAGGCGAGTGTGGAATCTGAGCTGGATTCTCTCGTGCAGGTTTATATGTTGTAGTTTTGAGAAAAAACAGATCTGGAGGTTCAACTACCACTCCCATGGGAGGTTCGGCAATATGAAGGAAAACCTTTCCTGGTGCATGGTTTCCAGGCTCAATTGGAATTGGGCGGTGAGGCAAACCAAGAAGTTGAGAAAATAGCGTGTGTTCCTGATCCAGGGGCTGTAAGGACATATTGGGTGGAGTTACAGACTTGGCTTGGCGCTCAGCTGGAGCCAGAGGCAGCCCCTCCTTATACTCTAGGGTATGAGCTGCAACTTCTTTAGGCGAGTGTGGAATCTGAGCTGGATTCTCTCGTGCAGGTTTATATGTTGTAGTTTTGAGAAAAAACAGATCTGGAGGTTCAACTACCACTCCCATGGGAGGTTCGGCAATATGAAGGAAAACCTTTCCTGGTGCATGGTTTCCAGGCTCAATTGGAATTGGGCGGTGAGGCAAACCAAGAAGTTGAGAAAATAGCGTGTGTTCCTGATCCAGGGGCTGTAAGGACATATTGGGTGGAGTTACAGACTTGGCTTGGCGCTCAACTGGAGCCAGAGGCAGCCCCTCCTTATACTCTAGGGTATGAGCTGCAACTTCTTTAGGCGAGTGTGGAATCTGAGCTGGATTCTCTCGTGCAGGTTTATATGTTGTAGTTTTGAGAAAAAACAGATCTGGAGGTTCAACTACCACTCCCATGGGAGGTTCGGCAATATGAAGGAAAACCTTTCCTGGTGCATGGTTTCCAGGCTCAATTGGAATTGGGCGGTGAGGCAAACCAAGAAGTTGAGAAAATAGCGTGTGTTCCTGATCCAGGGGCTGTAAGGACATATTGGGTGGAGTTACAGACTTGGCTTGGCGCTCAACTGGAGCCAGAGGCAGCCCCTCCTTATACTCTAGGGTATGAGCTGCAACTTCTTTAGGCGAGTGTGGAATCTGAGCTGGATTCTCTCGTGCAGGTTTATATGTTGTAGTTTTGAGAAAAAACAGATCTGGAGGTTCAACTACCACTCCCATGGGAGGTTCGGCAATATGAAGGAAAACCTTTCCTGGTGCATGGTTTCCAGGCTCAATTGGAATTGGGCGGTGAGGCAAACCAAGAAGTTGAGAAAATAGCGTGTGTTCCTGATCCAGGGGCTGTAAGGACATATTGGGTGGAGTTACAGACTTGGCTTGGCGCTCAACTGGAGCCAGAGGCAGCCCCTCCTTATACTCTAGGGTATGAGCTGCAACTTCTTTAGGCGAGTGTGGAATCTGAGCTGGATTCTCTCGTGCAGGTTTATATGTTGTAGTTTTGAGAAAAAACAGATCTGGAGGTTCAACTACCACTCCCATGGGAGGTTCGGCAATATGAAGGAAAACCTTTCCTGGTGCATGGTTTCCAGGCTCAATTGGAATTGGGCGGTGAGGCAAACCAAGAAGTTGAGAAAATAGCGTGTGTTCCTGATCCAGGGGCTGTAAGGACATATTGGGTGGAGTTACAGACTTGGCTTGGCGCTCAACTGGAGCCAGAGGCAGCCCCTCCTTATACTCTAGGGTATGAGCTGCAACTTCTTTAGGCGAGTGTGGAATCTGAGCTGGATTCTCTCGTGCAGGTTTATATGTTGTAGTTTTGAGAAAAAACAGATCTGGAGGTTCAACTACCACTCCCATGGGAGGTTCGGCAATATGAAGGAAAACCTTTCCTGGTGCATGGTTTCCAGGCTCAATTGGAATTGGGCGGTGAGGCAAACCAAGAAGTTGAGAAAATAGCGTGTGTTCCTGATCCAGGGGCTGTAAGGACATATTGGGTGGAGTTACAGACTTGGCTTGGCGCTCAACTGGAGCCAGAGGCAGCCCCTCCTTATACTCTAGGGTATGAGCTGCAACTTCTTTAGGCGAGTGTGGAATCTGAGCTGGATTCTCTCGTGCAGGTTTATATGTTGTAGTTTTGAGAAAAAACAGATCTGGAGGTTCAACTACCACTCCCATGGGAGGTTCGGCAATATGAAGGAAAACCTTTCCTGGTGCATGGTTTCCAGGCTCAATTGGAATTGGGCGGTGAGGCAAACCAAGAAGTTGAGAAAATAGCGTGTGTTCCTGATCCAGGGGCTGTAAGGACATATTGGGTGGAGTTACAGACTTGGCTTGGCGCTCAACTGGAGCCAGAGGCAGCCCCTCCTTATACTCTAGGGTATGAGCTGCAACTTCTTTAGGCGAGTGTGGAATCTGAGCTGGATTCTCTCGTGCAGGTTTATATGTTGTAGTTTTGAGAAAAAACAGATCTGGAGGTTCAACTACCACTCCCATGGGAGGTTCGGCAATATGAAGGAAAACCTTTCCTGGTGCATGGTTTCCAGGCTCAATTGGAATTGGGCGGTGAGGCAAACCAAGAAGTTGAGAAAATAGCGTGTGTTCCTGATCCAGGGGCTGTAAGGACATATTGGGTGGAGTTACAGACTTGGCTTGGCGCTCAACTGGAGCCAGAGGCAGCCCCTCCTTATACTCTAGGGTATGAGCTGCAACTTCTTTAGGCGAGTGTGGAATCTGAGCTGGATTCTCTCGTGCAGGTTTATATGTTGTAGTTTTGAGAAAAAACAGATCTGGAGGTTCAACTACCACTCCCATGGGAGGTTCGGCAATATGAAGGAAAACCTTTCCTGGTGCATGGTTTCCAGGCTCAATTGGAATTGGGCGGTGAGGCAAACCAAGAAGTTGAGAAAATAGCGTGTGTTCCTGATCCAGGGGCTGTAAGGACATATTGGGTGGAGTTACAGACTTGGCTTGGCGCTCAACTGGAGCCAGAGGCAGCCCCTCCTTATACTCTAGGGTATGAGCTGCAACTTCTTTAGGCGAGTGTGGAATCTGAGCTGGATTCTCTCGTGCAGGTTTATATGTTGTAGTTTTGAGAAAAAACAGATCTGGAGGTTCAACTACCACTCCCATGGGAGGTTCGGCAATATGAAGGAAAACCTTTCCTGGTGCATGGTTTCCAGGCTCAATTGGAATTGGGCGGTGAGGCAAACCAAGAAGTTGAGAAAATAGCGTGTGTTCCTGATCCAGGGGCTGTAAGGACATATTGGGTGGAGTTACAGACTTGGCTTGGCGCTCAACTGGAGCCAGAGGCAGCCCCTCCTTATACTCTAGGGTATGAGCTGCAACTTCTTTAGGCGAGTGTGGAATCTGAGCTGGATTCTCTCGTGCAGGTTTATATGTTGTAGTTTTGAGAAAAAACAGATCTGGAGGTTCAACTACCACTCCCATGGGAGGTTCGGCAATATGAAGGAAAACCTTTCCTGGTGCATGGTTTCCAGGCTCAATTGGAATTGGGCGGTGAGGCAAACCAAGAAGTTGAGAAAATAGCGTGTGTTCCTGATCCAGGGGCTGTAAGGACATATTGGGTGGAGTTACAGACTTGGCTTGGCGCTCAACTGGAGCCAGAGGCAGCCCCTCCTTATACTCTAGGGTATGAGCTGCAACTTCTTTAGGCGAGTGTGGAATCTGAGCTGGATTCTCTCGTGCAGGTTTATATGTTGTAGTTTTGAGAAAAAACAGATCTGGAGGTTCAACTACCACTCCCATGGGAGGTTCGGCAATATGAAGGAAAACCTTTCCTGGTGCATGGTTTCCAGGCTCAATTGGAATTGGGCGGTGAGGCAAACCAAGAAGTTGAGAAAATAGCGTGTGTTCCTGATCCAGGGGCTGTAAGGACATATTGGGTGGAGTTACAGACTTGGCTTGGCGCTCAACTGGAGCCAGAGGCAGCCCCTCCTTATACTCTAGGGTATGAGCTGCAACTTCTTTAGGCGAGTGTGGAATCTGAGCTGGATTCTCTCGTGCAGGTTTATATGTTGTAGTTTTGAGAAAAAACAGATCTGGAGGTTCAACTACCACTCCCATGGGAGGTTCGGCAATATGAAGGAAAACCTTTCCTGGTGCATGGTTTCCAGGCTCAATTGGAATTGGGCGGTGAGGCAAACCAAGAAGTTGAGAAAATAGCGTGTGTTCCTGATCCAGGGGCTGTAAGGACATATTGGGTGGAGTTACAGACTTGGCTTGGCGCTCAACTGGAGCCAGAGGCAGCCCCTCCTTATACTCTAGGGTATGAGCTGCAACTTCTTTAGGCGAGTGTGGAATCTGAGCTGGATTCTCTCGTGCAGGTTTATATGTTGTAGTTTTGAGAAAAAACAGATCTGGAGGTTCAACTACCACTCCCATGGGAGGTTCGGCAATATGAAGGAAAACCTTTCCTGGTGCATGGTTTCCAGGCTCAATTGGAATTGGGCGGTGAGGCAAACCAAGAAGTTGAGAAAATAGCGTGTGTTCCTGATCCAGGGGCTGTAAGGACATATTGGGTGGAGTTACAGACTTGGCTTGGCGCTCAACTGGAGCCAGAGGCAGCCCCTCCTTATACTCTAGGGTATGAGCTGCAACTTCTTTAGGCGAGTGTGGAATCTGAGCTGGATTCTCTCGTGCAGGTTTATATGTTGTAGTTTTGAGAAAAAACAGATCTGGAGGTTCAACTACCACTCCCATGGGAGGTTCGGCAATATGAAGGAAAACCTTTCCTGGTGCATGGTTTCCAGGCTCAATTGGAATTGGGCGGTGAGGCAAACCAAGAAGTTGAGAAAATAGCGTGTGTTCCTGATCCAGGGGCTGTAAGGACATATTGGGTGGAGTTACAGACTTGGCTTGGCGCTCAACTGGAGCCAGAGGCAGCCCCTCCTTATACTCTAGGGTATGAGCTGCAACTTCTTTAGGCGAGTGTGGAATCTGAGCTGGATTCTCTCGTGCAGGTTTATATGTTGTAGTTTTGAGAAAAAACAGATCTGGAGGTTCAACTACCACTCCCATGGGAGGTTCGGCAATATGAAGGAAAACCTTTCCTGGTGCATGGTTTCCAGGCTCAATTGGAATTGGGCGGTGAGGCAAACCAAGAAGTTGAGAAAATAGCGTGTGTTCCTGATCCAGGGGCTGTAAGGACATATTGGGTGGAGTTACAGACTTGGCTTGGCGCTCAACTGGAGCCAGAGGCAGCCCCTCCTTATACTCTAGGGTATGAGCTGCAACTTCTTTAGGCGAGTGTGGAATCTGAGCTGGATTCTCTCGTGCAGGTTTATATGTTGTAGTTTTGAGAAAAAACAGATCTGGAGGTTCAACTACCACTCCCATGGGAGGTTCGGCAATATGAAGGAAAACCTTTCCTGGTGCATGGTTTCCAGGCTCAATTGGAATTGGGCGGTGAGGCAAACCAAGAAGTTGAGAAAATAGCGTGTGTTCCTGATCCAGGGGCTGTAAGGACATATTGGGTGGAGTTACAGACTTGGCTTGGCGCTCAACTGGAGCCAGAGGCAGCCCCTCCTTATACTCTAGGGTATGAGCTGCAACTTCTTTAGGCGAGTGTGGAATCTGAGCTGGATTCTCTCGTGCAGGTTTATATGTTGTAGTTTTGAGAAAAAACAGATCTGGAGGTTCAACTACCACTCCCATGGGAGGTTCGGCAATATGAAGGAAAACCTTTCCTGGTGCATGGTTTCCAGGCTCAATTGGAATTGGGCGGTGAGGCAAACCAAGAAGTTGAGAAAATAGCGTGTGTTCCTGATCCAGGGGCTGTAAGGACATATTGGGTGGAGTTACAGACTTGGCTTGGCGCTCAACTGGAGCCAGAGGCAGCCCCTCCTTATACTCTAGGGTATGAGCTGCAACTTCTTTAGGCGAGTGTGGAATCTGAGCTGGATTCTCTCGTGCAGGTTTATATGTTGTAGTTTTGAGAAAAAACAGATCTGGAGGTTCAACTACCACTCCCATGGGAGGTTCGGCAATATGAAGGAAAACCTTTCCTGGTGCATGGTTTCCAGGCTCAATTGGAATTGGGCGGTGAGGCAAACCAAGAAGTTGAGAAAATAGCGTGTGTTCCTGATCCAGGGGCTGTAAGGACATATTGGGTGGAGTTACAGACTTGGCTTGGCGCTCAACTGGAGCCAGAGGCAGCCCCTCCTTATACTCTAGGGTATGAGCTGCAACTTCTTTAGGCGAGTGTGGAATCTGAGCTGGATTCTCTCGTGCAGGTTTATATGTTGTAGTTTTGAGAAAAAACAGATCTGGAGGTTCAACTACCACTCCCATGGGAGGTTCGGCAATATGAAGGAAAACCTTTCCTGGTGCATGGTTTCCAGGCTCAATTGGAATTGGGCGGTGAGGCAAACCAAGAAGTTGAGAAAATAGCGTGTGTTCCTGATCCAGGGGCTGTAAGGACATATTGGGTGGAGTTACAGACTTGGCTTGGCGCTCAACTGGAGCCAGAGGCAGCCCCTCCTTATACTCTAGGGTATGAGCTGCAACTTCTTTAGGCGAGTGTGGAATCTGAGCTGGATTCTCTCGTGCAGGTTTATATGTTGTAGTTTTGAGAAAAAACAGATCTGGAGGTTCAACTACCACTCCCATGGGAGGTTCGGCAATATGAAGGAAAACCTTTCCTGGTGCATGGTTTCCAGGCTCAATTGGAATTGGGCGGTGAGGCAAACCAAGAAGTTGAGAAAATAGCGTGTGTTCCTGATCCAGGGGCTGTAAGGACATATTGGGTGGAGTTACAGACTTGGCTTGGCGCTCAACTGGAGCCAGAGGCAGCCCCTCCTTATACTCTAGGGTATGAGCTGCAACTTCTTTAGGCGAGTGTGGAATCTGAGCTGGATTCTCTCGTGCAGGTTTATATGTTGTAGTTTTGAGAAAAAACAGATCTGGAGGTTCAACTACCACTCCCATGGGAGGTTCGGCAATATGAAGGAAAACCTTTCCTGGTGCATGGTTTCCAGGCTCAATTGGAATTGGGCGGTGAGGCAAACCAAGAAGTTGAGAAAATAGCGTGTGTTCCTGATCCAGGGGCTGTAAGGACATATTGGGTGGAGTTACAGACTTGGCTTGGCGCTCAACTGGAGCCAGAGGCAGCCCCTCCTTATACTCTAGGGTATGAGCTGCAACTTCTTTAGGCGAGTGTGGAATCTGAGCTGGATTCTCTCGTGCAGGTTTATATGTTGTAGTTTTGAGAAAAAACAGATCTGGAGGTTCAACTACCACTCCCATGGGAGGTTCGGCAATATGAAGGAAAACCTTTCCTGGTGCATGGTTTCCAGGCTCAATTGGAATTGGGCGGTGAGGCAAACCAAGAAGTTGAGAAAATAGCGTGTGTTCCTGATCCAGGGGCTGTAAGGACATATTGGGTGGAGTTACAGACTTGGCTTGGCGCTCAACTGGAGCCAGAGGCAGCCCCTCCTTATACTCTAGGGTATGAGCTGCAACTTCTTTAGGCGAGTGTGGAATCTGAGCTGGATTCTCTCGTGCAGGTTTATATGTTGTAGTTTTGAGAAAAAACAGATCTGGAGGTTCAACTACCACTCCCATGGGAGGTTCGGCAATATGAAGGAAAACCTTTCCTGGTGCATGGTTTCCAGGCTCAATTGGAATTGGGCGGTGAGGCAAACCAAGAAGTTGAGAAAATAGCGTGTGTTCCTGATCCAGGGGCTGTAAGGACATATTGGGTGGAGTTACAGACTTGGCTTGGCGCTCAACTGGAGCCAGAGGCAGCCCCTCCTTATACTCTAGGGTATGAGCTGCAACTTCTTTAGGCGAGTGTGGAATCTGAGCTGGATTCTCTCGTGCAGGTTTATATGTTGTAGTTTTGAGAAAAAACAGATCTGGAGGTTCAACTACCACTCCCATGGGAGGTTCGGCAATATGAAGGAAAACCTTTCCTGGTGCATGGTTTCCAGGCTCAATTGGAATTGGGCGGTGAGGCAAACCAAGAAGTTGAGAAAATAGCGTGTGTTCCTGATCCAGGGGCTGTAAGGACATATTGGGTGGAGTTACAGACTTGGCTTGGCGCTCAACTGGAGCCAGAGGCAGCCCCTCCTTATACTCTAGGGTATGAGCTGCAACTTCTTTAGGCGAGTGTGGAATCTGAGCTGGATTCTCTCGTGCAGGTTTATATGTTGTAGTTTTGAGAAAAAACAGATCTGGAGGTTCAACTACCACTCCCATGGGAGGTTCGGCAATATGAAGGAAAACCTTTCCTGGTGCATGGTTTCCAGGCTCAATTGGAATTGGGCGGTGAGGCAAACCAAGAAGTTGAGAAAATAGCGTGTGTTCCTGATCCAGGGGCTGTAAGGACATATTGGGTGGAGTTACAGACTTGGCTTGGCGCTCAACTGGAGCCAGAGGCAGCCCCTCCTTATACTCTAGGGTATGAGCTGCAACTTCTTTAGGCGAGTGTGGAATCTGAGCTGGATTCTCTCGTGCAGGTTTATATGTTGTAGTTTTGAGAAAAAACAGATCTGGAGGTTCAACTACCACTCCCATGGGAGGTTCGGCAATATGAAGGAAAACCTTTCCTGGTGCATGGTTTCCAGGCTCAATTGGAATTGGGCGGTGAGGCAAACCAAGAAGTTGAGAAAATAGCGTGTGTTCCTGATCCAGGGGCTGTAAGGACATATTGGGTGGAGTTACAGACTTGGCTTGGCGCTCAACTGGAGCCAGAGGCAGCCCCTCCTTATACTCTAGGGTATGAGCTGCAACTTCTTTAGGCGAGTGTGGAATCTGAGCTGGATTCTCTCGTGCAGGTTTATATGTTGTAGTTTTGAGAAAAAACAGATCTGGAGGTTCAACTACCACTCCCATGGGAGGTTCGGCAATATGAAGGAAAACCTTTCCTGGTGCATGGTTTCCAGGCTCAATTGGAATTGGGCGGTGATGCAAACCAAGAAGTTGAGAAAATAGCGTGTGTTCCTGATCCAGGGGCTGTAAGGACATATTGGGTGGAGTTACAGACTTGGCTTGGCGCTCAACTGGAGCCAGAGGCAGCCCCTCCTTATACTCTAGGGTATGAGCTGCAACTTCTTTAGGCGAGTGTGGAATCTGAGCTGGATTCTCTCGTGCAGGTTTATATGTTGTAGTTTTGAGAAAAAACAGATCTGGAGGTTCAACTACCACTCCCATGGGAGGTTCGGCAATATGAAGGAAAACCTTTCCTGGTGCATGGTTTCCAGGCTCAATTGGAATTGGGCGGTGAGGCAAACCAAGAAGTTGAGAAAATAGCGTGTGTTCCTGATCCAGGGGCTGTAAGGACATATTGGGTGGAGTTACAGACTTGGCTTGGCGCTCAACTGGAGCCAGAGGCAGCCCCTCCTTATACTCTAGGGTATGAGCTGCAACTTCTTTAGGCGAGTGTGGAATCTGAGCTGGATTCTCTCGTGCAGGTTTATATGTTGTAGTTTTGAGAAAAAACAGATCTGGAGGTTCAACTACCACTCCCATGGGAGGTTCGGCAATATGAAGGAAAACCTTTCCTGGTGCATGGTTTCCAGGCTCAATTGGAATTGGGCGGTGAGGCAAACCAAGAAGTTGAGAAAATAGCGTGTGTTCCTGATCCAGGGGCTGTAAGGACATATTGGGTGGAGTTACAGACTTGGCTTGGCGCTCAACTGGAGCCAGAGGCAGCCCCTCCTTATACTCTAGGGTATGAGCTGCAACTTCTTTAGGCGAGTGTGGAATCTGAGCTGGATTCTCTCGTGCAGGTTTATATGTTGTAGTTTTGAGAAAAAACAGATCTGGAGGTTCAACTACCACTCCCATGGGAGGTTCGGCAATATGAAGGAAAACCTTTCCTGGTGCATGGTTTCCAGGCTCAATTGGAATTGGGCGGTGAGGCAAACCAAGAAGTTGAGAAAATAGCGTGTGTTCCTGATCCAGGGGCTGTAAGGACATATTGGGTGGAGTTACAGACTTGGCTTGGCGCTCAACTGGCGCCAGAGGCAGCCCCTCCTTATACTCTAGGGTATGAGCTGCAACTTTAGGCGAGTTTGGAATCTGAGCTGGATTCTCTCGTGCAGGTTTATATGTTGTAGTTTTGAGAAAAAACAGATCTGGAGGTTTCACTACCACTCCCATGGTTGGTTCTGCATCATGAAGGAAAATCTCTCCTGGTGCATGGTTTCCAGGCTCATTTGAATTTGGAGGATGGTGAGTCCAAGCAGGTGGTTGAGAAGGAAGAGTGAGTTCCTGGTCCCGTGTCTGTAATGATATATTCAGTGGTGTTAGAGACTCAGGTTGACCCTCAGCTGAAGCTGAAAATACCCCCTCCTTATACTGTATGGTGTTAGCTTCAGCCTCTTTAGTTGATTTTGTAATTTCAGTTGTAAACTCTTGTATAGGTTTAGATTTTGTGGTTTTGAGAAAAAACAGATCTGGTGGTTCAACTACCATTTCCATGGGAGGTTCTGCATAATGAACAAAAATATTTCCTGGTGTATGGTTGCCAGGATCCTTTGGATTTGGAGGGTGGTTAGTCCTACCAGGAGGATCTGAAAGTATGGTGAGTTCCCGATCCATAGAGTGCAATGTCATGCTTTGCGGTGTTGGAAATTCAGTTTGTTCCCGTATTGGCACTGGATTTGTCACGTCTTGACCTTCTGGAACTAGAGCTACAACTTCTTTAGCTGGTTCTGTAATTTGAATTGTGTTCTTCTGGATGCTTTGAGAATGTTCCTCCTCAGTATTAGGATGATGATTTACAGTAAATTTTAGATCCAAAGGCTGACTAGTGACATCAGTTGGATTTAAATGCTGAGTATGAACATCCCCTGGATAGATCCTCAGAGGGTACTTTGGCAGAGGAACAATTGTCTTGTCTGGAGTTGTCATATGGCTAGCTTCTCTAGGAGACTCTGAACTTATAGTGAATTCCATGTCCAAGGTATTAAATGAGACAGTGGGTGAAAATGGATACTTGGCCTGATCCTGAATAGTTGCTGGAACTGCTACTTCTTGATATTCTGGGACTGGAGATACAACGTCTTTGGGTGGTTCTGAAATCTGAGTTGTGGTCTCTTGCACACTTTGATAATGTTCTCCCTCAGAAGTAGGTTGTTGACTGGAACTTATGGTAAGTTCCAGATCCAAAGGTTTATCTGTGGCTTCAGCTGGATTTTGATGCTGAGTGTGAACATGTTCTGGATGTATCACCAGAGGAATCTTTGGAAAATGAACTGTTACAGTCTTCTTTGAAATTGTAGAATCATAAGCCTCTTTTATAGGTTCTGAAGTTACGGTGAGTTCTAGATCCAATGGTTGAAATGATGTTCGAGACTCAGCTTGATCCTGACTTGGTATTTGAACTGTCACCTCCTGATAGACTGGGACTAGAGCTACAACCTCTATAGGTGACTCTATGGTTATTTGAGATGTGCTGTCTTGTAGAGTTCGAGAAAGTTCTGCCTCAGCAGGAGGTTGTGGAGACATGTTAAGTTCCAGATCCAAAGGTTGAACTGTGGCTTCAGTTGGGTTTGGAGGCTGAGTGTAAACTTGTTCTGAATGTATCACCAAAGGGTGCTTTGGAGGATGAACTATTATAGTCTGCTGTGGAATTGTAGGATAGTGAGTCTCTCTGGTAGCCTCTGGAGTTATCGTGAGTTTCAGGTCTAAGGGCTGAAATGAGACAGTGGGTGAAGGTGGATACCCAGCTTGATCCTGACTTGTTTGAACTGTCACCTCCTGATAGACTGGGACTGGAACTAGAACCACTGTAGGTAATTCTTTAATCTGTGTTGTGCTGTCTTGCAGAGTTTGAGGAAGTTCTCCCTCAGCAGTAGGTTGTGGAGTTATGTTAAGTTCCAGATCCAAAGGTTGAACTGTGGCTTCAGTTGGGTTTGGAGGCTGAGGGTGAACTTGTTCTGAATATATCACCAGAGGGTGCTTTGGAGGATGAACTACTCTAGTCTGCTGTGGAACTGCAGGATGATGAGGATCTCTGGTAGCCTCTGAAGTTATGGTGAGTTCTAGGTCTAATGGCTGCAATGAGACAGTGGATGAAGTTGAATACTCAGCTTGATCCTGAGTTGGTATTGGAATTGTCCCCTCATGATGTTCTGGAGCATGAGTTATAACCTCTTCAGGTGGTCCCATCATCTGAGTTGTGGTCTCCTGCAAAGTTTGAGCAAAGTTCTCCTTAGGAGTAGGTTGCAGATTTATGGCAAGTTCCAGATCCAAAGGTTGAACTGTGGTTTTAGCTGGGTTTGAATGCTGAACCTCAACATGCTGTGGATATGGGATTTTCACTTGAGAATAAGTCTGTGGATTTACAATTCTATTTGGTAGTATATGCTTAGCCTCTGGAGTAATTCCTGAAGTTACAGTAACTTCCAGGTCCAAAGGCCAAAACGAACCATTTGATGATATTGTATACTCACCTCGATCCTGATCTGGTCTTGGAACTGTCATTTTGTGTCCTGGAATGTGAGTTGCCATATTTCTCAGTGGTTCTGGAGGATGATGTGGAATAATGTTAGGGATTAGAGAAAATTGTCCCATCCAAGGTTTTAAGGCCTTAGTTGCAGTGGGTTTTAATACTGGAAATGGTTTCAGATTCTCATGGAGGCCTTTGGGATGAGATCGGGTAATTTGCTGATATAGAGAAGGTCCTACTCCCCTAGTATGACCTGGAAGTAGTTCTGAGGCTTCCTGATGAGTTGAAGAAAGATTCACCTGTTTAGAGTTGTGTGTTGTCTCAGCCATGGCCTCTTGGGAGGATAGAAATTTGGTGTTGGAGAAATATGGAGGTTTTGAAAGGGCACTGGTCTTGATATGTGAAAATTCACCTTGCTCAGAGGAATCTATGGGCTGAAGTAGGTCCTCCTGTGGAAGCAGAATAGATCCATCCTCCATAGAGGGCTCTGGAGTTATGGTAAGTGCTAGGTCCTCATGTTTAATGGTTGTTTTATATGATTCTGAATGTGTGGCTCTGAATATTGCCTCTGGATCTGCAGGTGAAAGAAACATGTCTGACACTGAAGGCCATGCTGAGTTCTGCTGACTTGGAGAAGGTTCCACAGAAATCTCTTCAAGTTGATTTGGAACCCCTTGACCAACTGGAGAATACTGATCCTCTTCTGGGGAGGTTGGATACTGAGTTACGATATTCTGTGATGCTGGAGAATAAACTTGGCCATGAACCAGGGGTGGACCTGTTACCTCATGGTGACCTGGAGGTTGAGCTATCTCTTTAGTAGGCATCTCTAGACTATGTTCTAGAGTCTCTTGTTGGGCTGGAAAGGGTTCTCCTTCCTCAAAGATCTGTGATATTCCAGTTGTATCTTCCTGCTGGCTTAAAGGTTTATCAAACAAAATAGGTTCTAGGGATTGAGATAGAACACCCTGTTGATTTGTCAGGAATTCAACCTCTTCAGGAGCTGCTGCAGCATCATGATAGACAGAAGTTCCCAATTCTATGGGACTTTCTGTTATGGTGACATCCAGATCTGAAGGTTGACCAGTCACATCTGACAAGCTAGAATGATGAGCCTGATAGCGATTTGAGGGCAAAACTGTCATTTCACGATTCTCTGGAAATTGAGCTAGTTGTTCAGTTGCAGAACTTTTAAACTCTTCATCATACTCTGAGGCTTGAACTGGTACCTCCAGCTGGTTTTCAAATTGACTCTCCCCAAGAGTCTCAGATGCCTGAGCTGGAGGTTCCTCCTCTTTGAGAAAGGGTTCAATATCATTAGAATACTCTAAAGCATGCACTGGATATTCCTGCTGGACCAGAAAAGAGTCAGTCTCCTTGATAGGCTCTGAAGTTATAGTAAGCATCTTATCCACAGGTCTAACTGTAACATTTGGCAAGTGATATTGGTTATCTTCATTTTGAGTTGGCTGGATTTCATGAATTGGTGAAGTTTCAACTACAGTCTCAATAGGGGACTCTGGAGCTTCAAATGGAGCCTCTTGTTCGACTAGAGGGAGCACTGTAGGCTGGACTGAGGCTTCTGGATGGTTTTCAGAACCTGATCTTACCTCCGAAGGAGACTCAGAAAGTTGAATTGGTTGCTCTAGTTCACTGAGAGAAGATTCATCCTCCAAAGCAGGGCCTAAATGTTGAGATAGATCTTCCTGTTGGGTTGGTAAGGGCCCTACCTCCTCTGACTCCTCTTGGGGCTGAACTGAAGACTCCAGATCAATTCCAGAAGATTCACCTTCCTCAGGAGTCTCAGAAGGTTCAGCTGACTGCTGCTGCTGGCTAAGAAAAAGTTCAGCTCCAACAAGAGGACCTGGAGTCTGAGTTGGAGTCTCCTCCTCATATGGAGATGACTCAACCTCCTTTATAGGCTCAGAAGTTATTTTAAGTTCTGTATCTACAGGCTTACCTGTAATAGTAGGCAAAATATAATGAAGTTGATGGTTAGCTGAGTATTTTTTTTGAACTAACGGTTCATCTTCCTCGGGGGACTGTGAGAAATTATCTGGAGCTCCCTGCTGGAAGTTCTCTGGATTTTGAGTTTGTGTCCCCATCTGGTTGAGTTCAACCTGCTCTAAGAGCTCAGGAGCTTCATCTGCATTCTCCTGGGATTGTAGAGGAAGGTTATAAGAATGAGGTTTTTTCATAGTCAGATCTTCATAATAATCATCCATGATTTGTTTCTGAAATTGAGGTTTTCCAACAACCACTTTAGCAGGTTTCTTGTGCTGAGCTATATCTTTCTTCAACTCCTTGGGTGAAACAATGAACGTTGTTGCTTTTGAACTCTCACTGTCTAGTGGTGGAACAAGTATGTCATACAACTGATTATCTGTAGCCCCGACTAGACTGGCAGTACTTCTGAACTCTGAAGGCAGAGTAGGAGCCTGATTTTGATCCCCACTTAGCATTAAAATAGTCCCTGGCTGCTTCCCAGTTGGTATCAGCTTGTCGGTCAGATCCTTATGGGGAACGAGCTCCTCAGACTCTGGGTTCAGTTCCCGAAAAGTACTAGGGTCCTGGAATGGAAGTAAACTGTCAGTCAACTCCTCAAGTGGGGACAATATCTCTGTGGAAACAGAGGAGCCCAGGTGATCAATGCTCCCTGCATCTGTCTTGGATATTCGAGTATGCGCGGCTTTAGGTGGTTGATCAGAAGGGTGCCAAGACCAGAGCTTGGTTGGCACCCAGGGCTCTGAAGTCAACTGGACTGGATTTCCAGTGAACTCTAGAATGGGAACAGCTGGGATCAGCAGCCACAAAAGTTGCCAAGTGAAGAGAAGCCTTCGTGCGCCAAAGTGCAGTGGAGACATGACATACAGTAGGGACTGATCCACAGTGCTGGCCCGCACTGGTGGGAAACTGAATGAAAGCCCCCGGAACCTTGGCAACCAGCTTGCCCTGCCCCGCCCTTTATTTATGACAGTTGACCTTTGTTACAAAACCATTATTGGGCAGGGACCCAGTTAGATTCTGCTTGTTCTCTTGCCTGTTATCTTTTTTCCTGGCCTTTTGCACTATCTCTCTTTCAATTTTGTTGTAGAAAATTGCAACAGTCAAATTTAAAAGTTATCTTGGAGTATTTGTATCCTGTTTCTTGCTTCTGTAGCATCTTCCTAGTGTCCACAGTAGACTGATCAATGAAATAAGCACCAAATAACATATGTTGTTAGGATTTTTAAAATAATGTTTAATTACAATAAAGTCATTTATTATTATTATTATTATTATTATTATTATTATTATTATCATTATTATTATTATTAATAGTGGATAGGGCACATGCTCCAACATGCATGCAGAACTCCAAGAACAGCTTATGGAGTTTGTTCTCTTCCTGCCTTTAAGAGGCTTCTAAGGATGGAATTCTCATCATCAGGCTTGCATTATGAGGTGGCAAGTACCTTTATCTATTGAACTACCTACAGGCCATGAATATAAACTTAATCATACATTACTGTCTTCAAGTTTTTACCTCTCATGAACCTTTTTAACAAAGACCTTCTGTAATATGCTTAACCTCTCTGGGTTTGTCCTAAACTTTGATGAACATTTTGGAACACTGATTACTTTAGGACAAAGCTACCATATCAAATCCTTTCTCATTTGAAAGCATTTTTTAACCATTTTTACCAAAATGTATTTTATATCTATGCCCTTTTTTGTGTCTCTTTTTTCAATTGATTATTTTGTTATACTTTTTTTACAAATTTCAAAACATTTTATATCATACTTCATACTGTCATGTGGATAAGTAGGATGCTTATAAACTTCAACAGTGCTCTGGGCTACACAGCTTTATACCTATGTGCCAAAATCAAGCATAAGCCCACCTCATACAGAAAAAGAGGACATGGGCCACTCAGCAAGGATAAAGCTAATAGACTCAGTGAGATTTTATTGTCATACACAGATGAGAAAAATTATTACGGAACTTTGTGTTCATGTTATCTGAAAGAGAATAGATAACTACTCTAGTTATTTATGCCTTTGTTGGTAGTGGGAAACTGTGGCATCCACAATCCATAAGAGTCCCAAGGTCCTTTTTGCTCTGTGTTGGTAATAACCTAGAGGTTATACTTTATCACTGTCTTTCCTTAATCCAGGAAAATGGGATGACATATTCTTTATGAAGAGACTGGCTGTTAGACTTTACTCAGATGCTTCTTGGTTGGGATACAAATATCTTCTGATGTTTGCTGACATCTCAATGTGCACAGAAGTTCACTCCACTTGGAAGGAACTTAGACAGTTATTCACTAGAGTAAGATCTATCCTTTCTGAGTCTTTATAGTTTCAAGAACATCACAAAGTTAAAGTTGCTTCAACTTTAAACCTGTTAAAAAAACATAACTGGTCTCTTCAAGTAAACAAAAAAGATATTTACTTTAAATACAAAGGTAAGTTCTAATATACCTGTAGCTATAACCTCCTTGTGTTTCAGTCTGTACCATTGCTTTTCTTTTGGACACTCTTGGTATACAAAGATATATAATGTATCAATAATGTATAAATGATTATAACCTCCCACTATTTTCTTATTTATTCTATCATTGACTCTACTTCTTAGACTTGTTTTATTCTGTTTACCACATTAATATAGAAAATTCTGCATGTAACTATCAGTAATTTTTTTCAAAGTTGAAGAGAGTGTCTTCTAAACTCAGAAGTTAAGATACTGAAGACAGCTGTCGAAAAACAGGTGTCTGAAAAAACCTGATGGCTCTTAATATCTGTCAGCAACACAACCTGGGCCATTATTAAACAGAATGATGACTGCCCTATATCCAACCAAATAAATGAATTTTTAAATGCTTGTAAGAATAATAATTGCTCTGTTTCAAAAACAAAAGTACATCCATAATTCTTAGACCATGATCCTAGTGAGGAAAGGCAGTCATAACACAGCATCTGGCTAACTGGTTTTACTTTAGGTACATTCTGATAGAACTCATTGCCACTGCCCCTAATCTATTCCAAAAGTTCCTAGAGCCAGCTTAGGGATCTAAGCCAACTATATGGCATGAATCTTATATACCCACAAGTTTAAAATTGGCAGGTGGAATATATACTTCTTGCAGACTCTTGTCTTCTGTAGATCAAGGCTTGAATCACACATTGAGCAAAATTGGTTGGTAGAACTGATGATGGTGAGAAAGAGGAACACTCCTCCACTGCTGGTGGAATTGCAAGCTGGTACAACCACTCTGGAAAGCAGTCTGGCGGTTCCTCAGAAAACTGGGCATGACACTCCCGGAGGATCCGGCTATACCACTCCTGGGCATATACCCAGAGGCTTTACCTGCATGCAATAAGGACACATGCTCCACTATGTTCATAGCAGCCTTATTTATAATAGCCAGAAGCTGGAAAGAACCCAGATGTCCCTCAACGGAGGAATGGAATCAGAAGATGTGGTATATTTACACAATGGAATACTACTCTGCAATTAAAAACAATGAATTCACGAAATTCCTAGGCAAATGGTCAGAACTTGAAAATATCATCCTTAGTGAGGTAACCCAATCACAAAAGAACACATATAGTATGCAGTCACTGATAAGGGGATATTAACCCAGAATCTCGGAATACCCTAGACACAATATGCATATCAATAGATTTCCAAGAAGATGGAAGGAGAGACCCCTGGTCCTGGAAAGACTGGATGTAGGGGAATGCCAAGACAGAGAAGTGAGAGGGGGTTGAATGGAGAAAAGAGGGAGGGAAGGGGGCTTATGGGACTTTCGGGGAGGGAGGAAACGGGAAAGGGGAAATGATTTTGAATGTAAATTAAAAAAAAACTTAGAAAATAAATTAAAAAAAGATTTAGTCTCGTAAAAAAAAAAAAAAAGAACTGATGATGGTGAGCCCATTCCACTCCATCATTAGCACTCCTGCTTCTGACTTAGACTCCCTAGCCTTAGAACCAGTCTAGGAAAAAAATACCTCAGAATCAATTGGACTATCTTTTCAACATTGGATTTATTCATTGCTTAGGCCATTCCATAAGAAATTAAAGAACTAGATGTTCACATAAGAGTTTATAGAAATATTTAGATAATGGTTTGCCAAAGTAATTGAAGACATTTGGATTTGGGCAACTATTTTAGCATAAAAGCAAGTCCTCAACCAGAAAGTAGAGAAATATGATTCCCTTTTCCTCCAAAATTTCTGGACAGGTCAACTCTCCTACTGTAAATTTAAAAGTTCTATCAAGTATATGCTTAATAAAAAACTTGCCACTGAAAAGGAAATTCGACAAAGAAATTAATAATAATGTATCTCTCCTCTATTCCCCTCTCCATGCTGAGAACAAAGCTTCCTCCAACTCATACACAGATTCTTTGGGGGCACCAACAACTCAAGGGCTTCTGTGTTCATGGGACATTAGCACCACCTCTGCAGCACAGAATAACTGAAGTCTGTAAAGCTATTAGGAGTTTGAATTAAAGTCCACTCTAAAATATTCTCTCTCTCTCTCTCTCTCTCTCTCTCTCTCTCTCTCTCTCTCTCTCTCTCTCTCTCTGTGTGTGTGTGTGTGTGTGTGTGTGTGTGTGTGTGTGTGTGTGTGTGTTACGAGTGCTAGGCAAACTCTTTACCACTGAGTCACATCCCCAGAAACCCTAAAATTTTAATGAAAATATATTTAAAAAATAACAAAAACAATCCCAGCTAACAGTGAGGTATCCTATAGCTTCAAAATCGATTAATATTTGCAAAGGAACTACTAGATGTTGGCATTTTGATTACATACTTCAGAAGCAGTGAAGAAAATATGGACTATCCAAATGATTAAGGTGATTAATTCTAGGTGGTGGGTTAATTCATACATATCCACTTACTTTCAACAGTAGTTGTCCTCTTGCATGTTCTCCACATAATCTAGTTCAATCCTTTTGTCTAAAGTCTTTATGTTGACATAAAAGTATGGTTAGTCAAAGTCTACAAAGTTTTCTTCATGACTCTGACCAATGGAAACCAAAGTAGTAATTTGACCATTCTTGGCATTGTGAGCCATTTAGGACAAGAGCCTGATGTCAAGCTGCCTTATATTTGGTGTTAAGATGAAGCTAGCCACTTCATCTTACAATAGAGACTTAAAATATCATAATTTTCCAGAGATTCTATTTTGGATATACTTGAAACTCAGTGTTCATTTTACAGAGTGGATGTGAAGATTAAATGGCATAAGAAAAACATTTTTAACTGTATTTAGAGAGAACCCTAAATGTTTTTTTAAAAAAAAAAAGACACAGCATTTTCCTGCATCATTTTCAGGACACATGATTTACTAGTTGCCCTCTATTGGTGATAATAACAAGGAAGTCCTGCAGAGAAAAGCATAGAATTGTGAGTGAGCAAAGGCATGTTTCAGTCTTCACATCTAGAAGCTCCTATTGCAGAATATGATCCAAAATGCAAAGGAGATGAAACAGCCACCCACCTCCTCTTCAAATTGCTAATTCATTAAAAGGAAGAAATGCACCTATCTCTATGAATTTTACAGGCAACTAAAACTATGAGAGAAGTTCATCTGTATTACTACTCTGTGAGAATGCAAATTCTTCCTAACATTAACTCTAAATATTTTACAAATCAATGTGGATTTTCCTTTTTTCTTTTCTTTTCTTTTTTTTTTTTTTGACATGGCCTCCTATAACTGGATTCTCTTTGTTGCCCCAGGACAATATTGAACTTCTGATCCTCCTATCTCCAACTAGAGTGTTAGGATTAGAGGTGTATACCAATCTGCCCACTTTTTTTTAAATGTGATTTTAGAAATAGAAGTTCATTTCATGCTAGGCAAGCACTTACTCTACCAAATGAACTATTTCCCAGCCTTACAGTACAGTAGTTCCTTCAAATATATCTACTTCAATTTTTTAAAATGTTATATATTCATAAGATTTGAACAATACAAAATAATAAATTATTGGTAGCCTGTGAATCTGTTTATATACCTTAGTTCTCTGTCACAAGTCTATAGGCAAATAAGTACCTGATAGGCCAATATTTTGTTCTTTTCCAGAACCAAGCACAATCTATACTATCTACTAGGGAACTGATAATATGTCAATTGAATAAGCGAATTAATGAATAAATGATTTAAAAATGAAATTGATTTCTCTATCTGAAGATCTAAAACTGCCTATTAGAAATGTCCAGTACTGCAAGGCAGACTGGCCGTATGAAGTGTGGACAAGCAGGAAGCACAGAGTTGTCAACTTCCTTCATGAAGAAAAAATAAAATAAAAATTTAAGGTGCTTTAAACCCTTTCTTGATGTTATTTTAAACATTATTCTCTTTTCTATGTTTACAAAAAGTGTGGGTATTGGGGAGTGGAGGGACAAAGGCATGCAGAACTAACCTATATTCACTGGAGCTAAAAGAATAATTATAGTTAAACTGGTAACAAGGCATGAGGGTGAACAATAGTAAGGCAAGGCTCTGCAGTATGACTTCACTTTTTCAATGATGGACTTAACTTGTAAAATTCTTAAAACCTAAGATTTATAAAATGGTTTGTTTCCAAAACCCAATAAAAACTCACTATTGCTTTGTAATTTCTCCAGTGACATCTATACTATACAAATGCTTGGACCTACTCACAGGTTAGAAATAGATCAGAGTAGTTAAAGAATGTCTGACAGATGATCTCTTCAGTCATTAGAAGTGAATGATCTAGAATGGAAGAGAGTGTTGAACAATGTATAGAAGTAGAGATAGTGTAATAATTCACTACTGAGTAGTTTCCAGATTCAATAAAAGCTACATGGACAAAAATAGGCAGCAAAAAAAGATCAAGTGGCCAATCATTACAAGTGTCTGAATTGGGGAACATAGTGAGAAGCTACCCTGAGGCAAGTTCTTGGAAATTAAATTGGTTGGCATGTTGACATGGAAGGAAGTTTCTTCAACACCTCAATGGAGCCAATTTTCTGGGAACTAAAGGGAGTTTTAACAGACTGTTTAAAAGTGATCAGATAAACTATCCCCTCTTTGGATTACAAACGACAGGTTTACCACATCTTACATATCTTAAATCCAGAGACAAGCAACGGAAGACAATCTTGTGATTTCTTAAATTTAAAGGCAACATAAACTGGTGCAGAATATTCTACATGAGTACACTTGGATTTGACCTCACACAAGTCACTGCTAATATATATATATCATGTAACCACACAGAAGCCTGGAGTCAGAGGCCCAGTGAAAATGCACCTGGAAGTGCAGTATGCACCAGAGAGCAGCACAGACGCTAGCTCACTGCTCAACATGGAAGTTCACTCCAGATCCCTCATTTTTACCCACCTTCAGGGGCGACGTCTGAAAACGATGCTTCCGGTTGCACGCCTTTTAGGCTCTACCAGCGTCCCTCACCTAGTAAAACTTGATGGTGTAGAAACCCGGGCGGACTACTTCAGGATTCAAGAAGACCTGGATTATATATACAGAAGGCCAACCTGGGAGAACGCTGCGAGCAGTGAATGCTGTGGGAGTCCCAAGACCTGAGCCTTCATCCCCCGGCCTTCTCCACTCGGAGCATTCCTCCCTGCGCGAACGTGGGCTTCCTGAGGAGGAGACAAGTGCGTGAGAAGCGCGGATGGCTGAGGGCGCCCGGCTGGCTCACTGACCTCTGGTCCTCTAGCCCTGCGTCCGAAGTCATTACCTGCAGCTGAAACTCGAAGCCGGATTCCCCAGGCGCGGGAGACGGCCTCGTCCAACCTCTCCTCAGCACAGCCCCTCACTTACAAGGCCTCGGTCTGAGGACCCAGAGCTCAAGCTCGCACTCAACGCTTTAGCGCTCCAGCGGCAACGCCTACTCCTTACCTTCACTGCGCCTGCGCAAGCAACATCCTCCTCGCACAGGCTCACAAGCAAGGGGCGTGAACCGCGGGCTGCCGCGTCCTCCTCGCCCTGCTCACCTGGCTGACCTCGGTTACTCAATCTTCAGTTCCAGCCGCACCACTCCAGCGCTAGAGTTGACGCTAATTCCCCTATCCACGCGTATTTTTAAGGGTAGACTTGCAGGATCCAGTTGGCTTCACCTTCACTTCCGGAAGAGATTAAAATAGTAGGTAGTTAGCACCATTCAACTGGTGGGAAATGACTTCTGAAGATGGGTTCCTTGGAGTTAACTTTAAGGGGTTTAAAATATGCTAGATTAAGCAGAACTCAGTCACTAGGGGTCTAGCAGTTGGAATGTTTAAAGACATGTCCCTGGTTGTCCTGGAGTTTCTGGTGCTGTATGTAATGTGGAGTTGGGCCGGGACGGGATGAGAAGCTTGGAGTAAAGTGAGGAGAAGCAAAGTTAGAAAGGGATCAAAATGGTTCCAAATAACTACTGGAACTGATGGTGCCTAAGAAAGGTGTTCCGGGTATTCCAGGCTTCTGGGCTAATATCCATTTACCAGTGAATGCATACCATGAGTGTTCTTTTGTGATTGGGTTACCTCACTCAGGATATTTTCTAGATCCATCCATTTGCTTAAGAATTTCATAAATTCATTGTTTTTAATAGCTGAGTAGTATTCTATTGTATAAATGTACCACATTTTCTGTATCCATTCCTCTGTTGAGGAACATCTGGGTTCTTCCTAGCTATTATAAATAAGGCTGCTATGAACATAGTGGAGCATGTGTGTCCTTATTACATGCTGGAGAATCCTCTGGGTATATGCCCAAGAGTGGTATAGCAGGGTCCTCCGGGAATACCCAAGATACAATTCACAAACCAAATGAAGCTCAAGAAGAAGTATGGATACTCTGGTCCTTCTTAGAAAGGGGTACAGAATACAGTGACAAAATGTGGAGCAGAGACCGAGGGAAAGACCATACAGAGACTGCCCCCCCCCCAGGTATCCATCCCATATACAGTTATAAAACCCAGACATTATTGTGGATGCCAACAAGGGCTTGCTGACAGGAGCCTGATATAGTTGTCACCTGGGAGGCTTTGCCAGTGCATGACAAATACTGAGGGGGACACTCTCAGCCAACCATTCAACTGAGCACAGGGTCCCCAATGGAAGAGCTAGAGAAAGGACCCAAGGAGCTGAAGAGGTTTGCAGCACCATAGGAGGAACAACAATATGAACCACCCAGTACCCCCAGAGCTCCCAGGGACTAAACCACGAACCAAAGAGTACACATGGAGGAACTCATGGCTCCAGATGCATATGCAGCAGAGGATGGCCTTGTTGGACATCAAAGGGAGGAGAGGCCCTTGGACCTGAGAAGGCTAGATGCCCCAGTGTAGAGGAATGCCGGGACAGGGAAGCGAGAGTGGGTGGATTGGTGAACAGGGGGAGCGGGGATGGGTTAGGGGATTTTCGGGTGGGGGGGAACCAGGAAAGGGGACAACATTTGGATTGTAAATAAAGAATTTATCTAATAAAAAAATTTTAAAAATAGGTGTTCCAGAAGATATAATGGGCTACTTGTGGGAGTAATGCCCAGAGAGAAGATGAGGCCTAAGACTCAATAATTCTAAGTTGTCAGAGGCCAATAGGACTCTGCAGAACTTGTGCATTCTAGTGACAGCCCTCAGATCCTTGTTGGTCTATGATGGCGTTTTCACCTGTCCTCAACAAAATAACAAAAGGACTGTAGCTTTATTTTAATGTTTATAGGTGATTTGCCTGCACGTATAAGTGCACCACATATCCCTATTGCCTATAGAAGCCAGAAGATGCAGTTGGACCCCCTGGAACTTATAGGCAGTTACAGGCAGTTGTAAGCTGCCGTGTGGGTGCTAGGAATTGAGCCTGGATCCTCTGGAAGAGCAGCCAGTGTTCTTAACCACTGAGCCATCGCTCCCATCCTGACAATATAATTTTTTAATTATATAAAATGAACTGTAATATATTCCGCTCCCCTGAATGTATGACGTCCATAAAAATTATGTTACAAAAAATGTTGATATTTTAAAATGTTAATATTCCTTTCTTTATATATAGCATTGGTTCATTTGTCCATAGCGAAACTCGTTAAGCCTTTGGGCTCATTTCTCCACCTATTCCCAATCTCATGATTTGCCGCTCTCAGGCTCTGCAGAGTAGAGGCTCAGTTAAAGTTGAACCAGGTTGGATTACTGGCACTTTGAATGCCATCATGGTAGCACTCTCTAGTTTACTCCAGAAGAGTGCTGCCAAAGAGAGATTCGTAAATGTTCATGGAGCGAGTTTGATGGAGTCACCATGTCAACGCGCATCTATGAACTCAAACCACTCTCCAAGGCCCGTTTTGAGAGTCTTTTCCATGGATAGGAAAAGCAGTTATATTATACACAACTTGTGGTAAAGCAATTATTCCATCCATGTACTGTGCCAAGTACTGCTTGATCAAAACATACACTGTCATCTGAGAGTATGATGCCACCATTCGATTCTGATCCATAAGCTCTTTTCCAGGAGACTTGAGTTTGGTTGCTAGAAAACCAAACATCGAAGATCCTACCCAAGGCTGGGAGTTGAACCAATCAACCGCAGCATTTGGTGGGTTAAGTGTTGAGGTGGGTTGCAGATTCTGCGTGACCAGATTTCCCTAGTGTAACCATGAGGGTCTTGACTCGATGCTTGACTTGTTCAGAGCCCCTAGGAATTTTCTCAGAAGATCCAATAACCAATCCAATCAGCAGTGGTCTACTATAGAAGACATCTCAAGAGATGTAATCACATGTTTTTTAATTCCCTCTTGGTGGTGTACCACAGTTGTATAGGCAGGCCCATCTTTCCCTTGGACAGGCAAGGAGAAGTAAGACTGCTCAGGAACTCCAGCAGAACACAGCACTTCCCACAGTCCTGGGAATAGGTACCACATAAAGGAGCAAACTGCCAGTAGCTGGATGGAATCTCATCCTGTGTTCATGACTGAGCGAGCGTTGGCAGTGTGTTGATGTACATGTCTCTCTGTCGATTCCTGGATGGGGATCTGTGGTATCTCTAGGATATTCTCTGCAGTCACCACTCAATTTGAAATCTAACATAAATCCAATATCAGTGGTTTCTGCATCCGTAGCCTTTGCTTCATCATCAGAAAGAGATGTCTGGGTTGAGTCAGGCTTCCTTCTTTTCTTGACATTTTGTAGACATCTTAGAATGTTCTAGTTATAATACTCTTCACTAAGCATTAAGATCAAGCTGGAATTTGTGATGATTAATCCTTGTCACCCAGACTAGATTTAAGCTTGCCATGGAAACAGCACCAGGTGTGTCTGGGAGAGTATTTCCAGAAAAGTTTTGACAGAGGAAGGAAGACCTACTTGAATGTTGGGGTGGTACCATCCCATGGGCTGGGATTCTGGGCCAATCAAAACGGAGAAAGTGAGCTGAGCTGAGCACCAGCATGTATCTCTGCTTCCTAACTACAGATGCCATGTGACCAACTGTCCAACACTCTTGCTGCCATGTCAGCTGTGGTGGACCAGACTCTCAAACTGGGAGTCAAAGCATAAAAAATAAAAACAAAAACCTTGGGTTTTTTCCTCCCAGGTATTTTGGCCCAACAACTTGACATCTCATACGGAGCTCTTCTGGTGTTAGTGATTGATTGACATCCTACTTGCTTGGGAAATAAAATAATCAGGAAACCAGTAAATCATCAGATCCTTGGTTTGATTGCTGATGCAAGCAGAGCTTAGGATAGAGGAATAAGTGGTCCAAGTTAATACTTCAGTTTAGTTAGACACTACTGGTAGTGGCTGCATGCAGGACATCCCCCCCCCCCCGCCAAGCTGTCCCTTTTCTGCCTTGTCCTTAAGCAAATTATACTCCATATCTACTCCTGCCAAACCAATAAGATCCTATGCAGAAAAGCTTTTGGGTGTGTGTGTGTGTGTGTGTGTGTAACACACATGCTACAACATAGGAGTGTAGGTCAGGAATCAGTTTTCTCCTCTACCATGTAGGTGCCTAGAATTGAACTAATTAGGTTTGGCAGGAAGCACTGTTACCTGCTAAATCATTTTGCTGGTTCTATTATTGTTGTTGTTGTCGTTGTTACTACTACTACTACTGTTAATCTAGATTCTCAGTCTCTCCAAATCATTTGTACCTGTTATGATATCTTTGTCTCAGTACCATTTTCTCCACTTCAACACCATACCCTCAGCACTCCTGGCTGGTTACCTATATCTGACCTTCAATTTACCTTTAAAAACAGTTGTCTGGCACTAACTAACCAATGTGTATAAATTTTAGCAAATATTTTATTGCCTACTGCAATATTTGCAGATGTCTCTCCTTTGCCACCTTAATTATGAATACCCAAGAGAAACAGATACATCGTCTTCCTTTTTCTTGGGCCTAGAACACTCTTAAAGTGGTAGGTACACAGCTGTAGCTGGAATTAGTGACTAAATAAACACATTCTTTGCCCATGGTGTGCTTTAATCAATTTTGAAAAATATAATTATATTTATTTGACATCTTCTTGGTTTGCAAATAACAGGAACAAAGGAACTGGGCCTGGATGAACACAAGCAGGGAGCTGCCATGGTAAGATGATGTTTTCGCCCTGTTTCTGGTCAGTTTTACTTGCGAGTGGGAAGAGAAGAAAGTAACAGGTGAAGGCAAGACGATAAAATAGTGAAGAATGTCCAAGGAGTACAAGGGTCGTGGAGTGACTCCCCAGTAGATCTGCACCTTGGTTCATAACAGATGGCATCCCGTCATCCAGTAGGAGAGTGGCCGTCCTAAACAGTGCAGTCTCCAATCTACCCTGCGGAGTTAAAAATACAAGGTTTTTGCTCTCTGTAAGTGCTGTTTCTCCACACACTAACTCAGTTCTTCGGAGTCCTCCCTGAAGAGCAGCCCCTAGAATCCCCTTCATTCCTAGCAGGGCTGACCCTTCTGATTCTTCTTTAAGGTTCCCTCACACCTGGAGCTTACCCTCTTCCCTTGTTTAGTAAGTATCCACATTTTCAAATCCTCATTTCCCTTTGAAGGTGGGTAGCACTATTTTATAGGATTTAGAGTTAGTTCAAACCCAAGTTGCAGTCTTTGAACCTACCCTTCAGAAAGGAGCAGCCCTTATAATCATTAATGGCCTTTCCTGGATCTTGAATTGACCATGCAAGGCTCTTAACTCTGTAACCCTTACACATGTCCAGTTTGAAGTGCAGAAAAGTGGCCCCTATGCATTCAGCTTTGAGGAGCTCAAAGCTTTGGGGTGTCTGTCCACTAAGGGGCCCCCTTTAACAGGAAACATTGTTTATTTTGAGATGCCCCCTGCAGGAGAGACATTTGTATTATTTAAATCCTCATGCTTTCAGCTGATTGGAACAAGGAGAAAACCACTGGTTCACACTGGACCAATTAGAGTCTCTATCTCTGGAACTTTGACCAGGACTTGTCCAACTGGTCCACTTAGGGCTTTAAGTTGTAGACTTAGGAGGCTGTAGTCTGTCTTGTGTGTTGGGAGCAAAGGATGCTGGTCTGCAGAGAACAGTGGCTTGCATGTGCAGTGGAAGCAGAACTGGCCATGGGAAGTCTCTGCCTTTTTCCTAGCTTTCACTGAGGTTCCTGCCCTCTCCTGAGGCCTAGCTGTTGCATCCCTTGAGTGGGCTCAGTAGGAGACCTTCTCATGATATAAATTTCTGGGCTGGGGATGACTCCCAAGTATAAGGACCTGAGTTGGAATTCCCTCAAACCCACACAACTGCTAGATAGGCTTCCCTGCCTGCCTGTAATTCCAGTGTGCAGGAGGCTGCAACAGAGGATTTCTGGAGCAAACTGGTTAGCCAGACTAGCCAAATCTGTGAGCTCTGGGTACAATCCAGAGACTCTGCCCAGGGAATAAGGTGAAGAGGATTGAGAAAAACTCCTGCCATCAACATCAGGTCTCCACACACATGTATGCAGAAGTGCATAACACACACACGCACACACACACACACACACACACACACTCACATACACGGGCTAAAAATAACCAAAAGCATCTAAATGTATGAATAAATAAGGTTCCCTCTGCTGGCTCGAGTTGCTTTCTCTTATTGCAATCAGAAGTTATTAATACAATATTAGAGAAGGAACAAAATGTGGGTGTTAGGACAAAGAGTGCTGAGACCATCCATCACCCCCATCTTTTTCCTTTTTAAAAAAATTTTTTTTGAGATTTTTAATTTTTATTTTGTATGTAAGAGTGTTTGCTGGGTGGGAGTATGAGCACCATGTGAGTGTAGGGCCAGTGGAGGCCGGAAGAGAGTGGTGATGCTCCTAGGATTGGAGTTGCTGGTGGTTGTGATCTGTCCTGTGGGTACTAGGAACTGAACCAGGGTCCCCTGGAAAAGCAGTCAGTGGTATTAACCACTGAGCCATCCGGCCAACCCCACATTTTTCTAAAGCACTGTAAGGGACTGCCCACAACTCTTTGGGTTCTGCTCCTTGCTCTGCCATGTCCTCCTTGGGGGTCTGCCCACTAACTTCTCCCCATCAGTCCTCCCAGTAGTCCTCCCACTAGTTCTCCCACATTCTCCTCACCAGTTCTTCATCCCTCCAGATCTAGACACAATTTTTTTTGCACAGTGGATGGATGAAATGAGGTTGGGATTCAGTAGTTCTGAAAAGAAGAAAGAGGTCACCTGTGATGGGTACAAAGGCTAATCCCAAAGACCAGACCAACAAGACACTGTCTTGTTGACCTAGAGCTTGAGCGCTTGCAGGTTAAGCAAAGCCTCCATTCTAGGGACTGCTTAGATACCCCTAAATGGCTGTCAGAGATGGGAGGTGGCGCCAGGAGGCTCTTCCTCCAGCCAAGGTAGGTAATGGCTCACCCAATGTTTGCAGGATTTCTGGCATGAGGGATGCCAAAACAGACAACACAGAGACAAAGAAAAGATCCTGCTTATGGGGTGGGTGAGAAGATCAGGGATATCAGTGTAGGGAGGATTCACCCACCCTGTCAAGCCTCTTGGATTAGCTTTGAGACAGGGAATTTGTACTCGGCTTTTGATTTGACCATTAGCCTGGGTACTTCAAGCCACAAGTCATATTCATTTCCCTCCCTCCCTCCTTTTCCCTTCTTCCCTTTCTCCCTCCCTTCCTCAGGCAGTATCTCATTGTATGTCCTCAGGGCAGCCTTGAGTTTCTCTACTCTGACAATCCTCCTGCTCCAGCCTGCCAAGTGGATGGTACTTAATGACAACATATCTTGGCTCTTCTCTGAGCCTGAGTTTGCCCATCTGAGAAGTGGGGCTCATAAACAGTTTCTACTGGGTGGAAGGGTGGATAAAATGGCCTGTGCATACACTGTGCTCGCTATATAGCATGTTAGTGTGGCTGCAAGGCCACGCCTGGCCATGAAGAGTCTTTCTGGGCTCAAGGGACCCTCCAGACCTCTTGCAAGGATGGAGTAACTGTGGGGGGGCATTCATATGCTCAGCCAAGGGATTCCTTGCTCTTTAAACCATCCCTGGAAGGACATGCCCAGGCAGTGCCTGGGAAGAAAGGTCCTATAAGTAGAGCCTAGTCTCCTCTCTCACCTCTCCCACCCTAGGGCTCCCAGCCAGACCTTGACAGTCGGTGTGGCAAAAGTTCTCTGAATGACTCTGGTAGTCATTGCACCAGTAACGGCTGTTGATCTGGAAGATGCCGTAGTCGGAGCTACCATCCACGTTCTCGTTCACCTTTGATATGTTGAACTTGCTTTCCACAAAAGCCAGGCACAGCCCTTAGAAAAGCGAGAAGAGGGACATTCTTCAGGAAGGATCTAAACTGAGTGGGGAGGGAATTGACATAAAAGGGAGCGGGAGTAAGGCATCAGGAGAGAGAACAAGGTCCAAGAGGCTAGCCATGCCCAAAGGGCTGGAAACAGCCATAGCCTTATCCATCTGTCCATTTCTCCATCCATTTGTGTAGCCATGCCCCACCATTCCACCTACTTATGTTTTATGCACTTGCTGAGTATCTACTGTTTACCAGGAGCTGTGCACAGCCAAACAGGCTAGTACTGACTTCAAGGGGCCTAGTACAGGTTGAACAAAAGTACAAAATTTTGGGCTTAACACAGATTGAGGGGGCGGAGGGGGTGGAGGGAAGAAGGAGAGAGAAAGAGAGCAGGATAAGTGGAGAACATATCAAAAGGCATGGCATGTACAATTTTAGGCGGAGCGGAGAGATCCCTTCCTCGCAGTCTTTGCACTGGCTGTTCCTTTGGCCTGGAATGCTTTTCTTCTGGTCATGTGATTCTTTCATCCAAGACTGCCTGGTGCCACTTCCTCAGAGGCTTCCCCTGACTTCAGTTTCAGCAGTGTTACCCAAGTACATGTGCTTATTTTTTACATTTTAAAAAATTTATGTGTGAGAGAAAGAGGAAGACATGAGACAGGAAAGATACAGACAGAGGGAGGAAGAGAGGGAAGAGGGGAAAGGGAGGGGAATGGGAGAGGGAGGGGAGGGGAGAAAGGGAGAAGGGGAGGGGGAAGGAGAGGGAGAAGGAGAGAGAAAGAATATGTGTTGAAGTCAGTTCTCTCCTTGAAGACCTCTCTTGTTTCTGCAGCTGTGCTGTATATTCCAACTAGCTGGCCTGGGAGCTTCAGGCTGCTTTCTCTCTCCCTCTCTCCCTCCCTCCCTCCCTTCTTCCCTCCCCCCCTCCCCTCCCTTCCCCCCCTCTCTCTCCTCTCTCTCTCTCTCTCTCTCTCCCCCCCCTCTCCCTCTCTCCCTCTCCCCCCCTTTCTCTGCCACCCATTTCTCCATGAGTGCTGGGATTACAGATGCATACAAAATTATTTTTAACTACATGTATGCGTGTCTGTGTGTATGTGCATGTGACCTGACCGCAGGGTGCCTGGGAGGCCAGAAGTGTCAGGCCCCTTAGAGATGGAGTCTCAGGATGTTAGAAGCTGCTTGATCTGGAACTCAAACTCAGGTCGTCTGGACAAGCAGAACATGCTCATGATGGCTGAGCGTTTCTCCAGCCCCCACTTTTTAGAAAAGTCATTTTCTTAGGATCAAACTCAAGTTGTCAGGCTTACAATGTGGCAGGTGCCTTTACCTGCTGAGCCATCTGCTGACCCTTAAGCTTCTCGTTTGTTTGTTTGAGACAAGAACTTGCTGCAGAGCCCTGGCAGGCCTCAGAGCCATCCTCTTGCCTTCGACTCTGGGAATTACAAGCCTGCACCACATTCTTCATGCACACGTCACCACCAGCTAACACTGGGTATGCGTGTGTGTGCTTGCTGATGTGCTTGCCCTCTGAGAATGAAACCCTATGGGGGAAAGAATTTGATTCACCTCTAAAGCAGTAGTGCATAGTAAGTGCTCAGTTAATAGCTGTTGGTTGAGATGTGACATGTTGGGAAAGGCTTCTTATTGCAAGGAGATGGTTCTCTGAGCTTGACTTAGAAAGACAGATGGCAAAGAAAGGAAGGCAAGTAAGAGGTTCAGAGGAGGGATGGAGAGGAAGGAGCTGAAGGGGATGACACTCACAGTCAGGCAGGGAGTAGCCCTCAAACCCATCCAAGTCCTCCTCATACAGAATCCTGGCCAAGGTACAGCGATTGATGATGCCACCATCATTCACTACCAGAAGGCAGCTCGCCACACAGATGAACAGCGCCCTCATCATCGTCCAAGGAGACAGGGTACCAGCCAGTCTCTGAGAGCCTGGGGAATATGAGAGAGAAACCAAATTTCCCTGCTCACTCAATGCTCAATGCCTGGTGAGTTTCAGTGCTCCCCAGCATTCGATGTATACCCCAAGCCTATCCTGGAACTCAGTATGTAGCCAGCTTTCAGCAATCCTCCTGACTCTACTACCAGAGCCCTAGTATCACAGGCCAGTTCTTTTATATTCATATCATATTTTTTTGTCTTAGAAAATTTAAACACAAAAAGAGAAAGACGGCAATTTCCTGATCCTCCATATACCCATTGCTCAGATTCAACAGTTTAAAATCAAGACCACTCTGGCTTCTGTGGCTGATCCTCCTCTAATGGGTATTTAGGCACAAGCAGCATTTGGGTACCAGGATGGGGAGTAAGGTTGGCAAAAGTTAGAGCAGATTTTGTTTTGCCAGAATTTGTGGTATGTATTAAGACTGTGTCTTCAGAGGAAGGATTCCCACCCACTGCCAGCTATCAAAGGCTGGGCTGCTGTATGACTTTGAACAACTTAATTACTTCTCCAGACCCCATGTATGAAATGAAGATTTATTTATTAATACCTGCCCAAACAGAATGGTGTGATGATTAAAATAAATAATAAACACCAAGACATGGTTTCGCATTCCTTACAGAATGGAACCTATGAATGTGGCAGATTTCCAGGCTACAGTAGGAACACAGCCTGGGCACAATGCTTGGTTTGAATAATGACTACCATTGGCTCTGGTCTGAGTTAGTGGGAGATGGAAATATATCAGGGCTTGTATACATGGTCTTGGTCATCCCCATATTGCTTAGTGAAACCCAGTGATTTGACCTTGTAATTAAAATTAACATTGTCAGTGAGGAACAAAGGGACACTCTGCACCTCTGGATGTGAAACCTCAAGATACATAAGCTCTGATGAGGCATTCTGGCCACAGATGGGAAGCCTGGGTCCAATCATAAAGAAGTGGACCTAAACAGAAGAGAACATCTATGAAATAACTGGGTTCGGGGCGGTGGTGGCGCACGCCTTTAATCCCAACACTTGGGAGGCAGAGGCCGGAGGATTTCTGAGTTCGAGGCCAGCCTGGTCTACAAAGTGAGTTCCAGGACAGCCAGGGCTACACAGAGAAACCCTGTCTCGAAAAACCAAAAAAAAAAAAAGAAAGAAAGAAAGAAATAACTGGGTTCGGTCCTTCAAAATTCTCATTCTGTGAGAGCACACATGGACTGGTCCCGCCATAGAGTGTGTGTCTTTCTCTTTAAATTAGGTGTATGATGCTGAGGGTGAAGGCCAGGACCCCTTCACCTTCCCTTCATCTCATCGTGTGTAGAGATGAGGTGGCCTCTCTGGCTTTGTTTGCTTCCTGGTCTCTTGATTTGTCTTTGCCACACAGTGTGCACTTGGGACATTCTCTGAATGTTCTCACCACCCCACTGTGGTGTTGCAAATAGAACAGATGAAATCCTGTTGAATTAGACTTTCAGATAAATTGCAAATAGCTATTTGATTCACAGATATGTCATGCAGTCCTCCCCATTCTGATTCAGAATGTCCCTCAGGGAGAGGCTTCTCAAAGCCTTGGGATGCAGGAAGGTCTGGCTTGGCCCATGGAAGCCCCTCGGGAATTCCCTTTGGGGTATTAGTGGTCTCAGCATGTGGCCCTATCCAGCTTCAACGCATACCTCTCTGGCCCTAGCTCCCAGCCAGCCCAGGGTCTTCTGGGAGGATCTACAGGACAAGATGGACTGTGGCAGGAGCCTCCTCTTCCTTACCAAGCACTCTCTGGCCCCATGTGCTAATAGTTCTCCTTCCTCTCAAGAAGGCATGTGTTCTTGGCCACCCCAGCCTTCTGGAACCCTGGTTCTGTGATGTCATCACTCTCCAGGAAATATGCTGGTTTGAACTGTGCAAACTGTCCAAGCTTTAGGTAGAAATGGGAGATGGGTCTGGAAGGCAAATTTCCCTGCGTAAGGCAGACCGATGGGCAGAACCCTGCCACTTCCCTTCCTTTCCGGGAACAGGACAACCTTAGCTTCTAAAGAGGACCTACCTATCTTGTCCCCATCCCTGGGCTGCAGGGTGTTGCTTATATTCTGAATTGGAACCCTGCAGAGCTGTGGAGCTTTGCACAGGAGCTATACCCTGCATTTTGATTTCTGTAGGCTCTGATGTTCTGTGTCCCTGTGCAGCTCCAATCCTTTGTCGAAAGTCTGTGGAGTCCAGGCTGGAATCTAGTCCAGAAGCAACCTTCAGGGACTCACACATACCCTTTCCTTCCCGCTCTCTGTTACATAAACAAAGAGTTGTGTTTCTGTTACATGCTCACAAAGACCTACCTACCTAGTATAGCATGGCTATACTTTAGAAGGGTGCTTAAAAATATTTAGAAATTACTATCATTAAACAAGATACATTTCGTGAAAAGGTAATTACGGGTCAAGCATAGTTGAGAAACAGTGTAATTTAGAAGTCTGGAAACAATGCTCAACATCTTGAAGCAGGTACTGTCTGTGCTAGCCAGCAGCCACTAGAGGGCAGAAACAGCCCATGTCCAAGAAGCCGGGGGCGGGGGGAGGGGGGGGTTCAAAATTTGGTATTGAGAAATGCCTTCCCTCAGATGCCCTAGCCTCCCTGAGTTAACCAGCACCATTCTCTTTTTCTTGGTACAGAGTGAATTTCAGCTTTGGTTTCTTTGGTTCGGAGTCTGCCTTGTTTGTCCACCAGCACTAGAAGAGCTTCCCGTGTTCCCAGACCTTTTTTAAAAGGGGGCAGACACCAGGTTCCAGTTTGTGGAGCTGGTGATGGCATTGGAGAGTTGTGATTCTCAGAGTAGCTTTAGAAAAATCTCCAGTTCACTTTGCCTGGAGCCCTATGATCAGGAAGCAGGGCAACTTACTGGACCAGTTGCTGCAACACCACAGACTTAACTGGCCTGGTTAGCATATGGCAAACAGTGGGGCACCAGGATGAATGACTCAATGAAAGGGACAGGGAAGTGCCCATGAACACTGCAGACGAGCCTCCCCGTGAGAACAAATGCTGACTCCGAATGAGCCAGTGGGACACAGTGCTCAACACTACAGGCAGAGAACCCATTTGTCTTCACAGAACTCCTAAGAATCAGAGAAGTTAAGCCATCCCAAAGTCTCAGAGCTAGGAGGAGGCAGCCTAAAGATGAACCTGGGTCTGACATTAACACACAGACTTAGCTCCCACAAAATTGTCTTTTTTTTTTTTTTTTAAGGCAAGAACTCTGTAGCCCAGGTTAGTCCCAAACTCATGGTCCTCTTTCTGCCTTAGTCTCTCAAGTCCTGCTGGGCGTATTGTTGAACACTAATGTCCAGCTCTGCACGTTGTTATTTGAAATAGCCGCATTACATGCTGCAAATCTGTGATGTAGCTTAACACGTTTTTTTTCCATTTTCTGTTCATTGAGAGTTGAATCTAGATGTCTAATCAGATGAAGGTTTAAACTTTTGACAAGTCTAGTTGTCTTCCCAAAGGCATTGTCCTGGCTTTATTTCTATTATTGTGATTAAAATATCCTGATAATAAACAATTTAGGAGACAAAGGTTTTGTTTTAGCTTGCAAGTTACAATCCTTTACTACTAAGAAGTCATCGTAGTGGAAAGAGCTTGGGACAGCTGGTCACATCACATCCCCAGTGAACAGTGGAGAGAAATGAATGTCTGCATGTGCTTGCTTGCCTTCTTGTGCTCAGATTGGTTTCTCCACCTTAAACAATTCAAGATCCCTTGCCTAGGGAATGGCGCTGCCAACACTGGGCAGGCTCTTCCCATATCAGTTAACTTGGTTAAGACAACCTGGGACAGACATGTCCACAGAGCAGTCCAAAGTAGGCAGTCTCTCTCCCTCTCTCTCTCTCCCTCCCTCCCTCTCCCTCCCCCTAACCCTCCCTCTTTCCCTTTCTCTCTCTCTCTCTCTCTCTCTCTCTCTCTCTCTCTCTCTCTCTCTCTCTCCGCCCCCCCCGTCTCTCTCCAGATGATTCTAGGTTACATTAACATTAAAGTTGACAATCGCAAGCATGTCATGTCTCTCTTTAGTGACATTGTCAATGGTTGGTGCTCAGTGCCTAGCCCTACTATTTCAAGCAGTATGTGCTCTTAACTACTGAGTCATATTTTCAACACAGTCCCCCCTTCTTTATAATTCCTATGAAGCAGGAGGTAGCAATCATTTTTTTATAAAGGCCTTCATAGTGTGTATTTTCACCATTGCAGGCCCTAAGATCTCTGTTGCAATTATTTGGTTCTGTCTTCATGGCACAAAATCAGCTGCAGATAACACATCCATGAGTGAGTCTGTCTGTGATGCTGTAAAATTTTGCAAACACAGGTTGTGGCTAAACTTGGCCCATCAGCTAATCACTGCTCCTTCTTATAAACAATAATGTATATAGTGTGTCTCCTTTGAAACTAACTCTTGTAGTATTGAGCAATTGCTGTCTTGTGATAGCAGTTTTGTACCATTTCCAGAAGTAGGATGCTTTTTCAAGTGAGATGTTATAAAAATCCATCTAATCAGGAGCTGGAGAGATGGCTCAACAGTAAAGAGCACTGACTGGCTGGTCTTACAGAAGGTCCAAGTTCACATGTCATCACCCACGTAGCCGCTAACGACCAGCTGTGATGCCCGTTCTAAAGAGTCTGTCGCCCATTTCTGGCCTCCATGGGTGCTGCATGCATGGGACCTGGAATTTTTTTTTTTTCGAAAACCTTAATAATAGCAGGTAAGATCATGTAGTGAGTGTACCAAGACAACCAGGCTCAGAAACAAACATATCTCAAACCAGTCCCTTGCTTTACCTTTTCAGTTGTCCAATTGGCTAGAAGAAAGCATATGGCTTGGTTCCACCAGTGTGAAAGGTATGTGTCTTAGTTAGGGTGTCTATTGCTGCACAAAACATCATGGCCAAGAAGTAAGATGGGGAGGAAAGGGTTTATTCAGCTTACACTTCCACACTGCTGTTCATCACCAAAGGAAGTCAAGACAGGAACTCAAGCAGGTCAGGAACTTGGAGGCAGGAGCTGATGCAGAGACCATGGAGGGATGCTGCTTACTGGTTTGCTTTTTATGGCTTGCTCAGCTTGCTTTCTTATAGAACCCAGGACTACCAGTCCAGGGATAGCACCACCCACAATGGGCTGGACCCTCCCCCCTTGGTCACCAATTGAGAAAATGCCTTACAGCTGATCTCATGGAGGCATTTCCTCATGGGAGGCTCCTTTCTCTGTGGTAACTCCAGCTTGCGTCAAGTTGACACACAAAACCAGCCAGTACAGTATGATTCCTTGGTTCATCAGTGGCTACCTGTCTATCAAGTCACAGGCTGAAGGATCCCTGTGCCTGAACAGTTTGGGGGAAGGTACTAGGATTGACCCAGGCATTGTCATTGATCCTTTGTTTCTGGAAGAGCAAGAATGTGTCATTGGCATGTTGGCACATTGCAACCCACAGTTACTGGTTGCAATGGAGAAGAGAAATTCTTCAAGACAGTGGGCATGTTTCAGGCAGACAAAAAGCAAGAATCACCCATTTTCCCCAGGCCAAGCCTCCTTAACAAGATTGAATACAAACTTAGCCAGTGCTACCCCCTGGGCCTGTGTCCCCAAAAACTTGCTTCATGTCCAGAGTTCAGAGACACTTTTCCATGAACTACTGAAAGTAAAATCACTTCCAGCCTTTGAAGGTCCTGATGCAAGTGATGAGAGTCTTACATGCCTCGCCCTTCTTTGGGCCAGCATCTGACTGCCAGCCCGTTACTTCGAAGACTCAGTGCTGAGCCCGTGCTTGCAAGGCCAGGAATGGTTTCCCATGTGTAAGCCGGAGTTAGCATCACTAAGCCGCTTGGGAACCCAGAGCTTCCCTTCCTGTGTTTCACTAGCCTGTGGCACTGGTCTCTCCTCTGGGTGCCCAGCACACATTGTCTTCCCCTAGCTAACATGTTTTAACCAGCTTGTCCTTGCCACATTTCTCTGCCTTTCCTCTCTGGCTATCCTGTACACCATGACTTCCCAAAGGTCCTACATTTTTATATCGTTCCGAGACAGAAAGCCATATATCCCAAGCTGCTCTCAAATTTGACAAGTAGCAGAGAGAGAATGACCTTGAACTTCTGATCCACCTGCCTCTGTGCCCCTGGACTGGAATTACAGGCATGCAATGACATGCTTGGTTTACACCAACTGGGGCTCAGGCCCAGGGCCTTATGTAAGTGCTCTACCTACTGGGCTACATCCCCAGCCCTTCCTTTGTTTTTGTAAAACAAGGCTTCACTCTGTAGCCCAGACTTTACTGGAGCATATGGGAGCTCACCTGCTTCAGCCTGCTTAGCACCGCCCTCCCCATGCTGGTATTATAGGCATGAGCCACCATGCCCAAACTAGGGGTGCCATCTCTTTAAGGTTCGACCATCTCCTAGTTCCACTACCACCCTAGGAACAAAGTCATCAACACATGGACCCTTCGGGGACATTTCAACCATAGTCAAACTTCAGCAGTCATAGATCAGCCCTGATTTTCCCTTCAGCTGTCTGCACTGGCAAATATCCCCCAAGGGTCTGAGCTAACAGGGAACCACAGGCTCCTCGAGCCCTGTCATTAAGGGTTGGCATCTTGCTCCATTCCCTGTTGTACTGGCTGGTGGGGAGGCTGCTGCACAAATGGACAACGCAGAAGGAGCCTTCTCTCTCTTGTTCCTTCCTCTAGGCTTATTCTCTCTGCTCGGGAAGCCAGATGCTTTGCCGTTTAATTACATGCTGCAGTTGGAAGTACAGAATGTCAGTGCTGGGAAGGAAGGACCTCGTTATAGATAATAGCTACCAGCATCTATTGAACACTTACTCTGTGCCAGGTGCTGTGCCAGGCTTGTTTCTAGGCATGGCCTTATTTAACTTTTGTAGCATTGTCTATGTTCTACATAAAGAAACTGACCAGTGTGCAAGGTGGTACCTCATGGCACAAAGCATCAGTTGATATTAGCGGGAGAAAATGATTCCATTTGTCAGATGCCACATCTCAAATCTCCTTAGAGAACTCACAAACAACACCATGGATTTAAGGCCCTAGAGTTCCTGCAGTGTCTCTTGTATTGCAGACTTCACAGACCCTCTGCTCTGGAGGGCAGTCTGAAGACTGCAGAGAACGACCAACCTCCTCACCTACAGATGGCTCCTAAGGCTCAGGCATCTTGGAAACAGATCAGACAAAGACCCTGGGATTTGTGCTTCTCCATACACAGAAACCAAGAAAGCAGACAGCAGCCCACCTGGTCCACTAACCTGTTTTTGTAAAGAAAATTGTAATACTTTATTTGTGTCCGTACAAGTGAGGGTACGTGTGTGTGTGTGTGTCTCTGTGTGTGTGTGTGTGTGTGTGTGTGTGTGTGGTGTGAATGTGTACGTGTGGAAGTAGGAAGTCCTCATAGGTAGTTCCTCAGGCACTATCCCTCCCCCCACCCTGACACACAACACCTTTTTTTTTTTTTGATATAGGGTCTTTCACTTGAGGGACCCTACCAAGTAGGTGAAGCTATCTAACCAATGAGTCTCAAGGGGTCTTCAGTCTCTGCCTCGGTAGCTGGGGTATTACAAGTATGTAATACGGTATATATGTACAACATGCCCCACCTTTCTTAGAAAATATAGTTTGTAAGGATCAAGCTCAGGTCCTCATGCTTTCAAGGCAAACATTTTACTAAGCAATTTCTCCAGTTTCCTTGATTAATGGATGAACCAATCAAAACCCCAAAGAGGAGGGTTGACTTGTACAAAATCACAGCCAACTAAGTGCTCAGCAGAAACAGAATCTAGATCTCTAAAACACTAATATTCTCTAAAACATGAACCAACTGGACATAGTGTTTCACCTGTTATCCTGCACCCAGGAAGCTCAGGCAGAGGCATCTTGAGTTCCAGGTCAGCCAGGGCTACATAGCAAAACTATCTTAGTTAGGGTTTCCATAGTTGTGAAAAGACACCATGAGCAAGGCAACTCTTATAAAGGCAAACATTTAATTGGGGCTTTCTTACAGGTCAATGTTAGGTCCACTATCTACAAGGCAGGAGCATGGCAGCGTCCAGGCAGGCATGATGCAGAAGGAGCTGAAAGTTCTATACATCTCTTTCCAAGGGCAAACAGGAGAAGACTGACTTCCAGGCAGCTAGGACAAGGGTCTTAAAACCCACACCCACAGTAACACACTTCCTCTAACGAAGCCACATCTACTCCAACAAGGCCACGCCTCTTAATAGTGCCACTTCCCATGGGCAAAACATATTCAAACCACTGCAAAAACCCTGTCTCAATCAATCAATTCTAAATCTGACAGGTGGCAGAAGGTCTCTGATACCTATGACAGTGCGAGGAACACTGTACTTACCCTGTTTACAGTGTAGATGGTTTCTAATGTCAGCTCACGAGGACATTTTGGTCCCCAAGGTTCAGCTAGCCAGCAACAGCAAGAAGGAAGCTTTTATTAACCTCTTTGCCCGAGGGAGGATCATTGCTTACCAACCCTGGTGGCCCACACATGCCAGAAGGCCAAAGGTTAATTCAAACAGCTGCAGGGACAGTACATTACAGCCTCTGAGTGGCCCGTGCAATTCCTCTTGGGAATCAGATTGTCCACATGGCCCTTCCAGAGCTGAGAGAGACAGAAGTGTGACTGAGGTAGAGGGTAAAAATAGTCCCACGTGGGTGGCAGCTGGACCAGAGGCCACCTTCTTCCTTCTCTCTAGAGGAGGGTGGCAACCAGCTCCTGGGTTCCTGAGGCCCAGCCCCCCCTCCCCTTTGAACTCCCAGTCTTCCCCTGACAGTGAAAGGCACCCCACACAGATCTACCCACAAGCATCAAGAGCTGGAAAGAGTGTAGAGTGTGTCACTGGGGAGAAGCTCAAACCAGGCTCAGTGGCTCACACTCTCTTCTTCCTGCCTGCTGATCCAGATGTAGAACTCCCAGCTCCTCCTCCAGCACCATGTCTGCCTGGGTGCCACCATGTTTCATGCCACATGATGGTAATGGACTGAACCTCTGAACTGTGAGCCAGTCCCAATTAAATGTTTTCCTTGGTAAGAGTTGCTGTAGTCATGGTGTCTCTACACAGCCATAGACATCTAACTTTAGATGACTATGACCTTAGCCAAGCCTGGAGTTCCATCCTGTGAGGGACTCTATGCCCAGAAGTGATCTGCTTCTAGATCCCTGTCCCTCAGGTACTGTGAAGAAACCAGTCTCTGCTCCATGTGAAGGAATCTTTGAGGCAGCTATTGATAAGGAAACACCTTTACCAGTCAGGGTTCCCGCAAAACTTAAGAGTTCAGGAGCCAGGAAGAAGGTTCAGTTAGTAATGAGGTTGCCACACAGGTATGAGGACTTGAGTTGGACACACCTGTAATTCTAGTGCTGAGGAGGTGAAGACCGGAGGCTCCCTAGAGCTTGAAGGTCAGGTAGTCTAGCCGACTTGGTGACCTCCAGACTCAGTGGGAGGGAGACCCTGTTTCAGAACTAACATAGAAGGGACTAGAGCCAAAGCTCCCTGATGGATGCTTGCCTCACATGTATGACACACAGGGTTCAATTCTTAGTCCTGAGGGGAGTGTGGGGGGAGATGGAGAAAAAACGCCCACCTTTGATCTATGCCCATGTGCACGCGCGCGCACACACACACACACACACACACACACATATGGTGGAAGGAGTTGGGGGGTAAAAATTAAGAGTTCTTACACATCAAACTGTGCCCAATCTTGCTAGGACCAGACAGTGGGCAATGACCTGGGTTCAGGTCATACAGGACCCCCATTTGTGAGCTAGAGGAGCCTGAGAGCCCAGATCTACAGGGGCAATGGCTAGACTGTATGTTAAAATCAAACCCTGATACTAACCAGCAGTCAGAAAGCTAAACACAGCCCCTAGAGCAAGCAGGCAGGCAGCTGACAGCTGACGGCGTCCCTAATTTTGTCTTTAAATCCTAAAGGGCATGGTAGGGAAAGCAATACATTGCCCCAAACTAAGACTAAGACTACTTTATACCTCCCATCTACTGAGCCCACGTAATACTTTTCTGTACCCCACCCCCAGGCTTTCCTGCCTCTACCACAAAGCTTCCTGCCCTGCCTGCCTTCAGTCAGCTAGCCACAGGCAGTCGGCTGACTCTTGTCCCTGCAAGATCCCAGAGAAGAGCCAGGCTTGTCCTCAGTTTGGTGATCTTTTGCTCACTTTCTCTCTCTCTCTCTCTCTCTCTCTCTCTCTCTCTCTCTCTCTCTCTCTCTCTCTCTCTCTCTCTCTCAATCTCTCCCCCCCCCCACCTTCACACTACAAGTCAAAGGTAATATCATCTCTTTCACACCAAGTTACCCAGCGGAATCTTCCCAGGATGATGGAAGGGTAGGGGGCAGGCAGGAAAGACTGAGAGCTTATGGAAACAGAACATTTGCCCCACGTGTGCTGAGCATGCTCACTGGAGCAGGCGTTGCCCGGAAGTCCCCCTACTTACCCTCTGTTCCTACCCTTTGCAGCAGACAGCCGGACTTCAACTGGACAGAGTCAAGGACATGGGCTCCAAGTTCAGGTTAAGCCTCCCTCTGGCCCGCCTTAAACTAAGCAGAGTAACGAGCAAAGGATTGGGGAGCATTTCTCTAAAGGGGCATCGATGAGAGGAGAGGTCCTTTGTCCTATGAAGGCTTGATAGATGCCCCAGAGTAGGGAAATTGAAGGCCGGGAGGTAGGAGTGGGGTGGGCGGAGGAACACCCTCATAGAAGCAGGGGGGAGGGAGGATGTGATAGGAGGTTTCTGGGGGGGGGTGGACCGGGAAAAGGAATAACATTTGAAATGTAAATAAAATATCCAATAAAAAGAAGAAGAAGAAGGAAAGAAAGAAAGAAAGAAAGAAAGAAAGAAAGAAAGAAAGAGAGAAAGAAAGAAAGAAAGAAATTCTGCTGCCAAAAGCAAAGCACAGACTGTCTGGGTCAGATACTTGCAGTACAAAACAGCATGTACACTACAGTAGGCAAGTCACTGCATTCCCGACACAAATAGAGACAACCAGGAGGAGGTCATACCTAGGTAATAACACTGACCCACCCCAGACAGCAGGATTTTGCAGTTTTAGAGTGTTTGCCCCCCCCGACTTCTGCTGATCCATGCTGTGATCTACAATGATTGTTTCTATAAAATAAACAAAATAGAAACTCCCCCAAATGACTTAGTGTTAATTGAATGTTTTAAATAGAGGTGGCATATGGGGCCAGACACATGGTAAGAGGCAAAGAGCTCTCTTGGCAGCCTTCAGCCAGGGGAAAGCTGAGAGGCTCCAGCAGGGACTATGTGGCACAGCCAGGCCACCCAGAGCCAAGCCCGTTGGAGTGGGCAATGCCGGGGCCAAAGCTACACCCCATCCCTCGCCCCACTTTAAACAGAATGAAAAAGGCTCCAGAATGTCCCCAGCCACAGTTCTGGGAACGGGCACCTTGGGGCGACAGACAACAACTGCCCAGAGTGAGTCAAGATTACTTGGCCCGAGGGCGGGAGCTGCCTGGACGCTCTGACCCTCTCCAGCGGCCTTTGCGCAGAATGCACGCTGGGAGGGGTTAGTGTCCCCGCAGCTTGGGCGCCGCGAGTGGATTGGGGAAGGGCGGGGCGGGGCGGAGCTCGGCGGTTGCCAGGGGCGGGGCGGCACGGCACTGCATCGCAGGCTTGGAGCTCCGTGGGCGACAGCCGCGCACTGCTGGCTCTCTCCAGCTCGCGCGCCGCCTGTTGCTCTCTGTTCCTGGCCGCCCGTTTCCCGCTGGGGAGGTAGGCGGACCAAGAGCGCCGGCGCGTGGGCGGCCTCCCGCCTTCCTCTCCTCCTGGCGCAAGGGTGATCGAGGGACCCCCGGGCGTCCCCGACAGCGCGGACGCCGCCAGCTCCCGGGCGCGTCCTAGCCCGCGTACACAGACTCCCCAGGCACCACGCCGGGATGAACGTGAGCTTCCTGAACCACAGCGGCCTGGAAGAGGTGGGTGGTGACGCCCGAGCCACCCTGGGAAACCGCAGCCACGGGCTGGGCACGTGGCTAGACTGCTGCCCCGGCGGCGCACCGCTGACCGCCAGCGACGGGGTCCCCGCGGGACTGGCGCCGGACGAACGCAGCCTGTGGGTGTCGCGCGTGGCGCAGATCGCCGTGCTCTGCGTGCTGTCGCTCACCGTGGTCTTTGGCGTTTTCTTCCTGGGCTGTAACCTGCTCATCAAGTCCGAGAGCATGATCAACTTTCTGATGCAGGAGCGCAGGCCCTCCAAGGACGTGGGTGCTGCCATTCTGGGACTGTACTGAGCGCCGGCCACCCTCGCCAGCGTCGGAGGCGAGGAAGGGACCACGGAGCCTCTTTCTCAAGGCTTTGGCTGCTCCCTGCAATCAACGAAGTACCTCGCACCACCCGAGCCTGGACACCATAGGACTCGGCGGCGGCAGTGCGCGAAGGGACTGTCACGCTGAACTCTGTCCTGTGTGCGCTCCAGCAGGGGCCGGGGACACAGGGTTCTTCGCAGGTTTTTTACAAAGAGAAGTTCGGGGCAGGGTGGGAGACAGGGATGGGAGATGCAATCCGGGGCTGAGATTACTGCCGCGGAGATGTTGGGCGTGTTGGTGGGGACCAGCTCTAAGGAGGGCTCAGACAAGAGGTGCATCACTGAGATTTTGCATCTGATCTCGCATTGAGTCTGAGAAGACATTTTGTAATAAAACCATGGCCGTCGGGCTTCCTGATGCATTCTAACAGTGCCGTGTGTGTGTGTGTGTGTGTGTGTGTGTGTGTGTAGGGAGGGGAATGTGTCCTACTTCTGGTCCAGTTTGGTCGACTAAAGGAACTATGGAGCAGACAGCCATGGAGCTCCTTGGGTTCTCAGACCAAGAGGAGAAAGAAACTGATTTATGTTTGGGTTTTTCGTTTGTTTGTCTTTTTAATGTTTTTGTTGTCTTTTTGTTTTTTGTTCCCTTCTTACCACCAAGAACTGTTTTCTTCTGCACTACTCTTACAGTGGAGGAGGCAGGTCCTTTGGGGCAGCCAGACACTTGGTGAGAATGAATTTAATTGCTGGAACTTTTAGTCTTCTTCATAAAATTGAAATGGAAAACGAAAGTGAACAGAATTTGGGGAGGGAATAAAACATATCAGATAAATTCATTTGGGTAGAAAGGGGCTGGATCTAGTAAAAAATTCCAGGCTGAGACCAGAAGCCCCATTTAATGGCGTATTTTGCCCCACTCTTATGGATGGACTCAAAACAGACCTCTTAGTTCTGTCCTGGGAGGGGACTTGGCGTGATTAAGATGAGAAAATGGCCTCCGACTGCAGTTGTCTTCTGTACTAGACCCTCCTATTAAGAAATGCACCCTCCATTCCCTGATAACCTGAAACTAAATTCTGGAGGGGACTTGGTGCTTACTGGGTAGAAGGAAGGGAAGGGGGCCATCTGCAGCAAGCCTTTGCTCTGGGGTACATCTGAGCGCAGGCCACCACAGGAAGAAAGTCCTCTTCCCATAGGCTTTTAGACCTATGTGCACCCTCTTAGCCAGTCTGGGGCATAGAGTACTGGGAAGGGTTTCTGGGGAACAGAGCTCAGATCCCTCTGTCTCCTCTCTAACTGGGTGGAAATGAACAAGAGCAGGAAAGAAGATGGCTGAAACCTTTCCTGGCTTTAGAATGGATAACGGAAGGAACCTTCTGTCTTTGGCACCAGTTAGGTAGGGAGAGGAGGCAGCAGGGGGAGGGGGCAGGGTGTATCGTAAGTGGTGATTTTGTCTGAAGGATTTAGAATCCTCCCAGCTCCCACGCAGCCCTGTGAAGTCATCAATATTGAGATATGTCCTTTCCACCACCCTGCCATTCAGTCATATACCTGGGAATTCATCCTTGGGATGGACAGACAGACCAGTGAGGCCAGGTACCACAGAGCCTGTTAAATATCTACGAGACAAGTCCCACAGCATAGAGGGAACACTGGGGTGTCGATGACTGACTGGCATTGTCTCCGGTAGCTTGTCTGATTAAGCAGGAAGGGGCTTGGAAGATGGGAGAACTTGGACACTGGCTCTGGACCCCTGGCATGAGTTGGTACAGGTGCCTGGAGTCTGGGCCACCTACTGGCCTGGAGAATTCCACTCAGATCACCACAAAGAAGTCTCTTTAACTCCCAAAAGACAGGAGACGGGGGCTTGGTAAGGAATAAAGGCTTCAGATGTCTGCCTGGCCAGGTTCCAGTGAACACTGAGAACTTCCTGAAGTAAAGTGGGCTGCTGCTAGTGTGAAGGAGGGGAGACGGCTCACGAGTTCAGTTTCTTTAATTTGCTAGCAAAGGAGAGCCTTACTGGAGAAGCCTTGCAAGTTCATTGTTAACAAATACCAGTCTGAGATGTGTGAGTGTTTTATTTGTTTTTGAGTCAAAAACTCTAAGGTCTTCCTATATAAACCAAGATGGCCTCGAACTCAAGATCTTCCTACTTCAGTCTCCTGTGTGCTAGATTTACATGCATGCACCAACACCCTAAGCTTACCATGAATGTTCTGCTGTCCATTTCTCAGTGTTCAAGCATGCATTCACGGGCAAATATGTGTGGGTGCTTACTTGCACATGCAGGTATATGCAAAGGTCAGGTTCAAGGAAGAAATGGCAGTAGGCACTGGTTCTGGGGAGGGGAGGAGGAGCAGTCACCTTTGTAATCATTCTTACTCCTGCAGTCTAGAAGGGGTAGAGGAGGCGGGGTATTGGCTAAGTACCTTATGTAAACCTCAGACATGAGGAGGAAGGCAGGATTGTGTCAGGTAGAAACCAGTGAGGCATGGTGCTCCAGGAGAAAGGTGACCCATGATCAGAATCTTGAGCCTTGGGACTTTAAGTGAAAGCACTTTCTGTGTCCCCAGCCCTTGTGCAATATGTATTCTCCCTGTGCGACTGGCTTAGGACACAATGGCCCAATCTCAGAAGGTCTCAGATTCAGCATGGAGAAACGCAGGACACTGGTCTGTGATATCTGCACTGTTCTGTGTCCTGTCTCTGTGACTTCAACGAAGTAACTCGACTTTTCTGTGCCTCTGTCTCATCTACATAATAGGAGCAGTAAGATTCAGACCTCTTAAGAGACAGTCAGCAAAGAAAACTACCAGAATCATGGTTATCTCTGTTAAATGTATGAGCTCTTTTCCCAGTAAAATGGAGCTGGCTCTGAAATGAGAACCCTGGACAGAAAGCTAATAATAATTCACATCCAGATCTCATTTTGATGTTTTCAAAGTACTTTCCTAAGCAGGATGAGAGTACTCTGTTAAGTATCTAATTTGTGAGGCACTGGGCTTCACTAACATTCCCATTTTGCAGAAGAGGAAGTTAGGACCCAAAGAAGCTGCCTGAGTAACACTAAGGCCGAGTGAGAAAAGACATCACTCCAGTTGCTGCTATGGAGAGGAGACTGAGGTTGACTTTAATGGACTCTTTCACGTTCACTCTCTCAATTAGCATCTACAGCAAACCTACTGTAGATCAGGTCTTGGGCCGGGGTTCTGCAGGAGCCCAGTTCCCGCATGCCATCCCTGAGGCACCAGAAACAGTCCTAGGATAGGGCAGCTGTCTTCTATTCCTCGTTAGACATACCACCACCCAGATGATCCCAGAGCAGAGGACAGTTGGGAGTGCTAACACCCACACTTCCACTCCTTCCCCAGCTTGCCACAGAGGGTGCAAAACCCCGGCTGCACCCAGTAGCTCAGCAGGTATCAGTCATCTGGAGTGTCAGAACTGGTTTCCAAAGGAAAGGAGAGAGCAAAAGAGGCCAATGTCTGTCCCCAGGGGCCTCACTGCCCAACTGGTGGTTCTTTGCTAAGCAGAACTGGGGGGGGGTACAGGGGTGCCACCACCTTTTGCTCCATTCAGCCATGTGCTCCAGCAACCAGAACCCTCTTCCTGGAGTCCTTTTCTGCCCCCGCTTCACTTGTCTTGACCCAGAGCCAGGATCCATGCAAAAACATCTTCCCATTCTAGCTAGAACGGGAAGCAAAAATAAGAACATGAGGAGGGAAAAGGAAAGGCATGGGGAGAGAATGTGAGAGGGAGCAGAGAGAACATGGGATGGAGGAGAAGGCAAAGAATAGAGAAATACGGCGGAGGGAAAGCAAAAGGCTTGGCAGGAGCCTAAGGTCTCCCCCTCTGCCCCATCTTCAGGGTTCTGTCTACACAGGGGATGGCCAACCACAGCCACTTTCAAAAACTGCTGAAAATAAAGCGTCAAAGCAGCAGCATTTAGGGGCTTGATTGAGGTGGTCCCACCCATCCCCCACTAGGTCTGTGTCCTCCACCAACTGCATAGCCTCCGTGTGATGGTGACCCTTCCTCAAAGCCAGACCTGGGCCCCACTCCTCCATACTCCGTAAAGCATCCCTAGTCAGGAGGAAGTTACCCCAGGTGGTGTGGTTCAGCCCATAGAACATAAATAAATAAATATATGAGCATTCAACAAAAGCAAGGAAACGGGGTGGATGGTAGGCAGCTGTGTACAGAGGCACAGGGCTTAAAGAGGCAAACCTAGGGCTTCCCAGCAGACAGAAAAAGCCACTCAGCCTCTCAAGCTTCTGGTCCCTCGACTCTAAGAGTATTAGCTGACCAAGTGGTTGGGAAGCTAAATGAGAATGTCTGAAAGCACTCAATAGCACGGTGAATTATGCAAAAAGAAATACCTTGAAGTCTTCACGCGCCTCTGCCCTGATCCGAATGAGGTTCAATGCCAGCAAAGGATGTAGTTAGTCATGGTGGCATGAGACACTGGATCAGAGAGTCTGAAGCCGTGCTAGGTCCTTGGACTTCAGCTTAGACCAGTAGGTAGAATCCGTGGACTTCATACTTGGTGCTTTTTTTTCCTTGTACAATGACTGCATATACATTTTTATATCTACAGCCACGACAACAAAAGAATGGGCAAAAAGTAGTCCCAGCCTCTCACCCAGAAAGAATCACCGTCAATCCTTTGCTGTAACTCCTTTTGCATGTTTAGGAATCAAAACACTTCTCTCTCTCTCTCTCTCTCTCTCTCTCTCTCTCTCTCTCTCTCTCTCTCTCTCTCTCTCTCCCTATCCCTCCCTCCCACCCCTCTCTCCCTCCCCCCTCCCCTCCCCTCCCCATGGTCTAAATAAACTCTATTCCATCCTAAAAAAAAAAAAAAGGAATCAAAACACCAAAACCTGGGCTTTAAAAAAAACCAAAAAACTCTTGCAGCATTCATGCCATTTTGAACATTTGAATGGTTTGAGACTTGTGACTGTTTTCACTTAGCAATATAACAGTGATACCTTCATGTTGGGAACTGACATCACATGCACCATAGGTTTTTGTTACACACATACCACCCTTCAGCTGACTGATCCCCTGCGGTTGGTGTCGCCCTGTTTCCACGTGGGGTGGAAAGGGTCCAGCTGTGCCCACCCCGCCTTGCAAGGGAACTGAAAGAAAGCTTAGCTGGAGTGCTCGTGTCCAAGCATCTCTCCCATTGCTCTCTTAGGATCATCCCTGCAGGAAGAGCCTTCAGGCTCTTGAATGGCATCTGCAATCATTCGCTGAATCCCATCTACCAGCCAAACTTTTAATTTCCACAGCAACCTTAGATGTTGGCATTCACAGATTGAGACTATGCTCGCTCAAACAAGACACCAGGTCTGGCCAAGCAGCGGCAGAGCTAGGATCTGGCATCTTCGTCTTGGCCTCCAAGTGCTGTGTCCTTTGCGCCACTAAGACTCTATAACCATCTATCACTGAGTTGATTGGCACAGGGTGGAGCAGAGGGGTGTCATCTGGAGCCACAGGTATATGGCAGGCTTGGGGGAAGCAGCAAGCTCCTCTCTTACCATGGGAAAGGAGGTTTGTCATGTGGATCTAGAACTCAGAGTCTTAGCTCAGGCCTGGAAAAGCCTACAAGGCAGCACCTCTCTCTCTCTCTCTCTCTCTCTCTCTCTCTCTCTCTCTCCCTCTCCTCCCTCTCCCTCTCTCTCTCATTCTCAGTCACTTGTGTGCAAACCTCTTTCATTATCTGTGTCCCACAAACAGTTCTCCTTAAGTACTACCCAATGAACACACTTCTTCTTGTGGAACTGTTAGTCAGAATGCAGTTTCTGCGTTTCAGGACAGAGCTTGGACGTCCGAGTAGCTGGGACCCTCTGCAAGGTATGGCAGGGGGTGCTACCTAACCCTCTCACCTGAAATAGAGGAAATTGAAACCCAGGGACAGAGGAAAGAGGAAGAAGCATCTGGATGACAGACACCTCCTTTCTGAACACTCACCATGTAGCCCACTAGCTACAGGATTACTCTAAAGTGGGGTGCAGAGGCAGATTCAGCAGGAATGACACCATTGTGCTCTGGGAGGTGGCAGTCAGGGTCCCCAGGCTTTTCTCTCCTTACCCAGCACATCTCCCTGGCCTTTGTCATGGGCCAAGCACTAAGGAGATACAACGAAAGAGGGGTTCTTTATATCCATGTGTGAATTTAGAGGGCACTAAGACCAGGGGAGATTTTAATAGATATGAAATGGTGGAGCTCCCTCAAAAATTACCAGGGTCCTTTCTCTGTTCCCTGAGCCCTGACTATCTTCAAATGTGCCTGTTATGCTCCTGGCTTGCAGATTTGTATAATTAGAGATTCCACTTCAAAAAAATGTGAGTTTTGTATTGATTTGGGGAAAGGTACATGTATAGGCATTCACATGTATACACACCAGGGGGTGAAAAACTCTAATGAATTGCCATGGAGATAAAACTTGGGATGAAGTTGCCATAGTAACGGAAATGTTTTTTGAAAGGCCATATCACCTTAGTGAAGTAAGAAGCTCTTGTCAAGAATTTGCTGTTAGAAGCCAAATCACAGACCTTTCTGTCAGGACCAGGTGCTCTTTCAAGTTTTCTTAATTCTCTCTCTCTCTCTCTCTCTCTCTCTCTCTCTCTCTCTCTCTCTCTCTCTCTCTCTCTCTCTCTCTCTCTCTCTCTCTCTCTCTCTCATTTCTTGTTTCTCCTGATCACTCTCCCAAGAGCATGAGATTTTTATTTGGGAAACTGATTGCCTTTCTGGTCAGTGCCAGGGTGAAAGGGAGTAGACTCTCTGTTGACTTGGTGTGTGGCATTGAACAAATTGTTTCTCTCCTTTGCTGAGTTTCCTTTCATGAAAACCAATGAGGCCAGACACAGACTCTTATGTTCTTCCGAATGTCTGCTTGCCGGCAGAGGACCCAGCCTCCCACTTAGCTGACTACTGAGCTGTCCGTGGTCCTGAAACCCCATATGCTGGCCTGTTCACAATGTAGTGATCTCAGCACCAGCCCTGCTGGGCTCAGAACATCTCAACCAGAGGCATCTCAATTCAGAGAACCCCAGAGGAGGGATCTGGTGATGTATCCTAGCCTGACAATCTCTCTATCAGGAGCAGTTTGGAACCATGCTCCCCCACCCTCACCCTTATCTGTGAAACTGGAGTAAGAGTCCAGAAGCTTGCCTGGACTATGGGGAGAGAGGTGGACTCCCCAAAACTCAGTCCTTATCCTCTGCATGAAGCTCAGCTTTTCCACTGATAACAGCAGACAAAGATCAAGACATACTCCCTGTCAGGGACCATGCTCACTTCCACTAAAAGACAAGCTGTGCCCAGATGCCACATCTGTGTGTCCTCAAGCCACAGCTGAGTGCTGAGTGCCACTTGTTATGAAACATGCCAAACTCACAATAGCCCAACTATGTCCCCACCTACTTACCTGTCCATCTTTCCACAGTCTATTTCCCTCCTCTGGAACATGAGATGAAAGAGAGAGAGAGAGAGAGAGAGAGAGAGAGAGAGAGAGAGAGAGAGAGAGAGAACGAACACTGGAGAGAAGCTCATACCGGAAGGCGTAGAAATTTGCCTGAGACATCACACGTTTTTTACCTCTTAATGCCCCTGCCTGCCCACATAATGCAATGGGTGGGAGTGTGGAGCCCACAATTCAGAAACCTTTGACTCAAGCCCAGCTTCCGTCCTGAATATCACATTCTTCCTGAGTCTTCATTTGGAAAATTGAAATCAGTTACGCATACTTTAACTGTTGTTTAAGTGGTTGGAAGATTAAATGGGGGAATGTTTAGCAAGCCCAGAACCTGGCAACATTGAAAGTAACTGTTTGGTTAGCTTTAGCTGGGCTACAAACTTCCCCCTAAACTTCAAACTGATGATTCAGATGGACTTAGGTATGTGCTCCTGATGCAGGAGATGTAACTAGACACCCAGAGGTGACACACTAACTACAGTGTCTATGTCTGGCATATTAGTGGGAACAGCTAGGAGGGTGCGCTTGGCAGGGATGATGAGGCTCTCTCTTCTCCTCAGTCCCATGGCATCGCCTTTGCCAGTCTTCACAGGAGGAGAGCTGACCTTAGGACTGGGCAGATTTCTTCACCAAAAGCAGAAGTTTCTGGACCTTCAGAATTGGCACACACACAGCTGGCATCTTTTCTCCTCCAACACAGCTTGTGCATTGCAGTTAAGTCACTAGTTGAGTCCAGATCTAATGTGGGAGGAGATGGCACAAGGACATGAGGACCTGCAAGTGTGGCTCCTTATGGGGCATCATTGGAAATCAACTCTTCTGTAGATTAATAAATATTCTTGTTACTGGAATTTAAGGGAGGGCCCATTCCCTTATCCCACTTTTATGAATAACTTTGGAGGTTGGAGACATGGCTCAATGGATATTTATTGTGCATCATAAAGACCATAGCTGGGATCTTCAGCACTCATACAGAAGCCAGAGGCAGGGGTATGGTGGCCCACTTGCGAGCCCAGTACTTGGGAAGCAGAAATGGATCCCAGGGGCAAGCTGTCTAGCTAGATTGTTGGAGCCAACAGGTTCTGGATCCAGGCTAGAGACCCTGCCTTGGAGATTAAAGGAGAGTTATCAGTGAAGGCATGATACCAGCCTCTGGCTTCCACATGCAGAAACATACAGAGGCACCAACAGGCACCACCCCACACACATGAAGAAGTTTCGATTTGCTGACTTTCATGTGAGTACCACTCCAGCTATCACCCTAGGCTAGTCAAACTGCTCCCTCCCCCTCAGTACCCTGCAATGGGCTTTGTGTATTGCAGGCACTGAATGCAAGTTGCACTTTCCCGTGATGTGTCAACGCTTCTAGACCAGCTCTGTTTTTCATTGTGTATATTCCCTTCAGCCCATTCATTCCCCTTGCAAACTTTCCGTTTTCCGTTTTGGCACATAGTGCATAGCTGGATTTTTTTTAACATATCTTTTTATTTGTGTGTTTCATGGATTTTTCTTGTGATTATATATATATATATAATCTATATATATATAATCCATATATATATATATATAAAATATGGTAAGCTTTTTTTACAAAACTCATTTTTTCTCATGCCCTCTATTGACTTGGAAATTAAACACTTTATATTGATTCCTATAGTAGTTACCCTTCAAGTTTTGACAGCTTCATTGTTAGAAAAGCCTGAAGTTAGTGTCTACCTTAATAATATAAATTATATCTATATTACATATAATACAGACATATTAATTTTATTTGGAAGTAAGGGCTCACATAACACAGGATGGCCTCAAATTTACAATATAGCTCAGATGACCTTGATAAAATGTTCAAATTCCAATTACTTCTTCCATAGGTAAAATTGAGTTTATTATTGTTTTGTTTTGTCTTTCAGGCATGGTTGTAAACTATGTAGCCCAGGCTAACCTCCAACTTGCTATCTTCCTTTGTCAGCCTCCTGAATGCTGGGGTTACAGTTGCTCATCACTGTGTCTGGATATCATGTTATTTTGTCTCATTTTATCTCTAGCTTTAAAAAAAAATGTCTCCAAAGTGTTCACTGTGAATACATCTTTTGAGTCCTATTTTAGATTACCTATAAAATTAACTTTTGGGCTGTTTGCTGCCTAGTTTTATGTCAACTTGACACAAGTTAGAGTCATCTAAAAGGAGGGAACTTCCATCAAAAAATGCTTCCATAAGATCAGGCTGCAGGCAAGCCTGCAAGGCTTTCTCTTAATTACTGATTGATGGGAGAGCTCAGCCCACTGTGGGTGATGCCAACCCTGGGCTGGTGACTCTGGGTCCTATAAGAAAGCAGGTTGAGCAAACCACAAGGAGCAAGCCAGTAAGCAGCAACCCTCTGTGGCCTCTGCATCAGCTCCTGCCTCCAGGTTCCTGCCCCATGTGGGTTCCTGTCCTGACTGCCTTCAATAATGAACAATGATGTGAAGTCATAAGCCAAACAAACCCTTTCCTCTTTGACTTGCTTTTGGTCATGGTATTTTATCACAGCAATAGTAACCCTACCTAGGGCAGGGTGTGTGTCATTATGAATTTTGACAGATCCTTAGAGTAGCTGGAAAGACCCCCTGGTGCGGCCTCTTTGAAGTCCAGCCTTTTATTCGTCTCCTTGACTTCCGATGACCACTCGTCTCTTCTCTGTCCCTATGGTTTGCTTTTTCTGGATGTCAAATGAATGGAGTCCTGCAGTTTAGTCTGGTTTCCCACTCATAGTTTAACGAGCCCAGTGTTATTTCATGTCAGTAACTCGTTTCTTTTCATTGCAAAATGGGTGCTGCCCCCATCAGATGGGTTATTAAACCACAGATGTGGTTTGGTTTGGTTGAGATGCGGTCGTGTTATGTTGCCCAGGCTACTCATGTGACTGTTTTGCCTCAGGTTCCTGAGTGATGGAAGTATGGGTACATAACCAGGCTGACCCAAAGTCTAAGTTCTAAAATTTGATCTCTTGTCTATGGTTGAGGTATATTTGGGCTGTATTCAGTTTTGGGTGACTATGGATAAATCCAACATAAATATTCATGCATAGATATGTATACATGTATGAATCAAAGTTTTCATTTCTCTTGGGCAAATGCCTGGAGGTGAGGCTGCTGGGTCACAAATGAAACTTAAACTTAACTGTATGAAATACCGCAGACCATTTTCCACAGCGACTGCTTAACAAGTTCACATTCTCACCAGTGGTGAGAGCTGTTCAGGTCACTGTGTACCCTCTTTGTTCCTGGTTTCATCTGAGCTCATACTCATTGTGTGTGTGTGTATGTGTGTGTGTGTGTGTGTGTGTGCGCGTGCGCACGCGCGTGCGTGCATGCATGCATGCGGTGGTACCACACTGTGGACTGAACACATGTCTTCCTAGTGAATGGTTTTGCAGGTTTTGATTTTGCTCCTTTCTAAAGTTGAGATGCCTTCCCTCATATCATTGAGCCATGAGAGATCTTTGGATACAGGCCATTAGTAACAGCAGCAGTAGCAGAAGGGGTGGGAAGGAAGCATGTGTGCACCATGATACATGTGGAGATCTGAGGATAGCTTTCTGGGGTCAGTTCTCTCCTTGCACCCTGTTGGGGCCAGCTTTCTCTTATTGGTTCTGCTGTGCTGAATACCCCAGGCTCACTGGCCTGGGCCCTTCTGGGTGATTCTTCTCTCTCCATTTCTCATATCACTGTAGAAGTGCCAGGGTTACCAATGCACACGGTTACGTATGGCTTTAATTATTTTAAAATATGCTTTCCAGGGACCAAACCCAGGTTATCAGGTTTGCCCAGCAAGTGTTTTTACCCATTGCGTTATCTTGCCAATCTCTGGACGTGGGTCTTTCTGTCTACATACGATTTTGAAAGATGCATTTCTGATTATCCATCATTGAGTTTGGTCAGCGTGAGGAATGAGTCTTGAGAGATTGGCCACTTCTAGATATCGTGATCCACCTGGATTTCTCTGTCCGTCTGTTGAAGGCAGACCCGGCCTGTGGTAGTCATTCTGGAGCCCACCCCAAGAAATCTTCCTAAGGGCTCAGCCTCCTTTCCTCTGATGGCCTCTCCCTCATACCTGTCTCATCCTACTCAGAAGAGGAAGTAAGTCGGCTGTAAGAGTGGGAAGAAGGGTCCTGGAGATGGGAAGGAGACAAAAAAGAGAGGGGTGTTTTGAGTTGGAGAGAGAGATACTGAGAGAAAGAGCCCGGCATAGGAAACGTGCTAACGCAAGATTCTGACTTAGCTTCTTCTCACCATAAGTCAGTGTAAGATATTGCTGGCCAGAGGGCTCAGTGTGGACCATCCTGGGTGCTTCATACAGTGAAGGACAGTTACGTGGATGAGACAGAGTATTTGTAAGAATCTGAGCATGGTTTCCTTTCAAAAATCTTCCAACTGCTGGTAAGACATGGTGGAGCATTTTCCTTGCTGCAGAAAGAGTCAACTTGCTGTTTTTCTTTATGTCCCATATGAAGAGTTAAACAAACAAAGCTCCCCTCCTTTCCCTAGAGACACTAAAGCAAACTGAACTCTAGGATCAGAAAAACAGCCAGTGGCCCCAGGCACTACCAGGCAAGGAGAACTGGAAGACTGTGTGTGTGTGTGTGTGTGTGTGTGTGTGTGTGTGTGTGTGTGTGTGTGTGTGTATACACGGTCCGGCGAGGGCTACACTTACGGCATTCTGAAAGGAAAACAGAATGCTTTTCCTTTTGGAGCCAAACTTCTTTTTAAAACTAAAATAAACATCAGAGGTTGCAAATAACTGCCTGCCTATGAGCTTACTCTGCCAGGCTAACCATCTGTCTGCTGGTAGGAAGCAGATGTCGTTTCAGCCACCAAGCCACCCCCCTCCACCTGGCCCTGTCTCCCTGGTTCCTCTCTGACCACGGTTGAGGTTCCCACCACATTCCTTACACTGATTCTTGCCCACCTGTCTCTCCCTGGTGAAGACAGCCTTGGGTGTGGTTCATCTGGTCCTGCTGCTTCAGCTTGGTTGTACAGACACCTCGTGTCTGCACGGATGTCTACTTTTAACAAAACCAACCAACCAACCAAACAAACAAACAAAAAGACATTTCCTATCTCTTGCTGTTCACCCAACATTCTAACAGATCTTGGAAGTAGGACACACACCTAACTGTGGCACAAACTGAGGGGGTCATACAGGGAGTGTTGGAGATGGAACAGAGCTGGTTAGAACTCAGCTCTCCCCATCCCAGCAGATGTGAGCCTTTAGTAGGCTACTGTTTTCAAACAGACTCAAGTTAGCCAAGGTCTTTAAGATCCATCCTCAGCCCACCCCAGCACCTCTAGAGGCCAGGGAGAACTCTCACACACCAAATGGGCCATGGGAGAGATGACTCCCTGGGCCTAGTCCACGCATTCCTGGAGAGTTCCTCACGTAGGCCTCCCAGTTGCTCATCCTTTGCCGACCCTAACTTTGGGCTTAAGCTGGCTCTGAGATGACTTGGTTCCTGCCATCAGCCCAGCCTTCCTTCCATTTAAGGATAAAAGGAAGCCATTCTCTGAGCCCCCACACGCATCTCCCACCCCCGTAGTCTTCTTTGCTAGCTCCTGCTGTTGCGACTGTCAGGAGTGGAGTTTTGGATAATTGTTGCTATGGAAATCTAGTCTTGAATTATTGTACGAACGTGTCCCATCTTTCTCCTTATTTAGTATGGGATAAGGATGCCCGGAAAATGTGGAAGCTGAAAATGCTTCATGATTCTCCCTCGTTCTCCAGACTGCTTAACTTGGGCCAAAGCCTGTGGGCATCCTGTCCCCCCCCCGCCCCCCAACTCATCTCCTCTAAGCTTCTTGATTGGTTAGAAAGAGTTCTGGGTAGCTGAAGTCCCTGCTCTCTGTGGGGCATCCCAAAGGAAATGACGTTTGGCCCAACTGGCTCGTAGAGGATCAGCCTCAACCCCCACCCAGCCTACTGGCCACAAAACCTCTGTAAAAATTGAGTCGTTCAACTGAAGCCCAAATCCTCCTGTTTCCATAGGTTGCGCTGTCCCGATGAGCAGCTCAGCTGTCTCCCATCATGGTCTTCCTCCCATGTGCAGATGTCTGGATCATTAGCACTATTTTTATCATGTCTCTCTCCTTTCCAAGGTCTGGCCCATCTTCCCATTGATTATTCTACTAAATACAGATTCCAACCATAGTCAAACAGTTCCCCCCACCCCGACACAGGTTGCTCCTGCACCTTCTGGGTCTCAGTCCTTATTCCCTTTGCTTTTTGCTCTTGATGGCTCAGAAAAGCCCTGCCCACTCACGTCTGATGGCATCCTGACCCTCCTCACACTTGCTGCTGACATGTAGATTATCCTTCCTTCCTATAGGGCTTTCCTTGGCTCTGTGAAAGCTCCTCACCTTCTGGAAGACCTCCTGTTAGCGTTCTTTCTCCACAGCACTCACGGTGTAGCTGCTGTTGAAAAGATTTCAGTCTTTTGGAAAGGGACAGGGGTCAGAAACAGGGTGCACCCTTCCTTATCCCAGTGGCTTATGAACTATATAGGGTATTCTCATCCAACTATATAGGGTATAGGAGGCCACAAACACACAAGGGCCTCCTCTCATATGTCTACTGGGGTCTGACAAGCTTCCCAGTGAAGGGATCCATTGTCACACAACGGTCAAAAACAAGAGACAGAGGAAAGTCCTATAAGAAGCCTGGGGGCTAGAAACATGGCTCAGTAGGCAAAGGTCCCAACTACCAAGGCTGATGACCTGAGTTTAATCTCTGGGACCCACATGGCTCTCTCTCTCTCTCAATGAAAATGTAAAAAAAAAAAATGTAATTTTTAAAAGGAATCCTGGCCATATGTAGAGTGAAAATCTTTGCACATATTGCTGCCTAGGAGAGGACAGGGTCTGAGTTTGAATATTGTGTTATTATCATCGGATCATGAATTCTGATTTACAAATAGTCCTCATGGGCTGTTGACCATCTTCCTCTGAAGGAGAAAATGGTCCTTTATGCTAATTTCTCACCCTTTCTCTCTTCCTCCCGCTCCCCGCCTCCCGCCCCGGAGACTTGTAGTTCAGACTCCATATTTTCTTATCTTGCCATTGAGACAGAGACAGATTGAGTGTCTTGTCTGATGTGAGTAGAAGCAGCATCTGAACCCCAATCTAATAGGGCCACCCTATGCACAGGGACTCCCTAGTCTGAAGGTAAAGACACCCCAAATGCTCCAGTCTAGAGGGGTCTGCACTCACTGGTGGGGTAGGACTTGGGGAGAAGACACACGTACACACAGTGCTCAATTGGTTCAAGGAACTAGGTACAGCTGGGTTGAACTTTGAAAAAGAGGAAGCCATGCCTGGGGATGTAGCTCAGTGGAAGAGCACCTGCCTAGGATGTGTAAGGTCCTGGGCTAGGTCCAGCATCCTAGGAGAAACATCAGAGCAAAGTAATCACAAAGACAGTATGGTGGAGTCAGGAGTGATGGTGCAGGTTCCCTGGAGGTGTGAATGCTGAAGGAAGGGTTTGGTAAAGACAAGGCTGGCCCATGCACTGTTTTGGAGATGCCTGTGGCCTGAGACCTACTCAGATAAGTAACAAGTCTGTTCTTTAATTGGCCTAGTCTGTATGTAAAAGTCTTTTCAATCTCTCACCTGACCTTTATGATGAATCTGGTCACTTGAAGAACGATGTATGGCCTCTCATCCCTGCCCTTAGCATTTTATTGAACGGATTTGATTCTTATTGCACAGGATTTGGGTCTTGTGGTGGTTTCCATTTAAGCCTCTTTCACTAAGAGAAAGAAACCCAGTGCAGGCCTGCTGAGGCAGGGACAGGAAATGCCATCTCTCCACACTGGGACAGCCCAAGCTTCTGGCATGGCTGGATGTATGGGTGATAAGTGGTATACACACTGCCTCCCCTCACTCTTCACTGTCTCTCCCTCACTCACAAGCTCCAGTGCTGCTCTTAGTGAGCTTCACTGTCAGGTAGCCTCTTACTTGACTGCACTGAAACCACTCAGTCTGAGGTGTCATGAACCCGAGAGGCATCCATTAAGGTTGGGGCAGAAGAGGCCACGCCAATTGAGTCTGTTCCTAGTCATCTTCCCCAGCAACTTCTGTCCATGTCTTACTGACCAGAACTAAGGGATATGACAATTCCTAGCTGCAAACATCTCCAACTATTTCTGTTGAGTAAGTACCACAGGGGGAATTGATAGTTGTCAGAGAGCCGACTGTGTCCACAGGAATACCAGAGGAAATTCTGTTTGGCTCTACCTGGTCATGTGGTCATCTTTAAATTAATATTTATGACCCGTCAATTGCTTGGCCAGACTCTTACCATTGGAGGAGGAGGCAGCAGCGACTCTAGCTGGCCTATGGAATAGAATTTCCATAAGAAAGAGACATCAGCAGCAGAAGGGGATCAGGACTTGTATGCTGGGCAGGTAAACAACATATGCTCACTAGAAGAATTTTTCAGCAGAGAAAGAAAACATACTAAAAAAATAACTTGAGAAAAATAAATAGCTTCAGGGATCTCTCCCCTCCCTGGCACAACATTCCATAAGGCAAGTCATGTTACAGGACTAAATATAGGCACTGTGAGAAGACAAGGGGAAATTATTTAGACAGGAAGACTTCTGGTGGGAGGGAATTTGGAGCTGGGTTGTGAAGGAGTACTGTGTAGAGAGGGGGGCAGAGGGGCAGAAGCAATGTGCAGAAGCCAGGAATGGGGTTAGTTGAGGCTCAAGAGAGCAGTGGTAGCCCCTGAATTGCTCCACACAGGGGCTATGTCTCATCTCGGAAGGTATCAGACCATTTCCTTTCCCATTGGGTGTGTAACTGGCTTTGTAGTAGCCCTGGTCAGCAGCACTCTTACAGCTGGGGATACTGAGCAGATCTTAATGCTGAGATCCAGAAGACAGGAGAGACGTGGCTGCAACATGGAGGGCAGAGAACCCCTGGGAGCGAGTTCCTAATCCAATTAAGAAGCAATCATGTGGACAGTTTCAAAGGCTGGCCAGTTACCAGGCACCTCCCAGGAGACTCTCACTGGCGGCTCGACAGTTCACTGCTAAACCTGGGCTCTGGAGCTGTGGGCTGGTACGGCAGCTGGGCGAGGAGCCCAGGCTCAGACAGCTGGGGTGGGAATCTTTTAAGGATGAACAGGATGGGTAAGGAACTTGTTGTTGTCATGGAAACCAACTCTGGGTAGATGAGACATGGCCCAGTGGAGAGAATACCACCCACTACTGAGCTTCACTGTGGGCGGCCGGCAGGCACCTCCAGAACCCACTGTTCCGGCTTAGGGACTGTGTCCATCCCTGCCTGCCTCCTAGGGGCGCCCCAGTCTAGCATGTGGGTGAGAACTTAGACCAGTTCCTGAGGGGTCTGGAGAGATGCTTTGAAACCAGAAAAAAATCTTTGTCATGGCCCCTACTTCCCTCAGTTAGCTTTGTTGAGCAGGAATTCGGCACAGGGCCAGTGTGTAGGAACTGTGGCTAGAACCAGGGTCCCAGGCCAAGGCTAGGATGGGATGTCCAAGACAGTAGGATAAAGTGGCAGGAGTCATGAATGTCAAATGTGTAGCCTTCTCTCTGCTTCCAGCTCTGTCATCCCTAGCGGGCTGGGTGGCCCTTGACAAGTTGTCTTTCCTCCAGAAGTTTCCTTTCAATTACACTGATCTCGTTCTTAGACTTAGAACTGGATGCTTTGGGTCTCATTAAGCCTCATGTCTAAGCCCTCAAAAGTATCCCACCCCTACACAGGGTACCCTCAAAGCATCAGGGTCTGTTCTCTTTTCGGGCCAGGTGCTGGGGCAGCCCCTTTCTGCTGGTCTTCACAAAGCTTGGGGAGGTGGGGAATCTCACACAGAGAGGTTCCTCAGACTCACAGCTACCCCTTGCTGCATGTGGAGATGGCCTAATGAGCAGCCTGCTGCAATTATGGCTCCATTTTCAATAGGTGTTATTCTAATTGGGCCTTTCCCTGGGACAGACATGAAGGAAAAAGCAATTTGCAGCCCAGGCTTTTGGCTCTGGGACTGAGCACAGGCTTAGCAATTTCCATTCCCCATGCTGCCTCTCCTTCCCTCTCCTCCCCTCTCCTCCCCTCCCTTCCCCTCTCCTCTTCTCCTTTAGCCCCCTCCCCCTTTAGTCCCTTTCTCCCCTCCCCTCCCCTCCCCTCCTCTCTCCTCCCCTCTCCTCCCCTCTCCTCTCCTCTCCTCTCCTCTCTTCCCCTCTCTTCTCCTCTCCCCTCTCCTGGCCTTGCAGCTCACTCGCCCTCAGCATTTCCCCACGTAGTGGCCTCCCTCCCACCCTACACAGAGCAGCAGAGAACATGGGCTATGGTCCAGGAGGAAGGAAACGATCCAAACATCCTGCAAGGGGGTCGCGGTGAGGAAAGAGCCGTGTGGGTGTGGGTGAGTGGGTGCCAGCTCCTGTAGACTCTCAGAGATATTGAAAAGGCAACAACTGAAAAAGAGGGCCTCAAGTTCCTGTAGTAAGAAAGTGAGGGTCTGGAGAGACAGCCCAGTGGTTTAGGGCACTTTCTGCCTAGAGTAGGGTTCCCAGCAACTGCTGAGTGGCCTATAACCATATATAACTCCAGCACCAGGAGATCTGACAGCCTTTTCAGGCTTCCAAAGGCATCTGCAATACCTCTCTCTCTCTCCCTCCTCCTCCCCCTCCCCTCTCCCCTCTTTCTCACCCCCCCCTACATAATCTTTTATAATCTTTTTTCAGTTTTTAAAGAAATATCTAGGGACTAGAGAGGTGGCTCAGTGGGTAAGAGCACTGGCTGCTCTTGCAGAGGACACACCCAGCTTCAATCCCCAGCGACCACAGGCAGCTCCCAACTGTCTGTCACACCTGTTCTAAGGGAATGACACACATGCAGGCAAATGACTAATGTGCATACAATACAGATTTTAAAAAGAGGAGACAGCTTGTCTTTGTCCCATAAATCCCCCAGGAGGCCTTATGATACCCTCGTAGGCTATTCTCTCCCTCTCCCTCTCTCCTTCACTCCCTCCCTCTCCCTTCCTCCCTCCCTCTACAGGTATGTTTGCACGTATGTCTATTTACCACATGTATGCCTGGTCCCCTCAGAGACCCTGGGACTGGAGTTACTGTTGTGAGCCACGACGTGGGTGCTAAGAATTGAACCCGAGTCCTCCTAAAGCGCATCTCTCTAGTCCCTGGTTTCCTCTTCAACCTCTGTTGCTTACTTCCATTTCAATACTCATCAGGTGTCTGATTGTGCAGAGTCCTGGGAACGGAGTAGACAGATTCCTGAGCTGCCTCTCAGGCACCCTGCATGTGGCACCGCACCCTCTCTCCACACTCAACTCCAAGCCCAAGTGCCCACTGTGGGAATCTTATACAATTTCCAGAGTGCACCAGTCCACCTGCAGCCCTTCCTCTGCCGTCTCTCCTCTTATGCGCCCCCAGCCGAGGCTTAGAGATCCATCTAGAGCCTTCCCCCAGTGTCCCAGGGGAGGTTGGTCCTGCCGTACCCTAAGTATCTTGTAGCTGGGGCGAGGAAGCTTGTGAACGGTATCACTGTAAACTACTACACAGGTACAGAAGCATGACTAAGGGGAGTGGAGCCTACCAGAGTCTCCAGAGACAGCTGTCACCGTGTGCCATCCAATGCCATCTGCTCTTCCTAATGAGAAAGGGGTGGCTGGGAGCTTGACTGCTGCAGTGGGGCAGGGACTGCAGAGTGACAGCCTACGAATTGTAAGGCCTGCTCATGAGACGTCCAGACCGCCTAGTTCTTGCCTTCGGGTGCCCTCCCTTGGATCCTGGGCCCACGCTGTGAGGAAGCCCTGACCACATGCACGAGTGTGCTTTTGCTGGCTCTGCAGCTCCGGCACAGGGCTCAGCTGACGGCAAGCACCACTCGCGTGGTGAGAGCATCCTGAGGACTTTCCTCTGTAGCCCTGGGATCTTCCAGCTGAGGCTCCAGATGTCATAGAACAGTGACATGCTATACTAATCATGTCTTGTTCCTTAGCAACTGTGAGGCGCGGCACCGAGTGCTGTGCCATGCAAGCTTGTAGTGGTTTTACGCTGCTCGCACTCCAAATCCAAGCCTTGTAGCTGGCACCCACCGGGTGCTTTTAGTAGTCATGGCCCGAATGGCTGAAGTCTAGCAACTAGGATTAATCTTGACTGTCAAGATGAATCATCTAGGGGACAAAGCCCTGAGTACGTCTATGACGGTGTTTGCAGAGAGGCAGAACCTGATCGTGGGAAGAAACTGAATGAAAGGGAGAAAGTGAGTTGTGCACCACAGTTTATCTGCTTTATGGCACCAACACAGTGACCAGCCGCTTCCCTCCCTGAGGCCACGCCTTCCCCACCATGATGGACTGAACCTTAAATTCCCGGGAACCAAACATGCTTCCTCTCTCTGGGTTGCTTCGTCAACTATCTTGTCCCAACAAGGAGAAAAGGGACTCACACAGCAGGTGATGATCCCAGTCTGGCCTTTCCATCACGGCCATCTTTCCTTTATTCTCTCTCCAGAGCTCCACAGCTCACAGGGAACCCAAGGTATCCTGCCTCCGTGACATTACTGAGTCTTAAAGCAACCTACCCTGTAAGCTTCCCGAGATCCTCAAGTTCCTACTCCTCTAGCTGCTTTGAGTTGGGATTTCCAGTACTGACCTTCTGGGCCTTCAGATTCGTGTGTGTGTGTGTGTGTGTGTAAAATCGTTCTTGCTGCATATGCACACGTGCACACACCGGAGCATGCATGTCAGAGGACTGCTTCGTGGACTTGGTTTTTCCCTTCTACCTTTATGGGTCTGAATGTGGGTCAGCAGGTTAGGATAGAGCGTGCATTGCCTGAGCCACCTCGATGCCCCTGCTTCAAAAATGTTTGTGTTCTCTCTGTGCTGTACGCCGTTATTCACATCCCCCACATGAAGGAGCTGAGGATGAGTGGGGGCCAATAACAATAAAGAGGGGACCTGACTGTAGTTTGTCCAACGCCAAGCTTATGGAATGCTGATTAACATAGGAAAGTTTGTGTGATTGTCCAAGCCTAAGCCTTGGCTGCAGACACCCTGAGTCAGAGGCGTGATCGATCCCATTGAGGTTAGAGAAGCGAAGCATCAACCTCTGGAGAGAGGATGTGGCTTGCTCAAGCTCCCACAATAAAGGGACGAGTTGATCTTCACAAGCAAGTCATGTGAACTCTTCTGCCTCCTTAAAAACCAATCACTTCCATTGACTGTGCTCTCAAATGCAGGCATGTGAGCTGTCCTTGGGGAGTGTCATTATTACCCCATTATACAGACAGGAAACAGACTCAATGGATTAAACTCAAGGTTGGGGACTTCACTAGGTTGAAGATGAGACCAGGCTACTGGGTGTTCCTAAGGAGACTCGTAGAGCCATAGTACACTCCTTCCTGAGTAGTGTAGTTCCTGAAAGCTTAAAATTCAGGAAAGACTTAGGCCCTTACCTACCTCTTTGGGTTCCAGAATGACATGGTACCTCCATCTGCATCTACTCCCAGCCTTTGTCTCCCTTTTCTCCTTCATTGAGTTTCCCAGGCATCCCCATCTTTAACCAAGTGCAAGCAAGAATGATCTTAACACTTTTATTCCAGTGTCTTCTTATCCAAAGAGACGGCTACAGCTCTTGTCCTGGAATTTAGCTTTGGGGGCAGTCAGAAGAGGGTCTTCTGGAGTCCTTAGACTGTAGTAAAAGGCTGCCTTCTGCTACAAGTGGGAAAAGAAATGGTTTCTTGTCTTAAATTGCACACTCTGCTTGTAGAAACAGAAGTTGACCAGCACCAGAAGACTGCAGCTTCATCTCTAAAACTTTACATTCCTAAATTCACATGTGCAGAGATCCTGTGGCTCTGAGATTGCTCTGCCCTCCCACAGAGATGTCTACTATTCCTTGCCTCTCTACTTGTGTCAACATGTTCCAGACACAGAAAACTACTCTTAACAGAGGTGTGGGAAGGCCACAGGGTGTGCTCTGCCCACATGGCACCTGTTGCCAGGTTAGTGATGAGAGGAATCAGTTTCTTCCTGCACAGCCCACGCCTGTATCTCTGACGAGTTCACACCCACCAGGCTCTGCCTCAAGCTTCTCTGCCTCAGAAGGGCAAGCAGCTCTTCATGAGTGCCAGGCAGCTGTAGGTCATTCAGCGATGGGCTGGTGACGGGCATCAACCCTCCCAGCAGCTGTCTCTCTGCCTCCTGCAGTCAAAGGCCAGTTGGAACTTATTAACGCCACAGTCACCCTGTCCCTCACAGCCCCTCTGGCTCTTCCTCTCCTCCAAACCCGTTATTTCCTATCATCTCCCTATCTCTGGAAAAGCCCGTCCTAGTGCATGTCCCCACTGAGACAGCTGTTGAGCGCCATGGTCCCTCAGTTGTAGGGACTCTGTGTTGCCTTGTCCTCTGGCAGTTGTGGAGGAATAGGGCTAATCTCTGAAGCTAGATGGGATTAACAGTGCACCCCTCCCTTGGAAGACACTGGGAGCTTCCCAAGAGAGCCCTTGAGAAATTCCAAAAGAACCCAGGCTCTGCCCCACACCTCAGAGTCTCTTGGGACTGACCCCTACACTTTAAAAAGCCCTCCAGGAAGTGGCCAAGGCTGAGAAGCACCACTTTAGTGACAAGAACTGAGCTTGTGGTCACTGTGGTCCCCTCTCCACTCCCTCTCTGGACTACAGTAGCCTTAGCAACGGCTCAGTGGTTGTCACTAGTGGCTGGAAGGAGGGGCTCTAAGACACCACCACTGGAAAGGCTGAGTCAGAGAAGCCTCTCACATGGCTGATCCCCTCACTCGGGCACCCTCAGTTGGTAATACCTGCCACTATTTACTAGAGACTGGGCGGCTGCTCCTGCAGACCATTCTACTTTAAAACCCAATACTAGTCGGTTTCCTGAATTCTCTCCAGCCTGGTTGACACATTTTTTTTTCCATCTTGTGGCCCATGCCTTTCCACCCTTCACATTCCCCACTGCTGCTGTTGAGGCCCTGTGAGCATGTGGGCCACAGCATAAGTAGCCATGAACTCTTCGGCTTCTGGGTATGACCATAGCAGCTTTGCTGAGCATTGAGCTCTGAACCTGTATGGTCTGGGCTAGGCTGGTCTGAGGCGCCTCCCGCAGGTCACTGACATGATAGCTTGTGACCACATGACTGCCTACTATGTGCTGATGACCTCTCTGAAGTAAGGAACAATTACCATTCCCCATACAGCAGACACAGTGCGTCCTGACACCCAGTAGGTAGGAAACATGGAGCCATGAGCCAGGTGTGTCGTGGGAGAAGGCTGAAAAGTGTACTGACAAACAGGGAAGGACTGGCCTCTCACCCTGCAGTACTTTACTCAGGAGACAGAGTGCCATCAGCCAGTGAAGAACACCACTGGCCAAGGACCATTTTAGGCCCTTCCTGATGGTCTAATATAGAACCAATGGGAAAAAGAGTGACATCCTTGGGGGCCATCTAGTCTTGGACTGGCATTCCTGTCTACAGCTGAGGTTATATCTGCACATGATAGCCATCTGGGCAATGCACAATGTCCACCCTGCACCCACACTGACAAACTAGTCGTAGTAAAATGTTTTCACATAGTGTAGAGCCAGCTACTAGAATACATGGATGAGATGCAGAGGTGTGTTGCAATATGTGTTCTGCTGCATTGGAGGGGGTAAGGCCCTGCCCGATCCCCAAACCTCTTCCTATCCTGTTTCCTTCTCCTCTCTTGTGCCATGTGAGGCAAAAGAACAGAGAGGAGAAATGTTCTCTATGCCAGTTTGTAGCATGCAGAATTGCTGGGGGGGGGGGCGGATAGAGTCCTGAAAACTGCTGGGGTTTCCTTGATCATCTTTTGCCAGACTTCTAGAGTTCTAAAGCAGCCCAGAGCTACTGCACTGCCAAGAAACTTTCACCTAAAGGGAACCAACACCAAGCAAGGGCCTCTGAGAGGACCAGCCATGAGTAGAGATATATCACCCTCTAGTGGCAAGGTGTGGGTATGGTACCTTCTAGCACCTAGAGACTTTCGTGCAGCCTGGTATGACATTGCAGGCTGCCTTGCTGCCCATTCCTGGCAGTGCATCTTCAGGAATGGAAGGGGCAGGTTGGGAGAGCTGGGACTATAGCCACATAAGGAGCTGGCTTCTCTGGAAAGCCATTATGACTTAGCCCACTGTCTGCGAAGCAGGCATATCACAGTATCTAACTCAGAGGGTTGGGAAGACTCTCCTACACAAACGGCTTTGGGGAGGCTGGTAGTACTAAGGGTCTGGTCTTGGCCTGAGGACAGGTGACACCCCATCCTATTCAGCCAGCAACACATTCATCTCCCACTGCGAGTTACAGGAGGGACTCCCAGGGTTATGTCAGCAGGGCTTTACGACCTGTGTTCAAGTTTTCCTGATATGACATGCCTCTATCTTCATGTTTACAGTCCTAATTTTGTATTTCAGTCTTACCTATTTCCTTTTATGTATATGATGTTTTGCCTGTGTGTATTTCTGTGCACAACCCATGTGTGCATCTTGGACTCTCCTAAGTCAGAAGAGGGCACTGAATTTTCTGGAACTGTAGTGTGTAGTTAATATGGTTTTGAGTGACCACATGGTGCTGGGACTCAAACCCAGGCCCCTTGGGAGAGCAGCCAGTGCTAACTGCTAAGCCCTTACCCCAGGCCCTACATCTTTGCTTTTATTTATTATGGGACCTGCATTGCTGGTGAAACACAGTACAGTGGAAATGCCAGGCTAGCACTCTGGCACCAGGTGACAGCCCCAGCCCTTAGATGTTTCTAAGCCCTCAACTCTTCTAGGCTGAGGAAGGCTACACTAAGACTTCATTGGGAACTTGCCAGGTCTTGCTCTTTGCACATATATGCAAAAGCTGGTTCCAGACTCTTCCCAATGCTATCATCTTCAAGAGAACAGCTATCTAGGTTGCAGCTCCAACAAACACATGGCAGATTACCTGGGAACCTTAAGAACTGTCAATCAGGTCTGGGATGTCCCAAGAGCCTATACTTTCTTTCACATTCTCCAGCTGCTTCTGAGACAGCTAGCTACCCAGTCTATGGCTCTGAAACAGTGTATATGAATGCTTCTAGCCTAGGAACAAAGGGGTAGTCATGACAAAGAAGGCAAGCGCTTCTTTAAGGTTTTCTAAATAAACCTCAACTTTATTCAGCTGACATGTTCTGAAAACAAGGGGTGTAAATATAATTGCCAATCAAAGCTATTTAAATTCAACAGAGCACGCTGGCTTTTGAGAAAGAGCCTGAAATGAAACCTGTAAAAGCTACTATTTACTTGGTCCTTGGATTTAGTATTCCTTTAAGTGGCCATACATTCAGTATACATCTACTTAGTCTTAGATTCCTTCTGGCACCCTACCTGTTTCAAACCCTGTCACTTAGACTACTGCACCCAGGTGCACACACCATCTGCTAGCTGCAGCTTCTGATGAGCTCCAGTAAGGACGCAGCCTCCTCCACTAGAGGGCATCCCACTCAGGCCTTCCCTCTGCTGGACAGTTCACCCAATCAGGTCAGAGTCATCTCACAAGGCACTGAATGGAAAGGGAGGGCAGCCTAGGTAACCAGCTCAATGTCCCCTTGGAGTCCAGATCCTCTGCTTCCATTCCCTGCCCCCAGGCAGCAGTGCTGACCTCACCACAAATTCATTCCGATGGGAGACCTGGCTGTGAAAGTGGGACATCAAGTTCACTAACGCCAAGGGTTGCTACAAAGGTGGAAAACCATTATGTACTACAAAACACTGCCCCAACAGTCAACGAAGGGCAGGGGCAGGGGCCTTTGCTGCCCATATTTTGAGTTCAAATGGCTCAATTACAACTTGTACATCTTCCAAAGCATGCTGTCTGGTGGAATCTTCAGGTGCCAGGGGCCACAGGAGTCAGGCCTGTGGAGTATAAACTCTATGGCCAGCCAAGAGCCCATGCCCGACTGCCTCCCCAAAGTGAGACCTAGGTCTGGAGGTGCTGCAGGCCTCCTGTCTTCTAGGGCCAGTGTTTCCACGCTGCACGACTAGCAGTTCTCCTAGCAGGGCCACATTCCTCCTTTCTGGCTAGTTATGGCACATTTAACCTAAAGGGAAAGAGCGACAGACATTGCATCTGACCAGAACTGACCGAGTACCCAGGAAACTCAGGTTTAAAGTGTGTACAGTTGAGAAAGTTTCCCAAAAGGATGCCACAGATATACCTGAGACCAATCCTGCTACTCAAAGGGAGGGGTGAGATCTAACACCTACTGTGAAGAGGGAGACGGCAGAGGACACTTAAGCAAACAGAGGAAGTAGGTAGGGCAACCAAAGGAAGGATTAATACTGACCAGTTTCCAGTTCTTAGGAATTCTGGCATCTGTTTTTAGTAGCCACACTAGGAGGCTACTAAATTTAGAAGTGTTTGGGTGGGCAGGGCTTGTGACTAGATCGTTCTAGTACTTGCAAAGATTAATCACAATGTGTGCTCAAGATACATTAACTTTCAAACAAATTCTGCATTACACCAGGTATTGACACAGCCTTAATCACGGCTGGGAAAAGTAAAAATGACGTGGTCCCTGAAACGGTCTCACAAAAACATACTTACCAGGGACATCCCTAGATGGCCTATAAGGGTTGGGGAAAATGGATACTTAGCTAATTGATATATTGCTAATATATTTCAAGGGACAGATAGTCAAAGAATTTGAGATGGCAGAACTAGACGAAGCTGTAACTGACAAGTCGCCCTTTGCTCATGACTACTTTCAGAGAGGCAAAGGCGCATCTGTCAAGCCCGGGTGGAGGTGCCAAGCTCCTGTCTGGCCTGTAAGAGCCAATTGCTGTATTAACTGGAAGACACTGGTGACTCGGGGCTTCAGTGTCCACACTGAACACTCTCTGGGAACACTGCATGCCTCCCTTCAGGAAGGACAAACACCCAGCAACCATGGCATGGAAACACTACATTATCAGCAGCAGCACTGATGTCTCCACTTCCCTGGAGTAGCTGCTTCCAGGAAAGGGTGCTGGTGTTAGCAGTTAGTCACCTGCATGTCATGTTTTCTTAGGGGCTGGGGCCGGGCACTGGCTAGGAGCAGGGATGTGAGAACTGATCTATCCCAGATGGCACAGGGAAAGACCTCTCTCCTCATCTCACTTGTGCTCCAGCCCATCCATCAGGAGTGAAGACTGGACAGTCCTGTGTGCAAGCCTCATCATACACGCTTTCCAGGGCGAGCATCAGCTGTGTGGACAAACCACAAAACCCAGCTATCCCTCCTCCCAATGAAAGCCAGAGAACAGGGTCTTGACCCACTTCCTAAGCACCACGCATCTTGGTGACCCTAGGTCCTACTCCCCAGATGTCAAAGAAAACAAAGCAGGTTTGATACTAAGCCACGATTAGTCCTGGGGGGGAGAGGTGTCTTCACAGTTAAGGTATACGTTTCAAAAGGGCCTTCCAGTCCACGTCTTGCTTGCACATGCGCACACAATGGGAAGGCTGTCCCGGGCTGGGCATGACTGGCTCATGTCAGGTACTGCACCACAAGGAACATGACTGCGCAAGTAAGCAGCATCCCGCCGACCATGAAGTACTTGTCCTGGAAGGCCCGCTTCTCGATCAGCCTCATCACTGTGTTGGACAAGCCCAGCATGTTGGCAATGTCAAGGATCTTTTTCTGAGTCCCCTGGAGAGATGAGAAGAGAAAGAAAAACAGGTCAGCCTCATTGTCAAGGGCGGTTAAAGGTCACCACAAGCCAGGGTTTTACTAACAGACACTCTTCTCGGTCATGCCCAGAGAAGGCGAAAGCAACATTCACCAGAAATAGATTCATTCTGCCAACTAAGTGTATGGTCAAAGGGTAAGAAGCCTTTTATACAAATGGTGCTGGAACTGGTTACATAGCATATATACGCACCATACATGTACATAAGTACAGTTCACACATAGTAAAAAAAGTAAACCTTGATTCACATTGCATACAAAAATTGGGGCTATGAGATGGCTCAGTGGGTAGGTATTCTTGCTGTACAGGCATAAGGACCTGAGTCTGGAGCCCCAGAATCCATGTAAAACACCAGGTCAAACACTGAGACAGGATGATTGCTGGGGCTTGCTGGCCACCAGTCTAGCTCCAGACTCAGTGACAGGCAGTGTCAGAGAGTGATGGAGGACACCTGTGCACACACTCACACATTATGATATAGGTACATGTCTCAGCAATAAAAAGGACCTAATTAGCATATGTAACCAAACATGTCATAACATGAATGAACCTTTAAAACAGAGGAAGAAGCCACATACAATGGTATAAATACAATCATATGAAGTTCAGTAGCTGGTATACCAATATAAGAGGAATTTCTTCAACCTTTGACACTACTTTTTTATACCTAAATCAATTTATGACAACTGTTTTGCATACTATACCAGCAGACAAATCCCTCTGCTAATCACAGATAAATTAATTACACACAACAGTCTTTTCTGGAGCTCAGTAAATTTTTTAGAGGCAAAGTGGCTCAGATGGGAACAAACAAGCTCAGAAAACTAGAGGGAAAAACCAAGATTACTTACACAATCTGCCATGCCTGTCTTTTAATATTATTTTTGCTTGTCTTCAAGATAGGGTCCCCTTTAGTAGTTCAGGCTGGTCTGGAGCTCACGGTCCTCCTCCCTCATGCTCCCCAGGGCTAGGATTGATTCTAGGCATGTGCTCCATACCCAGCCTTTCCCAGCCTTCAAATATGCAAGTGTCTACTGTGTGCATCCAAAGTAAAACTCTCACAGCGTTAGGTGGAGGCTGCTGTGGACTGGAGTGAACGGAAGGGCCTGTGACAGAGGTGTAAGGTGAGCAGAGGGCAGATGCCAGGCAGACTAGACAAGTCAGGTCTTGCTAGGATTAGGTCACTCATACTTTATCATGTTCTATTTTGTTCCATATTTGCTTGCTCCACCACTCTGTAATTAAGGCAAAGGAGTTCAACTAGTCTTCAACACATCTTACTCCAACATTTTCACTTTTCTGAAAATAAATACAACTAATTTCTCCATACAACTTAAATATATATATTTATTTATATGTATGTGTGTGTACCACATGCATGCAAGAGCCTGCAGAGGTCAGAAGAGGAATTGGATACCCTGGAACTGGAGTTTTAGATGATTAACCACAATGTGGGTGCTGGGACCAAAGCTGGGTCCCCAGAACAGTAGTTCTAGTCTGCTGAGAGACCTGCCCTACATACCATTATTCTTAAGATGAAGCGTAAAGCAGCTGACCCCGGGGCCAAGGCACAGCTATTGCTTTTGGGCACAGGATTGATAGATGAGTCACTGGACAGTGGTAAGAAGCAGCAGCTAGTATTAATAGGTCTTCTCCAGAAAGGCTTACACACAGCCTGAGACCCTGCTAGCATAGCAGCTCGAAGCAGGAATTGCTACAATAGAGATATTCAACGTTGAGCAGTTCTGGGGAATCACAGCTCCCAAGCACCTCCATTTTAGCTTTGCAATAATGTCTCAGGCTGCTTTCATTTACACACAGAATATAATCAAATGTGGCAGAGTCTTTTTCGGCAGCACCCTTGCCTTATGAGCTGTGCTGTTGTCAAGGGCCCCATTGCCTGAAATGCTCCATCACTACCAGTTTCCTGAAAATTGCTGCAACGGTTGACACACAAACATTACCCAAACACACAAACAGCACCAACTGGGTTCATGCTCAACCATCTTCCTGTGAACACTTAGGAAATATCTTATATATTCTCAAAAGCTATGTGAAAAAACTTTCTCAGCTCCCTAGCTCCAGCAATCCTTGATAATGACTTGTCACTTTGTAGAGTGACTCTTTAGGGCTTCTACTGAGTGAGTTAGAGTCAGTGTTCACAAGGGAGTTTGAAGTGGGAAAGAAGCAAAGACAGAAATATGGCAAAGTCTGGGCATGGTGGTGCACACATTTAACCCTGCAACTGGGAGGCCGAAGCAGGCAGATCTCTGTATGAGGTCCAAGGCTATCCAGGGACACACAGAGAGATCCTGTAGAAAGAAAGAAAGAGAGAGAGAGAGAGAGAGAGAGAGAGAGAGAGAGAGAGAGAGAGAGAGAGAGAAAGAGAGAGAGAGAGAGAGGGGGGAAGGGAGGGGAAGGGAAGGAAAGGAAGAAGGAAGGAAGGAAAGAAGAAAGAAAGAAGAGAGGGAGGGAGGGAGAGAGAGAGAGAGGAGAAGGAAGGAAGGAAGGAAGGAAGGAAGGAAGGAAGGAAGGAAGGAAGGAAGGAGAGCATAAAAACAGAAAATGCTTCCTCTACAAACATAAATGCTGCCGTGCATCACAAACAACTGTCACGCACATGGCCAGCTCTTTCTCATTGCTTTCTAATTCTTAAGTGTATATTCAGTTTCTTATGAAATAACAAAACAAAGTACAGGGTCAAGACACATGGCACCCACTGTGCTTAGACAATGGTCTAGCCTTCAGCCCCACATTCATTTTCTAAGAGGAAGTAATAAGCTACTGAGAGTAGACGCCAGGCAAAGGAGATGCAAAGTAACATGAACAGGAATTCAGAGCCCTTGGTCCACCCAGACACGGATCAACAAACCAACAAGCCTCATCAAGAAGGATTCTGAGCCAGGAATGGTGGTGCATACCTTTAATCGCAATGTCTAGGATGCAGAGGCAGGCAGATAGGCGGATCCCTGTGAGTTTAAGGACTGTCTAGTCTATATAGCAAGTTCCAGGTCAAGCTAATGCTACATAATGCAACACTTGTCTCAAAAACCAAAGAAAGGAATATTGGGCTGGGAATGTGGCCCACTGGTAGAGTGACTTTACATTTGGTTCTCTATATTGCAAAGAAAAATAAAATGGAGGTTTCAAGTCAAATTTGTCTACTGCCAGAGGAAATTTGAAAAAGTCTCACGACAGTGAGAAAATGAGAGCTGTACTGAAGATCCTGCCTTAGGATGGAAGTACAGACTACTCTGTGGTCATGCCTTCCAAGTCATCTGAAAGTGACCATCAATTCCATAAAGTACCTATTTCCAACCATAAAATCAAAGTCATTGTAGCAGTTCTTTCACGCTTCCCTGTTCCTCTGAAATGGTTTAGAAAGAAAATTCCCCGGCCCAGGCATGAGGCACGACAGGCAGGAGGAGGATGCAGAGAAAACTCAATCGGAAATCACAAGGGTCAAGGTCTACCACATGAACAGCTCCCTGGCAAGCCACCTCTGCTAACAGCACATGGATCCCTTGGTGAGGCCAGGCTTCAGGGGGAAGCTAACACTCCATCGATAGCCTCAACCATACTAGCTCTGCATCCGTGCCATGTGGACGGATGCCTTTTGTAAGTCTTGACTTTCCCTGAGCTGCAGAAAAGGTCAGTTCTCTACGAGAAAAAAAAAAAGGCAGGTGGCCAACTGTAGAGATCTGTGTAGACCCTTTCAGTGACTATTCTGAAGGGGGAGCACCTCCTGGGCCATTGGAAATCCTGTGACTGTCAGCAGGAGGTGAGCATCAACAGCCTATCTATTCCTCTCCCTGGTACAGATGGTAGGAGCTGCTCAGAAACACACCAGAGCCTACAGAGCAGACAACTCTATGTGCTCCAATAAAAACTAAGATAACGGTCACTTTTCACAGCCCAGTGGCTGGCGGGGCTTTATTCTAGGGGATCACACCCTGATAACAAAGAGAGCCCACACCCCCAGAGCCATCAGGGCTGATACAGGAAAAGACTGTGGCTGAAACGCCATGACTGACAGCAATCTATGAAATGTTTCTGTAAGCCACTCCCAGGGGTCAGGGTCTCTGCAGTATAAACAAGGCAGGCTTCTTGGAACACCTGTGGCTATGAGAAGAAGCATGAGGACCTCCCTGTGCACTCCACAAGCGAAATCCCAGAGAAAACCACCTAAGAAGACTGCCATGCCTTCATTCTTCAAAGAGCAAATGGAAAGATGCCTTTCTCAGCCTGCCATTGGTCCCTTCATGGCAACCTCATTTCATGCAGAGTCAGTAGAAGGGCAAGGACTAGCTATCAAGAAATGCCACTGCATTCCTTACATGCACTGGCAAACTTGCAAGTTCAAGGGCTTGGGCTCACTGTCACATGGGAGCTGGGGACACAGACAATACAAGCACAGAGCTAAACTATACGACAAGGACAACATAAGAGGCCTTCTCTCTATTCTCCAGCAGGGGCCCCACCTTCAAGGTCAGTCTCTGGGCCCTCAGTCCCTCCAGAATACTGTGCCCGCCTCCAATGAGGTCATCCATGCCGTGGTGAATGTTCTGGAGGGAGGAGTTAAACTGCAGTGATTCATCCATGGGAATGGTGGTGTCAGAGTCCTGTGAAAGAAATGCAGGCACCTGATTAACTTTGCTTGCCAGTCAGCTCCTGGGGTCTGGCCAAAGGTCAAGCCAGAAGAGCTAGACGAATGCAAGATTCAGAGAGTCCAACAGGGAAGAAAAGGCAAAGCAAGGGTGTGTGTGTGTAAGGGGCGGGGTCTGCTCACACAGCAGCAGAAGAAGTGTCAGACCCAGAACTCTCCAGATGAGTTCTGCTGTAGTGTTGATTTCTTCATCTGTCACATTTCCCCACTGAGGAAAACCTGGCTATTCCTCCCAGACTTCATTCATTTCTCCTAAAGGTTTTTTCTGGCTCCTCCCAGAGATAGCTTCTCAAACGTTCCTGTACAGGGCTTCTTGCTCATGTGCTTTTGCATGTTTGCTTCTGTTCTTTAGCTACTTTATCTATAGCTTATCCCTCCAGTTAGACTGAGACTACAGATCAAAGGGGCAGTGCTTTCTACTGAAGGCCAAAGGGTGTTCAGGATGGGAACACAGCTCTGAGGAGCCAGAAAAAGGTTGTTAAAGAAAGAAAGGGCAGTGGAAAAGAAAGAGGACTACAGACTGAGCACAGGTTATCTGAGATGCTTGGGAACTAAGTGCCTCAGATCTCAGGACTTTGTAGACTTTGGAATGGATTTATCTACTAAGCACTCCTTTGGATTCTGGCCTTTCCGACTGAAGATGCCCTATTAGTACAGACCAAGTCCTTTTACTTCATAGGTGCATATCTCTAACTCACGCAGCTTGCTGGGAGTTATTCCTGATCTCCCCATTTTGCAGATAAAGAAGATGAAACCCAGAAAGATGGAATAACTTGTCCAGATAGGTAAGATCCCAGGGCTGGGTACACAGCCAACTCTCAATTTCAACTACACTGTAGACAGAAACACTGAGAGCGAGCCTGGTGGCTCTAACCGCACACAGACTGGGCTGGGGAGAGGGCCAAGTCGTCACTAGCAGTGATTGACTCTCCTTCCTGCTGTCTGACCCATACAACCTCCTGCCAGGCAGTGCCCCTCCACCACAGAAACCCCGATTCCCACTGGCGGGTGATTAACCATTTGTTCTGCTGCTCAAGTTCAGAACCAGCCTTATGTGGACATTTTGAGTCTCCCTGCTAACATGGAAGCTCCTCAAAGGAAGGAGCTATGTTTAGTAATCTTCTCAAGTGTTTTACTTGGTACCTTGGTGTTAAGGCTAGTGTTTAAAAACCTGCGTTGCCTAGCCATCTGAAGAGGGAAGCGTGCTAGTCTGCTCTCTTTTAGACTAGGTAAAGTGACTTGAAGAAGCTTCATTTGCTGAGTCAATGTTTATGAGCAGCCAGGTGAATGTGGTGCCACATCAAGCTGGCAATCAACAAAATCATCCTGAGAGGTCACGTCTAGCCTAAAAATGCCTGAGTGTGACATATCATGCCGTAGCTATCTCACTCAGTAGCTTACAGCACTGCATTTGTGAGTTGTTAATCACCACAGTCTGCCTGCCCACCTGCTCAAGAAAAACCAACCGGAAGCACTGGGAGAAACGCACTGCACTGCGGCAGGGCACGGAGCAAAGGTTTAAACATCTGCCAGTGGGAATCGGGGTTTCCGTGGTGGAGGGGCACTGCCTGGCAGGAGGTTGTGCAGGTCAGACAGCAGGAAAGAGAGCACTCACTGCTGGTGACGACTTGGCCCTCTCCCCAGTGCAGTCTGTGTGCGGTTAGAGCCACCAGGCTCACTTGCAGTGTTTCTGTCTACAGTGTGGCTTTACACACGTGTTAAGCCAGGAATTCTACTGGCAGATTTAGAAATGACAAAATATGAAACCTAAATCCACCCTGCTTGGTAGAACACACTACATAAGTCCCTGAAAAGGGCCAGTAGGTTGTACTTGCAGAGAATGAGCCAACTGAGGGTAGAGGACAGAGCAGGGTTTCTAAGAGATCAAATGTGCAAACCAACAGGCTATTCTAAAGACTGAAGTCAAGCAATCCATCTAACACTAAACATCTGTTAACAAATTCCTCCAAATTGCCATTCAAACCAGGGGCAGAGATATTTTAATGCATCTGAGGCTGGAACCACACACACACACACACACACAGCACAATGGCAAGTGCCTGGAGGCAACTTTCCGATGCTGTCGGCTCTCCAGATGGGTTAAGTTCTAATCATCTGTCTCGATCTGATCACAAAAGCCTCTCGACCATGTGAGCTCCTACTCTGCAGTGGACTAGTCAAACCAGGTCATTTTCGTCTGCCCACTGCTTCGGTTTAACTGCTTCCTCCTCCGGTTTTTGTGTTTGGAGAGAAATCCCCCACCCAGGCACGGTCTTAGTGGCAATGCACAAAGTCCCAACCTTTCCACTTGGGTCTCCTCCTGAGTCGGCTTCAGGCACCCCACTAAGAGGTGAGGCCTGTTACCTGCACTCAGTCCTGATCTGTCAGGAGCCTGACAACCCCCAGAATCTGGCTTACGTTAGTGGTGAAGGTGCGAGACAGGAGCTCATCTCGCTGTCTCTCCTGCTGCTCCTTGACTTGGCGCCGGTGCTGAAAATTCCTGAGGGCAGTCTGCAAGTGCTGGACATCATACTTTAGCTGGTCGACACGGCTGGAGTTAATGGAGACAGAGATTAAATCCTAGGAGCTGGGGTTGGCACACTTTGAGGCAGCCTGGCTTTATACTCCCTTCTCCCCACAGGGCCCCCGCTCGCCTAAACAAAGATGTTGACTCAAGCAGAAGCCTGTGGCTATGGTGAGTACAATCACGCACAATTCCAGAAGCTTTACTTAAATGTCTGCTGGACTCTGGCTTTTCAGAGAACAGGTGACAGGAAGCAGGCTTGATGACCCCTTCCTGACCTTCCGAGGGTTATACTATACTCCTGGAAGAAGCCCAAGGGCAGCTCTAAGGTAGAGCAGCCATGAAGTTTCATGAAACTTTTGGGAGTAGGGGTTGGAGTGGTGATGAGGGTAGTTTTCCTTTGAATTTCACGGTGGAGTATCAAAGATTCGATCAGTACTTCATTATAAGCAGACTGATTGAAGCGATTAGGAGTACAAATGCATTTCAGCCCAGCAGACGCCAGTGGGAACCAAACAGCAGAGCCAAACTCCCCAGCAGTACTAAGCTTTTGGTGACCAGGGGTCTGGTCACAAAATGCATATTGTCAAAATTACCTCATAGAGACAATGGATTATAATCACTTCCAATGAAATAAGGGACCATGATCACGGATCCACATACTTTTTAATTTGGAGGGTCTATTGCTTATGGCTCAGTGGTTAAGAACACTGACTGCTCTTCCAAAGATCCTAAGTTCAAAACTCAGCAACCACATGATGGCTCACAACCATCTGTAACGGGATCTGACACCCTCTTCTGGTGTGTCTGAAGACAGCTACAGTGTACTTACATATAATATAAATAAATCTTTAAAAAAATAAGAACTGTGTATTTTAGGGAGACTTTACCTTCACACAGACTTCATTTCTTTAGTATGTACCCAGATTTTCAGAATATTCTATAGCTTCCAACGGGAGAAAGGTCTGCTTTAGGGGCCTGCGGTATCAGAGCCATGTCAGGGATCAACACTCACAGTTTGGCATTCTGCCTTTTATTCGGGGGCTCCTTGCTTGACAAAATCTCCAGGCGCTCCAGATGGCTGAATATTTGCTCTATGCTTGCTTGGATTTCATTTTCTACTACTGCACAAAAGAGAAAGGAAAAAAAAGAATAACTGCTGGAAAAAAGATAATTAACTTAAAAGTGATAAATGTGCCTGGGCGTAGTGGCACACACCTTTAATCCCAGTACTTGGGAAGCAGAGGCAGGTGGCTCTCTCTGAATTCAAGGCCAGCCTGGTCTACAGAGAAAGTTCCAGGACAGCCAGAGCTACAGACACAGAAAAACCCTATGTCAACAAACAAAACAAAACAAAAAACTCAACAACAACGAAGTAAGAGTGATACACGTTTCTATAACACAAACTAAAACATACATATTCCATAAGGAACACAATGTACACAAAAATGAAATCAATATAAGGTATACCGTGTCTCAAAGCATGTGTATCTTTATGTCCATACATCCTTATATCCATACAGACACACATGCACACGCAGCTGTTAGTGCCCGGTTTTTAAAGTAGAAGGCATGTCTATAGACATAACTCCCCACCATTAGAAAATAAAATGAATATTTAAAGGTTGCCCATGTAACTCTGTTAGGTTAAATTTTCTGATATAGGTCTGTTTGAGATTGGTCTCAGATGTGGATTATAAATCCCTAGGAAAAAGATTGTCAACTGAACTCCTTATAGTAATGAGGCTAAAAGAAAAAAGTCATAAAGGAAAGGGGAAGATTAGTATGAAATATCCAGAGGCTTTCTGAAAGAATGGGTAGGCCGAGATGTGTTAGAGCCCTCAAAATAGACCACATATCAATCGGAAAGACCCGGGAAAGAACCCGAGAGGTAGAAAATATGATAGTCATTTTCCTTATCCCCTTGATAAAGCTGTCAAAATGACCTCTTTCCATTTCTAATCAGGCAACAGTGAGATTGCTGGGAAGGCAAACAAAGGCCAGTGGGCAGAGACTAAAGTGCACAGAGCACGCACCCAGGCGGCTGCCTTCCCCACAAGAAATGACAGCCCCAGGACCACCCTCTTCCTAGGCCCTCACACCTGCAGCAAACTCCGACAGTTTAGATTAGAGCACTGTAGGGTGCAAGCTAAGGGAAGGACCATGCTGGGGAGCCATGGAAAAAGAGGAAACAGAAAGAGGCCTGGCCAGAGCTGGGCAGGGAGGTGAAGAGCATCTGAGGGAGGTCTATAGGGCTGGCTCAGTAAGGTGCCTTTGGAACAAAACCAAAAAACTCCAAACCACAACCCACATGCTTCACAAAAGAAACTGTGGTGTGGGAACTAAACTAATTAATATTGCTAGTTGTCTGAATAATTCTAAGAAGCCAGAGTTCTCAGCTCAGAAGAGATGGCCAGTTCCAGGTCAACATGTCTGAATTTTCAGACTAAGTAATTAGATTAAGACAGATGGAGAGAGAACTTCCATTCCCATAGGGCCATGTCAGGTTGAGTGGAAGGGTAATGGGGGATAAAACTGGTGGGACTCCCAAAGGGCACAATCGGGGAAATCTATTGGCCATAGGGTTTTTCTGTCCATTCTAACAACTCATTCCATGCTGAGTCATTAAGCCCCCAGGGCAGAATGCAGTCAGGAAACCCATCCCATTAGCCCCGTGTCATCAGAGAAAGGACTCTGCTCTCCCTGGTTAATTACTCACAGTGCACAGACTGCTTGTCTGCCCTCTCCAGGCGTCCCATGTGAGACTGGATCTCCTGGACCAGCCTATCAAAGGAAGAGAGGAAATGAGTGAGACAGGAATAATCACTAGCACCTCAGTCAGGAAAGACAACTTTTTCTAATGCCATCTTACAACTGATTTAAGCTGACAGTGCTACTCAACTGTAAAATTTCTATGTGGCTCTTTGGGCCACCCATCATTGTTTTGAATATCCTAATGTTAATAATACTGCCAGCATTTGGTGAGTGCTTACTGTATCTGAGACACTGCTAAGTCAATAACCCCAAGAGGAAAAGCACTATCACTGCTCTCGTTTTATAAATAAAAACTGAAACCCAGAAAGGTCAAGTAAGTTGCTCAAGGCCACACAGCAGGTGATAAACCTCAACCAGTGTCCAGCCAATCCCACTTTCTGTTCTGCAACCCAATGTGCTGAGCACTGGTCTGCCTACCAAGAGTCAAAGGGCAAAGGAGATATAATCCTTGCCCCTGAGAAACAATGTAATTAGGAACTGACAGGCCAGATAGACATAAAAAAAATCCCGAGAAGATTTACGAGAAACCCAGCACACACAAGCAGAAACAAACAGAAAGTTAAGGGAGTTGTGTACAGTGCAACCAAAGAGATGGGAAGGCTGGGGCTAAGAAAGTGTAAATTGGAGTTTTGTGGGTAGAAGGAGTTGTATTTGATTGGTTTTCAGACAATATCTCATTTACAAAGCCCAGGCTTGCCTTGAACTTGTGATCCTCCTGCCTTAGCCTACACAGTGCTAGGATTACAGTCGTGCATGCCACCATGTAGGATTTGAATGCAGGTCTGAGCATCACTTTTAAGAAGGTAGAATGAGGTTTAGTGAAGAAAGGTTGGAAGACCATGGTCTGCAGAAGGCATGCAAGGCATTTCACATCGGATAAAAAGCAAAATGGAGTGCTTGGAAGAGAGTCAGGGAGAGAAAGAGCAGAGGGCCCAGGCAGTGGAAGGAACAATTTAGAGGATGGCCTGAGAGATAGGTATCTCCTGTTTGGTAAACATCTTTCTATGACAACAGGAGGACTGCCATCTCATTTGGAAATACAACACATCCCAGACATTAGGCCCAGAGCACTCTCTGGAGACTTTCCAGGCCAAAGTCACCTTCCAATCCTTTCCCAGTGGTTCCCCATCACTTGTCAATCCTTGGAATGTTGTCATCTTGGCCCCAATGGCCTCTTGTGCTTATACAAGGTTCTCTATGTACGGCCTGTGTGAAGGAGGCCTCATCTCCAGCCCTTAAAGGAAAGCTCAACAATCTTTCTCTACTGTGAACATTATATACTATGACCTCAAATTTTACCAGGGCCAGCCAGGTGCCCCAATCTGGTTTCAGTGAATCTCTAGCCTTTTCCATAGCTTTCTTGTAAGTGACCAGAGAGCCAATCCAGCTGTCTAAGACTTCCTCAATGCTACAAGGCAACACTTGTGATCCTGAGAAGCAACCAGAAATCATAACTAGAGTCCGAGACCTGTCAGTTGCTTCAGGAAGGGAAATGCAGGGTGCTTTGGAGGGAGCAGGGCAGGGTGGGGCAGGGACAGTGGAGGCACAGAGGCTGATACAAGGATGCACATGGAGGTTTCTGATATATGGAACACCAGGGTGAGGACAACAGCAGTGGACTGGTGGGTAGGAAAATTAGAGTTCTTATTAGCAGGAGTAGGACATAGGCAATGTGGTGAATTTGCAATGGTAGCTTAAGTCATAAAGCTGATTTTGTTATCCACAAGGAAAGGAACAATAAAATAAAAAATAAATACAAGCAGTTAAAACAACAAGAAAAAACATAACCAGCACAGTTCTGAACAAGTATATGAAGCTGAGTCGTATACCCACTATTATGGCTTACTACAATTGAGGCCTGGTGATACAAGTCTCTCATCCCAGCTACGTGGGAGGCTGAGTTAAGAGGACTGAAAGCTCATGGCCAACCTAGGCAACTTAGCGACACTGTCTCAAAAAGTGAAAAGAAGCTGGAGATACAGCGCAGTGATAGAACCCTCACTTCATACGTGTTGGGACCTAGGTTTTACCCTCAGCACTGGTTACAAAGCCGTAATAATTATAACAATATGAAGGCAGTGCAAAGACATGGACAATCTTACCTGGACCCAAGTGCAAAGACCAGGGCCCAGAAGCAGCCACATATTTGGGGACTTGGAGACATAAGTCAATTGGAAAAGAATTAAATAAACCTTGACAGTTCAATTTATCATCTGAATAGAGAAGACACTTCATGAAATCCACCCAACAAATATCTTCAAAAAGGTTCAAAACTAAACATAAAAAATAAAACCTTTGAGCTTTCTGAAAAATAAAAAAGGCTCTTTGTGTGCAAGCTATCTTTCCAGGATAAATGTGTAGATACCTCCCTCAGCCACCACCCCACCACCCATCAAAGAAGTCTCTCTTTACAGCAAATGGAACGCACCACAGAAAACCACAACTGGACGCAATGCAGAGATCAACAGATCATAGCCCAACAACGGATACATCTACTTCACAACCCCTGCATCTGTGACGGCTCTAGGAACATCAAGGAACAGGTAGCGAGCAGAAAGATTATAGGAGCCGGAACACCAGGAAGTTGGCTATGAAACAGTCTCTCCTAAAAAATGGCTGCATAAACTAGACTGGAACAATGACTATATCAATAGACCTGTTAACATGGGAGGGGGAAATCTGTGCAGGGTCCCACACCTTAGACAAAGAACTCCAAGCAATTAATGACTTCTGGAAGAAAGAGAGTTAGATTCCTCCAGGGATGAGCCCCTTACTGATTGCCCAATGCAGAGTGGTCAGCCTTGAAACTACATATACACAAACAACAAAAACAGGCTCAGCAGGTTGTATTTACAGATATTTGTGCATATGCATACATACATTTGTATTTAACAATAATAACCAAAAAAGGGCATCACTTTGAAAGTGGGTCAGCATGGGAGGGGATCAAGGGAAGGTAGCAAGGCAGGGTTGGAGGGAGGAAAGCAAAGGGGAAAAATGATGTGATTCTATTGAATTAAAAATCATATAAAAATAATAAGACAATCTTAAAGGGTATTCATAAATAATGCTGAGTTAAAGAACTCTCACCGTGGTCAAACCCCAAAGAAAAGGACAAGTGAATGTGATTACAATAATAAAAAACAAACTATGCTAAAAGCACCCATCAACAAATAAGCAAATACATCTGCAGCAAATATCAGGGCTGATGTCCAGAATATACATGTAAAGACACCTGCAAACCAAGAAGAAAGGTTTAACAAGGCAAATTCAAAAATGGACAAAGGGCAAATGATAAAAAAGGAAACATAGAGAAAATAAATACATAAAAAACTGATCAACATCAATGGTGACTCAGAAAACTACATGTTAAACCCAGTGAGATCACATTCTCCCATCAGGAAGCTGGGATATAGACACAGGTAGGGAAACCATACATGACAGTCTCAGACCGGCCTGGCAGGATTGTACACTGGTAAAATACTTCAAGAGCTTTCTGACAATTCCTGGTAACATCACTTCACACACTATGACCCAGCATCACACTTTTAGCAGTAAGTCTTACAGAGATACTGGTTACTATCAAAGACTTGTAATAGATGCTCACCAAAGCATTTCTGTACAGGTCTATAACCCAAGCCACATAGCGATAATAAAAACGTGTAAGTGTGTAGCAAACCAATTATGTGGTAAAAATTGATCAGACTTAAAACTATGGTCTTTGTTTATTCCACAAAATCTTACATTTTATTGCCCCTTTCATATGTCGTATGCTGCCCTTATGTTGAAAATGTTACATGACAAAAGACACATGAAAAATATATATACATAATTTCTGGAGACAAGGTCTGTCTATTGTGTACCTCTGGCTGTTGGCCTCAAACTCGGAGATCCATCTGCCTCTCTGCCTCCCTAGTGCTAGGATTAAAGGCATACATCACCATGCTCTTGCAACATAATTCTTTGATATCTTAAAAAAAAACTCTTTAAAGTTCCTTGTGTCTAAAGGGTTTCAAATAAAGGACCATGGAGCTATTCAGTGGGAGACATATGCAAATAATATTATGTTGATAATATAATAACTACTGAAGTGTTCATCAAGAACGAATTCAGTAATTCAGTATATTAAATAAAAACTAGTAAGGTCAGCAAGGGTCAGTGGGTGACAGGGCGAACTGCCTAGCCTGACAACCTGAGTTTGAGCACCAGAACTTACGGTGGAAGAAAATAACCAATTCCTGTAAGGTGTCCTCTGACCTCCACACTTTGGCTCAATTACACCTACACACACACACACACACACACACACACACACATACATACACACACACTACATTAAAATGTCAATAAAAGCTTGATCTAGTCATAAGTAAGGACATTAAGCTTTTAAGATGATATTAAACAGAAAAAAAACCTAGTACATTAAGGATCTGATTTGGATAAATTTAAAAAACCGCATAAAATAAGTAGCATATATTGAAAATCGCTGACAAGGAGGGTGACGAGCTCTAGGGATGAGAAAAGATGTAGGTGCTTTTGGTTCAGCTTGTTTATAAATCAGTAATCTGAAGCACATATATTAATATGAATCCTAGTAATGGGTGAAGTTACTCATTATGTTTGTAATATTTCATAAATAAAATAACTAATAATAATAGTTTTTGTTCCAGATGGTAATGTAATGGTTAAGTAATGAAACTCATTACTTAACTTATTCATTCATCCACACATTCAACAAACAAATGGACTACATAATCACAATAGTCCATGGGAAAGCGGGAAATGACACCTCAGGTCATCTACAGTGGGAAAGGACTCGATGAGAATTAGAATTGTAAATCTTGGCTAGTTTTTAAAGGTGTTAGTTTCTTCCATGGAATCTATGATAAATGGAGCCTGAAGACAGTACAGATTGATACTTGTGGCAGGTTAAACAAGACACCACAGGATGCTCTTCAAATATCTGGAACAGACATAAGAAGTAGAAAAGGGTTTGCCTCCTACTTCTGCTTAAAGGAGTCCCCAAAGCAAAAGGCACATGTTCCAAGATGCCACACTTCAGCTTTACATAGGAAACAAATTACAAATCACACAATTACCAGCTGTCTTCTAGGAGAAGAGGAGGAGGAGAAGGAGGAGGGGAAGGAGGAGGGGGAGGAAGAGGAGGAGGAGGAGAAGGAGGAAGAGGAGGAGGAAGAGGAGGAAGGAGGGCTCTCGACATATACAACACCAGGTCCATGGCCTGTCTGGACGTTACAAAGGTTTTAACAAGCAAAGAGAAAATTGCAATGGGTGCTCCTGTCAGTCCTTTTCAAGTCTGAGATTCTCAAGGACAGGAGAGACAACAGTAATACCCTAAGTTAAAAAGGGTAACTTTAAGAAATTACTGGAAAACATTACTGGCTTTCCCCATTTGATTTCTATTTGTAAGTCCTGTTTGGTTGTAAATGAATTAGAAAAGACATAATCCATAAAGGAAGTCCAGTCTCTGCATTCCATTCTAGGAAATAACGGCAAACAACATGGCAGGTGTGAAAGGCATGGAGGGAGCTACTAATCCAGCACCAGAGAACCTGTTTCCATTCAACTAGGAACCAGACACCACCTACACAGCCAAGTGATAGGTGATCCCCAAATATGACTTGGTGGTGTAGGCATAAGAGAAAAACAAGTCTCAGACTTGTCTAGCATGGGGTCCATCATGAACTTGGGTGGTAATATATCCAAGCAGAGAGCTAGTACATATGAAGAAAGAGGCACTGCTGTTGTGTTTTTAAAGTTTTCCATATGTTGTAGCAAGAATATTACATGAAACTGCTCTTTAAAGAAGTCAGTGAATTTGCTGGGCCCAGTGGTAGAGCTGTCTATAATCCCAGCAGAGGGATCTTGAATTTGAGAACAGCTTGGACAACACACAAGTGAAAAAGAAGGTCATAAACTACCCACTTACCTCTATCACAGTCGGTCTGTGGCTCACTACTTCTGTCCACCATGAACAAGAAACAGGGTTTGGGAGTTAAAGGATATCAGTTGCAAATCTAGTCCAACTACGAAAAGCTGATAGACACTTAGCAAGTCATTTAACTCCTTGGTGCCTCCTTGTCTCAACTCTCCAACTGAGCTGCTATGGTAACAATTATTTGAGAGATTACAGAACCCAGTACAATAAGAAGCTATGTAACCTAAACAGCAACAAGTTAAGCTGCTGTTGCTTTTAAAGTAATGAGAGTGGTGGTATATATCTTTAATCCCAACAACTCAAGAGACAGAGGGAGGTGGATCTCTGTGAGCTCCTGGCCAACCTAGTTTTCATAGTGAGTTCCAGGTCAGCTAGGGCTACATAGTGAGACTACTGCAAACAAACAAACAAACAGATAGATGAAGAAAGAAAGAAAGAAAGAAAGAAAGAAAGAAAGAAAGAAAGAAAGAAAGAAAGAAAGAAAGAAAGAAAGAGAAAATGAACAGAGGGAGGGAGGGAAGGAGGGAGGGAGGGAGGGAGGGAGGGAGGGAGAAAGGGAGGGAGGGAGAAAGGGAGGGAGGGAGAAAGGGAGGGAGGTACTTACCTCTTATCTTAGCACATGGGACAAAGAAGCAGGTGGACTGTAAGTTCAAGTCCAGTTTAAGCCACACAAGTTACAGGCTAACCTCAGCTATGTAATAAAATCCTGTCTTGAATATACACACACATGCTTACATGCACGCATGTACTCACACATACACAATGCACACGCCCAAGATTTTCACACGCACTTGGTGATTTTCACGTCTTCCATTCTACCTCTATAGCTAGTCTTTACCTCACAAGGCAAGCAGACAAACTGATCTTGAGATAACTACTGAGTAAAACCATCAGAAAAGCCTGCTCACTAGAGAGCTGTTTGTGTCTGAGACTTACTTAATCCAAACTATCTAGAGATGAAATCCAGGACAGCAGGCTGGACAACACAAGGGACAGATATATCTTTTATGAACATGAGTACCCCCAAAATGGAAGCCTATTGGATTCTCTTTAAAGCTCATCCTAGTAGAATATTGCTAGTGTAAAATGTCCTGTTTCTCATTATTTTTTTTCATTCATTCAGTTCTCAGGACTTTTCCAGTTATATAACTTTAAATAATTGATTTCATGTCAATGTATCTTCACAGTAAGAGACAATCACAGATTCGGTTCAAAGTTCTAGTGAGATGAATATGTCCTGACGATGTTTAGTCAATTCAGCAACTAGCAGATTAACTCAGTGCACTACTAGGTCTATGTGTCTTGTTATGTAAAGGATCTGTTCTTAGTAAACGAGGGTAATTTTCTACTTCATTCCTTTTCTACATGACTCATGGGTTAGTTTTTAAAAATCTCTTCCTACATTTTTTATATAACATGCAAATTGCCATTACAATGTAGTTTATTTTACCCCACCCAAATTAAACACTTTGTTGACAAATCTAAAAAGAGAATAATCACCATCTTATTTCCATTCTCTTTGTTATGAGTTTCCTGGGGAGGCAGTATGACTAGTTTATGTCATTTTTCGGGCCAAAGGAGTAAGATTTTTCAGTGCTGTCATAAGATCAATAGAAAGTTCTTAAACTAGCATAAGTATAGTCCCTCAGCGTGTCCAGCTACGTAACACAGCAAGTTCCCAAAACATAGGACAATATGAAAAAAAGGACCCATCAAGGAAATTTAAGTTATGAGAAGCTAATCTAAGACTCAATTTCAATTCCCTTAAAGCTAACTTGTAATTAGATATGAGTAACAATAATAGTCACTATTTACCTGCACGTCTTTGTATCACAAAAATAAGTTCTTTAATATCCAATCAAGTACACAACACTTTTTTCGTACGATCCCTGACACTCCCACTTAAGCAGTAAATTCATGGACACAAGCCTTGTCAACAGTTTCTCTGTTCTCTAAGCTCTACCAACCCGGAGGCCTAAGCTGGCAGGTGCTGGACAAAGTACTATAACCTAGGGGTGTTACTTTTCCTTCCCAATAGGCAGTCACAGCTTGCGGCCAAGAGCTACCCGGCCCAAGTCTTCGCGCCCAGGCCGGATCCCTCGCGGATAAGAGCATCCCGCTAGGAGCTAAGAGATGCGAAGCAGCCCGAGCGGAAACCTCCACAATGGCAGTCCCCAGAGCCCCGAGCCCCAGGGGCCGCAGCCCGAGCCGAGCCCAGCCCACTCCCCGACGCAGCCCTCACTTGTGCGTTTGTTGGTATAGTGGCTCCATAACGCCGGCTAAGCCGGCCTGCGGCTTCCTCGGAACACGTCCTCACAACCCCACTTCCGGCTTCCGGTCTCAGGACCCGCCCTTCTGAGTAGGGCGGCCCGCGAGTGTGCCTGTCCCGCGGTGGTTATGAGGTAGGAGAAGAGGTTGCGAGAAAGAAAAGCAGGACGCGAGGGATGGGTGTGGCTCCGGGCTTGGCCTCGCGGAGAGCTTCTGGGGAGGTTTTTGCTAAAGTCTAGGTTCAGGATTGAGTCAGGTATCGGAGAGGACGGTCGCGAGGTACTGACGTCAGAGCCTCAGGGAGAAGTCGCGAGTGACGCTCTACGTCGCTCTTCGACCCACGTTCCTGCTTGGGTTCTTGAAGTGTGTAATTACAGATCTGGGGATCTCGCTCCTCACGTCGGTTGCTTTTCTTGTCTCGAATTTGTCCGCCCAGTAGTCTCCCCATCTCCTGTTCATTTCCAGTAAACTCACAGTGGGTGAGTGGTTAGCATGTGTCCTGTGTGACGTGGAACAACCAAAATTTTCCTGTTCTTCAAGAGGTTGGACGAGAAAAGGAAATACGATCTGTATACAAATAAACATTCCAAAAGGTAGAAAATCCAAATAAATACGAAGATAATGATCTGGGCCGGAGTTGTCGTCAATAGGAAATTTTTTAAAGACATGAAGGGCGGGTGACATTTGGATTAGGACTTGGAAAGGTTCAAACACTTGTCTTCACCTAGGCCCATCTCATTTCCATCCATCTAGGTTCTTATCTACAGTTCCTCCCAAGGGAGGAGTTGTTCCTCTTCCTTTGGTGAGTTGAAGCTTGGATTTTCCTGTATCCTGCATCCCTCCCAGTTTTAAGTCCCAAGAGACTGCCCGCCCATATTCATTCTTTCCCTAACATTAAATTTCCCAGTTCCTCTCACATTTATTGAACATCTACTATGCATCATGCACAGATATGCAGAATAGGAACCCAAGTAAAACACATTCCTGATGTTTCTCTTCTCGATGTCCATTGAGAAGTTCCTTTCTTTGAAGCTGAATTAGCAATCAGCCTTTAGGCTCTGACTGATCTAAGGACCATTTCCCTGGAGAGGAGCAATAGGGGTTCATGGATCAAGAACACATAGATATAGAGCCTTCAAGAATCAATAGAGGGTTTGTGGGAACAGTGCAGTTCAGCTATGGTTGAATAGACAGTGGGGGGGGCGGCATAGATAAAAGGTTGTATTGTTAGTTTTTTAGCAATTTGTTGGTGAGGGATACACAGGAAAGTATGTATATGTGTGCTTGTACGTGTCTCAGTAGAATTGTCTCGGGCTTGTGTGAGGTCCCAAATCAAATCTTTGTGGGCCTTGCTGTATAGGCATTTTGATTTTAAATTGTATTACAGAATTTATAAGAACAGGAAGAATGAATACTAGGGGGACAGTGCCAGGCTTCTCCTTTGTTTTCTGCTCTGCTGGGGTGCAGTGAGTAGCTGACTCCAGTCCCAGCACCATGAAGCTGCCTGCCACCGTGGCTTTGCTGCCAGGGTGCTATGCGTCCCTCCCTCTGCTGGTGATTACTGACCCGATTCATGACTGTGCTTTGCTTGTGAAGGTGCGCATTTGCAGGTATTGCCTGTACTGTATACTGTGTCTGCTAGTCGGTTCTCTCCTCACTGTGACTTGTGCCTGAAGAAAAGCTACTTAGGAGAGGAAGAGTTTATTTTGGCTCACAGTGTGAGAAGATGCCGTCCACCCTGGCAGCAAAGTCACGGTGGCAGGCAGCTTCATGGTGCTGGGACGGTAGGCAGCTACTCACTACATCTCATCAGACCAGACAACAGAAAGGAGAAGACTAGCACCCCATTGGCTTTCTCCTTTTTTGTCTTATTTAGTCAGGGATGTAAGTCATGGCATAATGACACCCATATTCACAGTGAGTATTCTTCCTTTACTCAGCCCTTTCTGGAAGTACCCTCTCAGGCGCACCCGAAGGTGTGTCCTCTGGGTTTCCTTTTTCTTATGTGTCTATGTGTAGCTATGTGCTCTTGAGTGCAGATGGAACTCAACTGGGTGCTGGGAACTGAACTCAGGCCCTCTGGATGAGCAGCGAGTGGTATTAATTGCTAAGTTATTTCTCCAGCCCTCTCGGGTGTTTGTCTAAGTTGACAATCTAAAATTTGCCTCAGCAAACATTCACAAAAAAAAAAAGAAAGAAAGAAAAGAAAAGAAAGAAGGAAGGAAAGAAAGAAAGAAAGAAAGAAAGAGGAGTTAGGAATTTTGTAGGCTTAGTGTGCAGCAATATAGCATCTCCTGCATTCCTAGAATGTGATTTTTTTTCAGTGTTTACTGCACCCTGGCTCCCACACACTGAAACCAGTTGGTAGAGGCAGGGGGAGGATTGGATAGGGTGACTCGGAATAGAAGTCCTGTTCATGAAAGGAACGTCTGACTCTCAGCTGACAGCTTGGGACTGACCCGGTAGCTCATGAAGTCATCACGTTGATCATAGGTAATCAACAAAGGAGATTAAGTGCAAAAGCCAGTTGGCCTTAGAAAGTATTAATATCAAATGGAGATAGTCATGGCCACTGCTGGAAGACTGCCAGCATGTAACGTAAAGCCATAGAGACCCTTCAGGCCTCTGCCCAAGTCTTTGTCCCATGCGCTGAGGGATGCAGTAGAATGCTGTTTAAGCTGCTGTATCTTTTTTAAGTGGGGTAGGAGGGACACTGAGACAGTGTCACAGTGCCTAAGATGGCCTCAAACTTGCTATCCTCCTGCCTCAGTCTCCTACATGCTGGGATTAGAGGTGTGAGCCACCACATCCGGCTTAAGACACTATACTTGTAAGTGGTTTGTTATGTAGTAAAATAGATACTTGACCTGAAAGAATTAATCTGGTCAGGATGATAAGGATCATGGCTTATGAAAAATTAATGATGCCTGATAGCACCTAAGTCTGCCATGGGGGAAAGGCTGAGGAGGCAGCTGAGTGGCAGAGTGCCTGCCTAGCAGGCATAGGCCCTAGACTCAACATCCAGGACCACAAAAGGGAGAAGTGCTGAGAGATGCTGGTAAGGAAGAGATGGTCTCAAACCAAGAGGCTTTCCAGAGGGATGGGATTTCAGCAGGACAATGTGTGGTGAGGCAGGCCAGGGTATCTCAGCAAGTGGAGAGGTAAAGTAGGGAAGGCCTGCTTGGTAGAGAAGGCTGCCAAGGGGTGGGGGTGGGAGAGTTGGTGAAGCTACAGCCAGGAAAAGTGTCCACCTTGCAACCTGGAGACTTCTGGAGGGCGTTGGGCCTCAGACAGGATGCTGTGGTCTTCATGCTTTTGGAATTTCTCCCGTTTGAATCTTTGGAAGCTCACGGCTCTCTGCTTTCAGGATTTCAAACACCACTTCACACTTGGCCTGTTTGTTCTCGTTTGTGAGGTGGCAAACTTGGAGCAGAACTACTAAAAATGACGGGGTATGGTTATACATGCCAACAATCTCCACAATTTAGGAGGCAGCAGCAGAAGGAACATGCATTTGCACCAGTTTGAGCCATAGAGGGAGATTCTTTTTTGAAGAAACAAACAAACAAACAAACAAAAACGATTTCTGGCCAGGCATGCTGGCACATGCCTTTAATCCCAGTACACATTCAGGAGGCAGAGGCAGGCAGAGCTCTGTGAGTTTATGGCTACAGACTGAGAGCTTATCAGCCAATCACTCTGGTCTGCTATTCATTTTACCTCTGATGTGTTCTTTTTACCTTTGAAACCACTCTATATCTCTCGCTGTCTCCACCAGATGTCACCTAGGATGATTCTCTTATCTCTTCAAGCCATCAGCACCTTCTCCTCCCTCTGTTTTCTACAAATCTTGTGTTTCTCAGAAAACCTTTCTAAAACCCAGTTGTGGTGTCACACAGCGAGCCTTTTGATAGCTCCCTGGTAGCTCCAGACCACGGGACTATGTCTTCCTCCTGTCGTACAGGAGCCCACCTCATTAGCGTTCATCCCTGGCCGTGCATTCCTGCTAACTGTGGTCCTCACGGCTCTCCCACAAGAGAGCTGTCTTCTGCCCTTTGCATCTGCTATTCCCTGAGCTTCTAACGCTGCCACCGTTCCCTCTGCCTCAGGCCTGACCAGTTCCCATTTACTCTTCCAGCTGTGGCTTCACCTCCCCTGGAGAGCACCTCTGAAGCCCAGGCTGTGGATCCTCACCAACCGTGCTGTTTCCCATGGAACCTTGTGCTTCCTTTTGGCACTCAGAACAAGTGTCTCAGTTCTCTGTCCACCATCCTCAGGGGAGATGTGTCTTTTGTCCCTGCATAGCTCAGAGCCTAATAAGAGGCAGGTGCTTATTAAACATCTGTCCCCCAGCGTAGGGTTATAGCACAACAGTAGATTATTTGCCTAGAATCCCTAGTATCACCAACCCAAAGTCTCTGTGAATGGATTTTATGTAAAAAATCATTCTCCCAAGTAGTTTCCGTGGCTCTGTATTCCAGAAACTGAATTATTTGAAAATTGACTTTTAGGCTGTTTAAAACTGCCCATATCACAACGCCCTGGGCTCTGCTTCAGCGCTGCTAAAGAATAAAACAAAATCAGCAACAACAAAAATCAGCCCACAGCAGGAGAATCGTGTTCTGTGAAAAGCCAAAACTTAAGATGGGTGTAGTACTGAGCAAAATTCCCCCTTTGGCTTTAAACACATTCTCACAGAATTCTCATTGTGTGCTCTCACTCCTGCTGGAAGGCAGGACCAACATCACCACATGCTTGTCTACATAGAAACACTAGACTGCACAGAACTTAACCTGGCCCAAGCTGACTGAAGACGGAAGAGGACCAGACTACAGTCACATGCCGCCCTCCAGGCAGCTGCTGGATCCTCGAGTCCTGCCTTATTGACTCAAAGAGCTTGTCACAGATAAATAGGTCACCTCTGGATCAGGTCTGCTTTAGACAATAGCTTTCATCAGCCCCTCCCCCCCAAGCCTGAGAGACGTGGCCTGGCCACCTCTGGGTTTGCTCTGACCCATTGGATTGAAGTTGAGCAGACAGCGAGGTTGACAGATCTGAATTCAGGGGCAGCAGTGAGCTCAGAGAAGCAGGCATCCTCTCTCCAACCTAGGACCACCAGGTGGAGGTGATGTTGCCCCAGGTGCTATGGAGGTGGGACTCAGTCTCCAAGAAAGCTGCCCTCTATGGAGAGTCTTTCCCAGATTGTCCCTTGTAGCCATAACAGCCAGAAGCAAGGCAAAGAGAGAAGGGACCTGTCTAAGGAAATCCAGTGTATTGTAAACAGGATAAAAGGCATTGGGTAGCCCTACTTACCACAAGCTAATGTGTCCCCAGGTCATCGGAGAATTGGATGGCCTACCAGAAGACCTGAGTGAGGGAGAGAAAATTCCTGATTTAACCTGCTCACCTGTGTACCGGGCCAGGGCAAAGGTCTTGCTTTTTATTTTGCTAAATGATTCCCGTGGCCCCATGGCATTCAGAAGGACCACACCATAGCTGCCAGGAAGAGTCCTCCTGACTAGAGAAATGGGCTTTGGTGTCTTCTGGATCAGGGAGCTCTGTCTATATGGCACTCTTGGAAGGAATGCAAGTCTGAGGGAAGAAGACTTAGACTCAGCGGACTGAATGAAAAATGCCAATCGGAGGTCTTAAGAATAATGACTTGAGCCTGGGGAGTGTGGCTTAATGGTAGAATAATATAGCTTGCACACGGCACTGAGGTTGATCTCTGGAGCTGGGAGGGGGGGAGTACTATCAATGCATTACAAATCCTTATTGTTAATGTATGTATCCCAAGAAAGAAGGAAACAGGTTCAGAGGCACCAAGCAAGGTATCCAAAATTGTTGATCTCACGGACTAAGGAGTATTACCAGCGATTCCAGCTAATAGCCACAGGTGGCTGCCAAGCACCTAACCTGTGACTAGCACAAGTCACAAATTGAATGTGTTGTCCTCCATCCTCCTCGCCCCACCTCCAGGAATCAATGCTAACCCAAAGCCTTCTTCATTACAGTGAGCACAGGACCTGCCACCGAGCTCCACCACAGCCCTTGCTTTTTCTGATTTCCTTTTCTTTCTTTTCTACACCTCTTAGAGATTTAAGTATACAGCCCACATTTGCAGCTCCTATGGCTTCTGTCAGTCAGTGCTGGCCTGGAACACATCTTTTTTTTTTCTTTCTTAAGATTTATTTATTCTTATTTTATGTGTATGTGTGTTTTGCTTGCATGCATGTTTGTGCACCATGTGCATGCCTGAGCACCATGTGCATGTCTGTGCACCATGTGCATGCCTGGTGCCCACTGAGGTCAGAAGAGGTCATTAGGTCCCCTGGACCTAAAGTTACTGGTGATTGGCAGCCACCATGCCGGCACTGAGAACAGAACCCTGGTCTTCAGCATGAACAGCATTTTCTCTTAAAATGCCCCAGCCAACTCTCCAGCCCCACCTTTGGCTCCTTGAAGACATAATACTATCTCTCTTCCTCCTCTCCTGCTCCCTCCTCCCCAGACTCACTGAGTCACAGGCTGCCCTCAGTTCTTCAGAACCTACAATCTCTGCAGTAGGCTCCTCTGAGATCAGGGTGGGGTGGGTGGACAATCACAAAAGATTTCCTGTTGAACATGAATAAGGCTTCAGGACAAGATCCACTGGAGGACACCCAAGGGCATAAAAATTGTGCATGGTTTCCATTGGGGTGACACAGGTGGCATAGGCACAGGGACCTCTCTTCCCTCTCCCTGGCGCTGCTCTTCTTAGTTTCAAAATGGTGCTTTCAGTGGTTGTTGCACGGGTGCAGAGCTTCAGAACTAAACTAGCAGTGCCAGGGTGCTCTAACACCCCTGCTTCTGGGGCAACCCCCTTTCAACAGCCTGTGACCCCCCCAACACCCAACCCCAAATAAGGCAATTGCAAGCCCTGATTGAGAGAGAGGAACGAAGCCTTCTTTCTCCCTTACCTCATGCTCAGCTGCCCGTCCAGGAGACAAGCTCCAGTAATGGCGATAATCTTACAGCTTTGAAGGAAGTACCCAGGACCCCCGAGGCATGAGGCCCGAAAGAAGCCCTCTGAGGAGAGGACCAGACAACAGCCATCCCTCAGAGGCCTCCTTCTTGCTGCAGGCCATGGGGCCAACATGTCCCAACACTGCCAGGCTTCCTTGCACAAGCCAGACCTCACAGAGTGAGGGGGACACACGAGGAGGGGGACGTGAAGCTCGACAGGAGGATCGGGACTCATCCATCATGAACCGTCAGACAGCAGGGCCATAGCCTGCCTGAGTGCTTGCCTAGCTAAAGGGACGTCTGCGGCTCACCTACCCCCAGCACCTCAGCCTCCCAGAATCAAGCACATTCCACTAAGGGGGGATTAGAGGGTCAGCAACCCAGACTGGCCCCCAGCCCGCTCTCCCACAGCGCTAGGACTGAACATCCTATACCCCCACCCTTAAATGGAGCTGTAGTGAGGAGGCCCAAGGCAAAATAGAAATTGATGGGGCCTTTCTGTCTGTCCCTGTCTTAAAGAAAATAGCATACTTTGAAAGGTAATCTTTATTACCGTTGTTGTTGTTGTTAACATCAGGAAAGCTGAATTCTACTGAGGGTCTCCAAACCTTGTTTATGCCGAGGGCTGGGGCTGGAGAACAGGAAGATTGTCTTACATAGGAATAGACAACAGAGGACCAGCTGGGGTGTCCTTCCCTCCCAGTCCAGCACCTGGACGTGCTGGTCCTCCTGACTTGTGGGCAGCCAGCCGCAGGTGCATGGATCCAGTCCTGTTTTATAGGCCATTTCCTCTGCCCTGACTTCAGGTACACATGTACAGTCACAGCCACACAATCCCAAATGGAAGACTCCAGAGATCATTCATACTTTAGTTCACCTTTACTCTAGTATATCTCATTGCTCTACTCTGTTTAGTTATCGCTGTTCATCTCTGAGTAAAGCTAATCTTGTAAATTAAACTTCACTTGGTCTCAGCAAAAAGGCAGTTGTTGCTGAGGCATAGTTACAGGTTTATCTCCCAAACAGCAGAGCCCAGGGAAGACCCCATGATAGCTTGGCACACCCATGGCACTGCTTTTGGAAGGGAGGCTGCATAGACACCTATATCGATGCCATCTCTACCTCCAAACCTGGACCTTTCCATTTCCTGGACAAATGACCTCAGACAGGCTGTGTGTGAGCCCCAACATCCTCGTCTATACACTGGACATGGTAATTGCACCTTCATGGAAGGGCTGTTAGGAGGTTTGTAGTCATTCATACACGGTAATGAAGGGCACCAGAGACGTTCATTATCCTGGCAGGCCTTTTGCCTACCCTTTCCCATTAGGGAAGAGAAGTCCTTGCTTCTGTGTCTGTGTTCTTATGGGAGAGGCAAAGGAGCCATACTCCAGAAGGGGCCAGTATGAAGAAGGTCAGTCTCTGGGTCTGGTCTACTACCCCACCCATTAGCTCTGGTCCCACGCCAGGCTTGGACTGGCCTCTCAGGAGTGGGGGCGGGGCTGGGCTGGGCAAAAGGCACTGCTCAGGAAGGGAACGACAGGCAGGGAAGGATTTGTAACGCCCAGTGGCAGCACAAAGGTGGCGCAGGAGGAGCTTCCTCTGCAGGAGGAAGGGAGAAGGTCGGGACCCACATCCGGCCCTGCCCGTTCCTCCCTGAATCTGTGGAAAGATGGCCTGGCTGCTCCAGTCACTGCTGGGCGGGCCTTTCCTTCACACTGAGGCCAGTCCCTTTGGAAGACCCTTGTGGACAGGCGGAGGCGTACACTCACAGGCTCAAATCCTATCCTCCCTCTTGCTAGCCCGCACGTGTAGACACATGCGCACAGCACAAGGGCTGCAGGATGAAGTAATTGATTAATGACTTGATTGACCTAGGCTGCAGAGCTTTACCATCTGGAGGTTTGCTAACTGGAATGATGCTTCGCTGCCAGCGTTCACTGTCCTAAAGTCAAGGTGCAGGCTCTTTCTGCGTGTGTATTTAACATGTAAAAAGTCACCCAGTAGGACAGTGCTGGGGCGTCTAGGTGTTGTCTACCCTAGCTGGAGTCAAATATCCAAGCACTATCTTCACAGGGGACCTCTGGATTCTGTGACACAGGCTGGCTAGGAAGCCCATTCCATTAAGGCCAGTGAAATATCCCTCTTTATCCCATGTAGAAACAGGCTTTGGGACAGTGTAGAACTGTTCCAAGACTCCAAATCTAGATCTTTTAAGGTGGGGTTGGGCAGCATCTGTCTTGTGTGTCAAGAAGTGAAGGTTTAGGGAAAGGGTCTCTAAGGTGATTGCAATCTCATCACCAAGAGAGAGGCAGAGTTCTACAGGAGACCCAGGGCAAGGTATTCTCTATGAGATCTTTGCTGGGACCTAGTTTTTCCTATCATATCCAAGGGAGGAGGCAGAAGCCCTATGTTCATGGGGAGGTTTCAGGCATTGAGTTTGGAACTAAATAACCTCCAGTCCACTCTGACTTTGATCAGGGATATAATGAGAACCTGAAGAGCAGATGATAGAGCTGAGTTGCTATAAGAACTGGCGAGTTTTATTCACCCATCCACCCATGCACCCACCCATCCATCAATCTACCCACACATCCATCCATCCACCTACCCACCAATCCATCCACCCATCCATCCATCCATCCATCAATCTACTCACCTACTCATCTATCCATCTACCCATCCACCCATCCACTCATCATCCATCCATTTATCCATCCATCCATCCATCCACCCATTCATTCATTCATTCATCCATCTATCCATCAATCTACCCACCTACTCATCCATCCAGCTACCCATCCATCCACCACCCACTCACCCAAGCATCCACCCACCCATCTAACCATTCACCTACCCACTCACTCACCCATCCACCACCCACCCACCCATTCACCCATTCATCCATTCATCCACTCATTACCCACAAACAACCTGGTTTGTTATTGAGGGCTGGAGACCCAAAGAAAAGAAACCTATAGTCCTTACTTTCCAGTAGTTTCCCGGGGATAGAAAATATTGCTTAAGATGCAATGTCAGAATTTTTTATTTATTTTAATGGCTTAAAAATAAACATCCTTCTATCTTTTTGCCTGACTATCCTCTAAGTACCTGCCAGGTTGTGTCAAGGTGGCTGCCACACATTCAGAGACTGTATGCCAGTGCTGTAAATAGCTGAAGCATCAGAGGTAGTTTCTTCTTGTGACCCCTTTGAAGAAGAGTCTTTCTCACAGTCCCCTGCAGGTCCTCCATTAGCTCTCTTTGGCTATCATGCTCCATCTGTCCATTCTCAAATCCGTCTCCTTGAAAGGAAAAGAGATGGCCACCTGACTTGAGGAAGTGGTTAGGTATGTAGTCAAACCCAGGATTCTATTTTATCAAGAGCAGGGAGTTAACTGTTGAGTTGGTGACTCACAGTGTCTCTTGGCATCCAGACACAAGATTGATGTGTTTTGTGTTTCTTCCCTGCCCCAGAAGCAGCATAGCTAACACACCCCTCACTTTCTGGGCCCCCACTCTTGATGTTTGTTTTTCTCCAGGCAAGTCTGCTTGGCCACAAACTGCTAAGTGTTTGTTGTTAAAACTTGGCCAAGTGAAAACTTCCTGCCATGACCCTCTCTCTCTCTCTCTCTCTTTCTCTCTCTCTCTCTCTCTCACACACACACACACACACACGCGCACACACACACACACACACACACACACACACACACACCATACACCTCCCTCACCTACATTTCCACTGCATCACTATGAACCCTACAATTTCTAGGGAAAATAAGTTCTGTTGCATAGGCCCCTCCCACCACAGCTCTTCAGATCCATTCTCCACAAGGTTTGTCAGAGTATGTGACTGAGAATCTCTTTCTTCATAGATAAGCTACAACAGAGACCAAGTTTGACCTCGGTGTGGGCTAATGGCACCCAAGTTCCCGTGTTCTTGTCCTTGCCTGGCGCAGGCACAGAGGCTTGCAGCTGGACAGCATAGATCGAGCAGAAGGGTCTGTGGGAAGTGATTCTGCTTCACTCAGGTGCTTCTGCATGCTGAGCTACCTCTAGTCACACCCCTTGAGATCCAGCAGCGGCTTCTCCCTTGTAAGCTACCTAGGCACACTCCATGCTGCCTGCTGCACCAAGATGAAATTAGGTCCTCTGTGGAGAGCTGCTGGCTCTGTGTAACAAGCCTGGCACATGCTGTTGGCTTCCTGAGTTGCTCCAGCCCCATTGCCTGCTTGCTGTGGTTTTAAGTAGGCTGACCTTATTCTCCAGACCCTTGTCCTTCACCCCTTCCTCCTGTCTTATCTCAGAAGTCAGCTTGTTCTGTAAAACCTTCTTTAAGTCCTGGAAGGCCTCCTTCCTTCTTTACTTGATGTCTTTTCATTTCATCTTACCTGAGCAGAAAATACATTGTTACAAGCTCCTTCCCGAAGACTGCATTGCAAGCCCATGGAGACTTTGGACTGTCTGGGTCCTCAGTGGCTCCCAGGGCCGAGAGGATGGAGTTTGGCTTGGAGATGGTGTTCAGTTATAAATCAGTTAGGGAGCTTCCAGCCCAGGTCGCTTTTCTAGGATGACCTGGGAAGAAGAGCTCTAGAAAGCTCCTGTTGGAGATTAACTGGGAGGTCGTCTTTGCAACCACAAAGTCAAACACGCCAGCACTTCAAAACTCCATACCTATTAGCAACCCTCCATTTCTTCTTCCTCAAGTGCTGGGCAGACACTTCTCTATTTTTTGTCCCTAGGGGCAATGTCGATGCTGGTGAGTTGATGGCACAGGGCAGACTCTAGAGCTGGGTGTGGGAGGGAGGAGGAGGCTGGATTGTCTTTGGGTTCCTGAGTTTTCCTGCATCTACATCTACAGTTAGCTCCTCCTCCTCCTCCTCCTCCTCCTCCTCCTCTCTTCTTCTTCTTCTTCTTCTTCTTCTTCTTCTTCTTCTTCTTCTTCTTCTTCTTCTTCTTCTTCTTCTTCTTCTTCTTCTTCTTTATTCTTTGTCTGTGGACCACCTCTATACCAAGCAGCTTTGGGAGTTGTGCGCAGGAACTTCCTTGGGAGTTGGTCTGGAGCCTTTTACTTGAAGTTGCAAAGCCAAGTGAGGCCAAGGGTATGGATCTGGGGCATCCCTAGCAAAAGGCCCTGCCCTTAGCCAATTCCTGGGCCACAAAGGATCTAATTGTGGTGGTCAGGCCAATGTTATGCATGTGTTGTTCCACACACTGCCAAATGGGCCCTGAAAATCTTGAAAGAATCAGAATCAGTATATGGCCAGGGTTGCCTTGCAGCGGAAAGGATGTCATCATGAATCTGAGGGTGGGGAATCTGGCAGAACAGGTACTCAGACAGCAACCTGTCTGGATTTTCTGCATCCACACAATTAATAAGGCATAGTGGAGACCTGATTGCTAGATACCTCAACCCCTGACTTCAGGCTTAGGTCAAGCCTTGCACTGTTCCCCATCCTCTTCCTCAGGCACCTGTGGATTCTAAAAAGACAAGCATCGGGAAAGAGCATTGGGCACTAAACTGTGTCATGTATTGGAGGCTCCTGTGCCAGATGGGAACCATGAGACCTGATCAATGCATCAATTCACCATTAAGAAAACAAGATCTGGAGCTAGCAAGATGGTTCAGTGGATAAAAGTGTTTGCCATGTAAGCCTGGTGACCTGTCCTGAATTCGATACCCAGAACCCACCTAAAGGGAGAGAGAACTAACTCCTGGGAGCAGGGCGGTGCCTGGAGATGGATGGCCCCATGTCCTCTCGGCCTGGTCCTGTAGAAGCCTAAGGCCACCTTCCAGTGGGCCCGGCTTCAGTACAAGCAGGAGTTACTACAAAAGGAGGTGACCTCGACACGTGCTGTGGCTCATTCTTTCAATCTCGTCACTTGGGTAGCAAAGCCAGACAGAACTTTGACTTTAGGCCAGCCTGGTCTACATAGCAAGTTCCAGACTAGCCAGGACTACATAGTTAGACCCTGTCTAAGACTATCTAGGAAAATCACAACCTTCCTGAATATCTACAATGCAAATACAGAGGCCTATTAGGGATATTAAGTGCACCATCCAAGATTGTAACCAAGAGCATAGGTACTTACTCTGGCCTGCAAGGCGGGCACAACAGTAGCCATCTCTACCTCATGGCTGAAGAAGTCATGGTACAGAGAGGTTCCATTTCTTGTAATACCCTATTTGCTTGAGGTCGGTCCATCTCAACAGCCTGCACTGGCAGATCCCTGAGCTGCCCCTAGTGCCTGGCTGAATTCTTTGGCAGCACTTTGTAAAGGACCGGCTGTGTGTAGAAGTTAGTTATTATAAGTCGTTGATGGGGTGGGGAACAGTGTATCCCAGTCAGCAGCCTTTGCATTGACCGATGGCTGAACCCAGTCTGGGCGCCCTGCCCTGGGAGCAGGGCGGTGCCTGGAGATGGATGGCCCCATGTCCTCTCGGCCTGGTCCTGCGGAAGCCTAAGGCCACCTTCCAGTGGGCCTGACTACAGCACAAGCAGGAGTTTACTACAAAAGGAGGTGAGATCCAGCAGGTCCAGGCAGGTCTACCGTGCTGAGGCCCAGTGCTACCAGTGACTGGGACGTCCCAGAGAAGGCAGGCAAGCACGTCCTGAGCCTAGGTTCCTGCCCGGGAGGCCCTGCTAATGACCCTGTGCATTCCGGCCTGCATGGCCCGGGAATTGGCTAAGGGCAGAGCCATTAGCTGGAATCCTCCCAATGCTCACACATCTGAGTAGAGAGGGGGAAAGGGAAAAGTTGAAAAAGAGCTAATTATCGCTTTTATCAGAGCGGTGGGTTGATGGGTCCTGCCCGAGGGCACCTGGAGCTGCATTAAAGATTAAACGCCAGGTGAGGGGGGGAGTGGGGCTGTCATTCCACAGGAGGGAGGCCAGTAGGCTGCCCCATGGAGACCTGGTGGCTTTCGGCAGCCTTAGATCTGTCAGCCGAGCCCTCTGTCCCAGCGCCCACCACCTCCACATTCCATCAGAGGACCCCCACGACGCTCAGTGCTTCCGCCCCTGTGAGAAGGGCGGCTGAAGTCCATGTCTGCTCCCTCAAGGGATGCAGGGTCGGGGCAAGCCTAATTACCCAATTGGTAGGTTTCCTGGCACTTGTCTTGGGGGACTTAATGACTCCTGCACGTCATCTAGTGACCTTGTCGGTCAAACCTACATCGGAATTGTATGGGGCCTGAAAAGGACCCGAGGACAGGTGGTCTGACCTTCCTTGTTATTACAGAGTACTGTGGTCCAGAGAAAGAAGGGTCTGGGTCAATCATACAGTAGGGCCTTAGTCCCGAGACTCTCTAAATCACTTAAGGATGGGACTGCATCTTCGTTCAGCACTTCAGTGAACTGAGGTGATGGAATTAGGGTCGTCAAGGCCAGGGGACCTCTTTATACCATTAGAGCCCAGCAGTGTGTGTGGGCACTGGGCCTGCAGTCAGTGCTTGTTGGTTGTATGGGGAACCTTGATAGTTAAGAGAGCAGAGCAAGTGTTCGCCACATAATGAGGACTCATCGGTCATGAAGAATGCTAAAGAGTCAGGTGTTCGAGGCTTTCCCTTAGTCCCAGCATCCAGCAAGCAAGGGTAGGAGGATCTCTGTGAGTTTGAGGCTAGCCTGGTCTACATAGTGAGTTTCAGGCCAGCCAAAGCTACACAATGAGACCCTGTTTCTTCTTTTTTAAAACATGAAGAGAAGAAAAAAAACACAAACCAAGAACAACAGAAAGAGTGGGTGAGGGGGAATATCATAAATTTAAACTCTCGGGGTGCAAACGAATCCTGGGATGACGCTGGGATGACCATGGAAGGGTGGCGTCAGGCTGTGATGACCCACCTGAGTTAGTCTTCATTGTGTACTCAGTGAAGATGTCCACCAAGGGCTGGGGATTTAGCTCAGAGGGTCGAGGGTTTACCTAGCATGACAAAGCTCTGGGCTCGGTCCTCAGTGTCACATAAAACCAGGAGCAGTGCTGCCATGTTTCTAAACCCAACATTTGAGCAGTGGAAACTGGAGACTAAGAAGTCCAAGGTCACCCTTGATAAATAGAGAATTCAAGGCCAGCATGAGATGTGAGAGACAGACAGACAGAGAGATTTCTACATCTGCAGAGGCACTTAACACTGGCCCCATTGGAAACCCAAGCCCTGTCTGGCTAACCCAGGCAATCCTTCTGCTGTAGCCCAGAAGGACAGATGAGATTCCTCTTCTAGTCTTGCTGACCATCATGCCAACCTCTCTAAAAGCCTCTGGAAGAAGCCCAAACTTGGGCCGTTGATAATCTGGGACGTCAAACCACAGGCTAGAACTTTTAATTTATTCTTTGAGAATAATATACATATCTCTATTTCCCATCATCTCCCTCTAGCTACCTTGGGGGTGTTTTTACACCCAGTCTTCTCCTAACTTCATACTCACTTCTTTAACAAAACAAAACAAACAAACCTACCTAATTAATACTGCGTGTAAGTGCACGGGTGTGGGGCCATCCACTGGAGCAGGAAAAACCTGCCGGTGGCCACACCCTCAACTAAGAAGGATTCTCCCTTCCTAAGTAGCTATTGATTACCAACAGCTCCTCAGAAAGGGGTGGAGCTTTGCAAGCTCCTCCCCATCTATGTTGCAGTTGCTGCAGGCTTGATCTTGTGAAGACTTTGTGCAGGCAGCCACAGCTACTGGGAGTGCATGAGTATTGTAGCATGTCTTTTGCAGAAGACAGCATTTCTCAGCACTCCTTCCCATCTCCTGGCTCTGACATTCTTCCCACTCCTCTTCCACAATGTTCCCTGAGGGCACAAGGTGATAATGATGTCACATTTGAGGCCACCCAGTCACTTATTCTCAGCACTTTGACCAGTCATGTGTTTCTGCACTGACTGTGGCATACTGAAGAGAGAGAGAGAGAGAGAGAGAGAGGGAGAGAGAGAGAGAGAGAGAGAGAGAGAGAGAAAGAGAGAGCGCCTCTGGCCAAGGGCAGCACAACTCTATGGATATAAGCATAAATATTTAGAAGGCAGTTTGATAACATGCACCAGTCAGAACTTGATGGATTTTCACCTCTCCCCATAGTGACATCTCACTGATGACTTGTAGTCTTAACACCTACCTAGGACAAGAGGATCCTGGCCTTCCCCTCCTCCTCACATATACTGTCCCATGCTGATCTGACCTAGCCCAGGAAATGCCTGTGAAATCTTAATGAGTAAGGAAAGATTATTTTTTTAAAAGGAGCTGGGGTACTAACCACATGATGGTCAAGGAAGTCATCCAGCATTATGCAGAAGAGTTGGAAAGCCTTGCTTTCTCATGAGCATATGTGTGAGTCCTGGGCTTTACACTTTAGCTCCTGTGGTTCCCACAGAGCCTACACCACACAGGTAATTAGCCTTTTATTTGCACATAGGATGACTTGATTATTCCCCTACTAGACTATAAATACCAAGAAGAGTTTTGCTTGCACATATGTCCCCAGCATATTGAAGGACAGAATTAATATTGATTGAAGGTTAAAAAGAGAGGAGGGACTGAGAGAAGAAAGAAGAAAAGAAGGAAGGGAGGAAGTAGCTTTTGAGGAATTGAGGCTGATGTGAGGTGTTCTTGTGGGAGAGAGGAATGGACAATCAACAGGCACAAGTGGGACAGTGGGCAGTGCAGGCACAAAAGGAAAATGGCTCTGATGGTGGAAGTTTGGGTGAGGATGCCTGTCTCTCTGGGGACAGATGGGACGTTCTCTATGCCTGGGTACAAAAGGTTTATCAGGAAGAATCAAGTGGAAAAGGGAGGATTTCATCTTCATCTGGGCTGACAGAGTGAAGGCACGGAAGTGTGGAGACGCAGGCTTGGAATGCTGGCTGGGCAAGCAGAGCAAATGTGGGGTGTTGGGGACAAATGATGACCAGCAGGACTGTGATATGTCTAGCTACAAAGAGTACAGGGGGACTTTGAACTCAAAGCCTGGTGTAAACTTCAGTAGAAACAGGTGCTGTTTGACTTGGAGCCAAACTCTGGGTTCTCTGAAGTCCCTGCAGAGTAGTCCTCCAGCTGACATGATCAGGGCTCAGAGAAAGGTGACCACTCGTAGGGTTAGATCCTGCCTTGCGGAAGACATTTCTGGCCATCAGGTTGGGTGGCAGGGGAACATATCTCAAGGCAAGCAGTTTCTTGGTTCTCTGTACACGGAAGCTGTCAATCTCTCAACAGAATGGATGACTTTAAATGGGAGGATTTGAGGGGCCTAGCTGGTGTACATACTTTCTGCTCTCTAGCTTGTGACTTTAGACATGGCATAGCATTTTTTCTGTGTTACATTTCCCAACCTGTAAAAGGGTGATAGGTAAATCCACCTCGGAGAACTACAGAAAGAATTCAACAAGAGAAGGTGGGCTGACATACATACAGATAAAACACTCATACACATACATTTTCAAAATGTATCTTTTTAAAAGAGGAGGCTCATATAGTCCTTGATGCACTGGTGGGTTTATAGGATGATGGTCCACTGGGTTTGTTTGTTACAATGATAGCTTGTCTTCCTCTAGTCCTCACATCCAATGCCCTCATTCTTCCTCTCCCTGAGAGCTTTGCCCAAGGTTATTTTGGGAAACTAAGGCCAGCAAGATTGTGTGTTTCTACACATGTTCATGTACATGTGTGGGTGTATTTGTGTGCATAGCATATATGTGGAGGCTAGAACGAGATCTCTTACATTCCTAAGGAACCATGTGTCTGTTTATCTGTTCATTTGTGTTTGAGAAAGAATCTCTCACTGGTTAATTATACTAGATGGGTGGCTAGTAAGTCCTAAAATCCTCCTGTGTCTACCTCCCCAACACCGGATTACAAGTTTCTGTGCCTGGCTTTTCATGTGGGCTCTAGGGATCGGACTTAGATCCTTACACTTTAAGCACTTTACCAGCTGATCTATCTTCCCCAGATCCCATGGCAATGTTCTTGAAGCTTGGCCTGGAGGGAGGCAGTCTTTAACAAAATCTGTAAGGACTCACCATGGACAACACGTCCAAAAGAGATGTCACATCTGGGTCTTCAAGAAGCAGCCTCAGCTCAGGGACAGGGCCCTGTGGTTTTGCTACAACTCTCCCCACAGCAGAATTCTACAACCTGGGACTCCTTTTGGACTGAGTGTCCCAAACATAGTCCCCAGTGGGATACTGTCTAGGAACTCTGGGCTAAGTCTTCCCAGAGCAGTGCCCATAGGATGCTGTGATTCCAGGGGCTCTTGCTCCTTGTTCTCAGCCTCAGCTGCTGTTGGCCCTCTGTGGAAGTTCTACTCCCCTTCTATCCCAGGGCAGCCCCTGCTTTCATTGGGAATCTCATTAAGGCAACAGTTCTCAACCTAATGGGTCATGACACCTTTGGCAAACCTCTGTCTCCAAAACTATTTACATTATGATTCATAACAGTAGCAAAATTACAGTTATGAAGTAGCAATGAAAGAAATTTTATGGCTGGGGTCACCACAATATAAGGAACTGTATTAAAGGGTTGCAGCATAAGGAGGGTTGAGAACCGCTGCACTCCGGGAACTCACAGATCTGCATTCTTCCTCTCAAATCACCCTCCAGCTGGGCAGCCCCTGCCCCTCGTGGGGCTCTTTAAGCAAAGATAGGAAACCACAAAAATGTTAAGCTGAGATGAAGGAACGTAATGGGCTCTAATCTGAACTGACAGCGGCATTATTAGCCAGCCAAGGGCCGCAGGAGCAGCAGGGATAGGCAGGGAGGGAAAGGGAGAGAGACGGAGGAGGGATGGGGGACAAAGAGACAGCAGACTCGAGGATGAGGCAAGGCCTTGGGAGTCGGAGGATGATGCAGACAGGGTTGTGGCTACTACACCTGGCCAGCAATGATGCAGATACCAGCTAAGAGCCTCGGTTCGAGAGGACCATGTGTCTGACACCATTTGAAGCCATCGTGCTAGCAGATGCAATCTGCATGCTGTAGGTGGTTGTATTTGTTTCCGTGTTTTATACACGACAGAGAAATCAAGATGGAGGGACGCAACAATAAAGAATGATGCTTCAGGTGTCAAGGCTATGGGCTGGCCGCTCCCACGCAGTCCCTCTCGGGACTCAAGGAAATGCTGTGTGTGTGTGTGTGTGTGTGTGTTTGTGTGTGTGTGTGTGTGTGTGTGTGTGTGCACGTGTGCACGTAGAGATGAGGAATCAATGTCAGCACCTTTCTCTTCAATCTCTCTCCACCTTATTTTTGACAGTATCTCTCACTAAACTTGGAGCTCCTCTGTTCAGCTAAAATTGGCTGGATGGCCACCTCCCAGTGTCTACCTCTCTCCTCTGTCCAGCACTGGAGGTACAGATGCACACGCCACCCAAATGTCACCTAGGGAGTGTGGGACAGAACTCAGAACTCAGGTCTTCCTGCTTGCATAGCAAGCATTTTCCTTAGCCCCAAGTAGTGCACTCATTCAGAATCAAGGTGGGTGAAGGAAGGGCTAGATGAAGGCCCTGTCTCAGGTTCTAGAAGGAAAAAAAAAGATGTCCTTCCTAGCTGCAGCTAAGTATAGCTCCTGGGGTCACGAACATAGGGGTCAGAGGGCTCAATTAACCTCTTGGAAGACAGAGGTCAGAGGTCTCGTTTAGTCTTTTAGAGATCAGAATTCCATTTAGCCACCAGGATCTAGAGGCCATGGTTACTAATAGCTGACTGATGTCTACAAGGCTAGAAAGGAATTCTGGGTTAAGACACGACATTCACTTGATTCCAAGAAGAAAGGGGGGTGCACATGTTGATCAGCGCTTCTTACTGCACAAAGGTGGTCACAGCCTAGAGGTTGGGATCCAGGAGGGGAAGGGACCCTGCTCGGTAAGGAGCAGCACTCTCTCACCCACCACACTTCTGGATGTCAACATGTCCTGGCCATCTGGCTGGCTTCTGACCGGCATCTCAAAGCTGAAGGGCTCTAAGCCCTGGACCATGGTTACATCTGGTGGTGCTTAGGTCTCTGCTGGTACAACAGGGAATGCCTCTCTCTGTTTCTGCTGTGGGGACCACTCACAAAGAATCTGTTTAGGAGCTGAGAATGCCAAAGTCTGACATTGTGACCTCACAGTGATCCCTTCACTTATACATGCCTCATCTATAGAGTAGGGGTCGTCACTGTAGAATGGCGCTCCTGGTAGGTGATTGAAAGGCCACAGAACCTGTCCGTGGAAAGCATTTTTACACCAGCAGCACCAGGGCCTTTCCTGTACTCAGAAACTGATGTTCGTGGCTACTTGTCAGACCCGCAACAGGGTGGACCTACCCCTTCACGGCACTGGGAGGCTTCTCACTCGTGACAGGCTTGGGGAGCCTCACTCGATGAACAATCACATGACTGAGGGTTTGGTCCCGTGATGGATGGAACACTGTCTTTAGAAGGACCAGGAGCTCCCCTGACCAGGACATCCTGACCTCCTCTCTGCCTTCCTGTGCCAAGGGGTAGATGTGTGGAAACTGTCCATGCCACCCGGTGATACACACACCAGGAATGTGTCAGTGGAATGAATGGCAACATTTGGGTTCCTCCCAGCTTGCCCAGCCACTGTCAATGTCAGAAGCCATAACTAGTGAGTATTGGTAGCACTGGCCACCATACAGGAAGTGCATCCTTTGTGCCAGACGCCTTGTAGGAACACTATTTAACCCCCTAGTGACGCCGCCCGGTTGGTTTTATTATCTCATGCCATAATCTTCCACTTCCTCCCGCCGATTCCTTCCTGCCCCCACAGCTCCCTACCTAGCCAGTCCCTCCTACAGCTTCAGGCAGTGCCTGGGTCCTTGAACCTCCTAGAACCTACTTTGACTTCCCTGGGCCAGCTCTGCACACCACTTTCCCTCTAGTGTTCCCATAGTCCCCTTTCCTCCCTTTGTTAAAATCCATCATATATGTCAGTAATCCCAGAACTCAGGAGGCTGGACCAGAAAGATCGTAAGTTCAAGAACGAAATAAAAAGAAAAGAAAAAAAAACAACTAACTCATCAGCTTTTTAAATTTTTTATTTTATTTTATAGTGTGTAATATATTTGCATGGTTTGTGATTTCAACGCAATGACAGGGGACCCTGTGGAAGCTGAGACTCAGCCAGCCTCCTTCCCAGCCAGAGTTATGTGGCCCCAGGTACCGGGCTGTCACTTTGATTACTCTGGTTAGCCTGGGTTTGTTTATCTGTCTCTGTTCCTCAAGAGAAGGAATTGTGCTTGTCCCACTAACTGCTTCATCCCTCATACCCAGCACATGATAAACACACCACATATGCCATCTGTCTGTCCGTTTATTCATCCACCCATCTGATAGGCTGGTAGAGGGAGAGACTGAGGCTGGAGATCATAGGGCACCCTTGCTGCCAACCTCAGCTATAAAGCAGATTCAAGGCTGGCCTGGGCTACATGACACGTGAAGAGGAACTTTTTTCTTTAATGAATGGTGCTCTGAGAAAGTAAAACTTACCTGCTTCACTAACTCCCAAGTCTATCCTCCTGGGGGCGGGGGGGGGGGAGACTGCTTATCTGACTACTAAACCTATTCCAGCGAGGTGCGGCAGTGCACGCCTTCAGTCTCAGTGCTTAGGAGGCAGAGATGGGCAGATCCCTGAGGTCAAGGCCAGCCAGATGTACTGAGTGAGTTCCAGGGCAGTCAGGGCTACACAGAGAAATCTTGTCTCAAAAACAAACAAACAAACAAACAACAACAAAAACCCAGTCCCTTCCTCTGGAATATTTGATCATCCCCTGTGAACTGGACTCTGATTTCACTCTTAAAGTGTGACTTTTAAATTGGGAATGTCCACAGTCCCCTTCCTTCATTACTGCAATGTGAAGAGTCACATGTCAAGAAATAGAATGTCACATCACCAAAGGCCTCTGGGACTGCTTTATCCGCATCCCATTTCACCAGCACCACAACACAGTACTAAAGATGCCATGCCGTAGCCAAGCACTGTCTGCCCCTGTCTCCCATCATCTAGTGGTCTACAGATCTGTGAGACCTTCCTTAGCTTAACCGCTTCCTGGAAAGGTCTGTGTGCAAGAGACACAGCTGCCAAAACTCTGGATTAACACCAAGGCTCAATACCAGTAAAGCAAGGGAGTCAAGGAGATGAAGGCAACCGCTTTTATAGCTTCCAGACTAGCTCTGTCCCAAGTCAAGTAGTAAGTGCAACTTCCCATAGGTCGTCTGAAGGGCCAGCAGAAGGGGTAAAGGAGTCGATAATTCCTATGGAGGCCAGAAAGGCCAAGAAACAGAGACAACTTGGACGGGGAGCCTCTCGGCCTGTGTGTCATCCCTGCCAGGGACCAGCAAGCTGTTTTCTATAGCACCGCTCCCACCCCAGTGTGGGAGCTTCAGGCTCAAGCTTTGGCCTGGCCTTGCTCCTGGTGCTAGAAAGGGTGGCAAGAGGGAGCAAAGGGAAGGAAAGGGGGAAGGGACAAGGGCAGGGAACATGGGCAGTGAGGAGCTAGCATGTCAGGTGGGAACAGGGTGTCAGCTACAACAGGATGCCTGGCTTGCCTGGGTGCTACTAAGGGTTAGTGTGGGTAGGAAGACAGCATGGAGAAGGGTCACACGAGTGTGCCTATGTGTTTGCCCTTTTAGTTATTCACCCTTTACAACTGAGAATGCCAAGATGGAGAGACAATTGCTAACTGTGGCATGTGCAAAAAAATGCTAAGAAAATAGAAGCGAGAGCGTGATGGAAAAGATAGACGGAGACAGGAGCGTTCCTGAGATCACTGGCCAGCCACTTCAATGGAAGCAAAGAGACCCAGCTCTAGTAAGAGACCCTGCCTCAAAATAATGAGGGTTGGGCCTCCACATGCACTTTGATACATGTACGTGCTTATCCACACTTGTGCCCTCACACACACACACACACAAATGGGAAAATAAAATGGAGGGCAACTGAGGAAGACATGTGATGTTGACCTCTGACCCTCATATGCGTGGGGACGCATACGCATACAAAAAACCAAATGATAATAATAGTTATTTTAAAATTTTTATAAATGGTAATATTTAAAAATATTAGAAATGGACTGTAGAGATGGGGACGGTCATGGAAGTAGATACACTTCACTGGAGATGCTTAAACCAAGACCAAATCCAACACATAAGCTTCCTAGGGCACCTCTAGTGGCCATTTGTTGCCATCACTGGTTTGAGCCCTAACCTTGTCACACAATCTTGCTGTGTGACCTCAGGTGAGTGATCAGAACCCCAGTTTTCTCAGCCTTGAGATAGGAATGATTTCAACTTGGAGGGTTACCACAACCTACAAACACGATAACGATAACGTACCAACGAGGCACCTTGCAAGGCGCTTGGCATCTGTACAGAGCATGCTCAGAGTCGTCTTGTTGCTACTGTCAGCAGCGGTAGTCACAGCAGCCGCTTCACCCGCAGAGCTACAAGCCTCTAGTCTTCCAGCTGGAGAAGAGCCGAGGCCGAGGCTGTCCCCCAGCGTCCCCCATCCCTGGCCCCCCATCCCTCGGAGAAACATGAGAAGCCGTGCTTGAGGATCTTATGTAGCGCCCCCCCCCCACTTAATCCTTCCTGAACTTGGGGTGGGGGTGGGGTGGGGGCGGCACCACTACCACACCTGCCCGGCTCTGACAGTCCCGCCTCTGGGCAGAGAAAGCAATTTCAGAAATGACATGTTGCCAACAAGCAGAAATCAGTTTGTGAATTAAAATGTGTCGGCGTCAGGTGACCTCAGGCTCAGAGGGCTGGCTGGATGAAGACAGCTGGGATTAGAGGCTGTCAGCCATGGGAGGGGGGACTGCCAAGGAAGGGTGCTGAGACCCGGGGCTACCATTACTCTCCAGAGCCCTTGGCTGCCCTGGACTTGTTCAGACAGCAAGGCAGGAATCCGGACACTGGGCCAGGTCTCCCTTCTTTCTCAACTAGCCACTCGTTAAGGTGAAGGCTAGTGGGGGCGGGGGAGGCATGGGTCTGGCTTGGTTCCCTAGTGCCAGCTCCAGTATAAACAAACTAATGGGGCCTGAGAGAGTTGGGGAGGAGCATGGGCTCCAGTGCCCTGGGGGCATTTAGGAGGGATATGAGTGGAGGAATGAGACAGAAGGCAGCCAGCTTGCGCTCTGCAGGTATGCAGAGGGGAGAGGAAAAGAACCCGGCAAGGATGCAGGAAGGCGCTATCGACTGCCTTGAGTGTTTGCAGCTCCCTGACGCCCTTTCTGGTGCTCCAGGCCTTGGCTCGGCCATCTCTGCATTCCTAGGGCAGAGAGAAGCCTCAGTTCTGTTCTTCGTTGTGGGGCCTTGCAAAGGCATGGGAAATTTCTAAAATTCCAAATTCAGTCTCTTAGCAGTCGTGTCCAATCTGCTTGCTGCATACACCCCAGAATGGCTATCAATATTTCCCCCCCGACTGGCAATGGAGCATGTGGGGAGATTGTTCTGTGCATCTTCAGGACAAGGCTGAGAAGTAAAAAACATTGACTGCGGGACATCTCAGTAGCTTAAGGATTTCAGGTCACCATGGCGACGGGCACCAGCCTGGAGTCTCTCGAGTAGGAGACCAGCTGATGGAGAGCAAGACTGGCTCCTGGGTTCAGGGACCTGTGTCTTCGGCACAGCATCCCAGCAGTCCCCCTGTCTTCTGCGCCTGCTACTGAATCCCTTTGGGAATTCTCCTTGCCCTGTCCAGGACAAAGTCATCTAAGAAGCTGGAAAGGTTCCAGAGGCATGGGCTCAACTTCAGGCATGAGAAGGGATCGAATCTTGGCCCTGACAACTCGTTCAACAAGTACTTCAGGCTCCCGGAACCTCACTTTTCTAAATCCATAAAATGGGAGTGGTAGGTTTTTTTTACTCCACGGGGTGACTGTGACAGTGACTGTGACGTTGAAGAAGAATGTCACATGAGAAGGGGAGAATGGAAAGTCCTTCCTTTACAATAAAAGGTCAGCTAAGGGATGGGGAGCTGGCTCTGTGGCAAAGTGCTTGCCGTGCAAACATGAGGACCCGAGTTCAATACCCAGAATGCATATTTAAACTCCCAGGAGCAGTGTGTCTTGTCTTTCCGGCGCTGGAAGATCCCTGCAACTTGGTGACTAGCCAGCCTAGTTAAGGCCACCTCAAACAACAAGGGGAATGGCTCCTGACATTTGAAGTTGTCCTCTGGTTTCCAAATACATATGCATGTGCACACTTGTGCACATTGGGCAAAAATGTTATTAGGACTGCCAACGTGACTCAGAGGGTAAAAGCACTTGCTGTCAAATCTGAAGGCCTGAGTTTGATCCCTGAGATCCACATGGTGGAGGGAGAGACTCAGCTCCTGCAAATGGTACTCTGACCGCCACATATATCTGCCCCACTACACACACACAAATAAATATATTTTTTGAGACAGGGTTTCTTTGTATATCCCTAGCTATCCTGGAACTTGCTCTATAGACCAGGCTGGCCTTGAACCTAGAGATCTGCCTGCCCTGCCTCTGTCTACCAAGTGACAGGTTTAAAGGCATGTACCACCACCTGGCTAATAAATATAATTTTAATAAATTATTTTTTATTTATGTGTTTGTGTGCCTGTTTGTCTGTATGTATACCATATGCTGAAAATACCCTCAAAGACCAAAAGATGGGTTGGATCCCTGGAGCTAGACTCACAGACTGTCGTGAACTTCCCTGTGTGGGTGCTGGGAACCAAATCCAGGTCCTCTGTAAAAAGCAAGTGCTCATATCCAATGAACTCTCTCTCTCTCTCTCTCTCTCTCTCTCTCTCTCTGTGTGTGTGTGTGTGTGTGTGTGTGTTCACAATAATGTAATTTTTGAAAAATGTTACCAGACAACCCAATAGTCCCACTGTCTTGAGCCACCTCCTCACAAAGGGATTGTGAACTTCAAAGGGAAAATGGCGGCTTCTCCCTGGGGAGCTTTAGCAGAAGCCACATCTCTCGAGTGACGAGAGCATTCCCAGGCACGAGCAGACCATCTGCTGACAGCTCCCGACAACATGGACCGGGAAGGGCACACAACAGCCACGCAGCTTCGTGGAAGAAGTTAGACTGAATCATGGACAACCACACCTCAGCTGGGAAATGGAGACAAGCAACAGTAGCGTTGGTATGTCGAAGGGAGAATGATCAGGGTCACCAGGAGCAAGGAGGCAAGGAGTGCACTCTAGAGGGCAAGGCTGCAGAAACACTACGTGGAGCGCAATGCCCAAGTCTTGAGTGTATGCAAGAACAGGAAAACTGTGCTGTAAGTGACATTTGAGGTCCATCTGAAGAAGTATGAGAAGAGATAACGTCCTAGATGCTATCACAGCTCTCAGATGTGATGGTGGTTCTGAGCTGCTGTTGGTGTGAGGCGAGCTGTGAATGCTGGAGTATCTTGATGGCTGTGAATTTGCAAATGAGTTGACAAAATAAACACGCACGCGCACCTCTCTCTCTCTCTCTCTCTCTCTCTCTCTCTCTCTCAATGCAGGAAAGGATGTTCATCTGTATATTTATTTATTTTGGTGTGTCTGTGTTAGGGGGTGTGTCTTAATCAGGGTTTCTATTCTTACACAAACATCATAACCAAGAAGCAAGTTGGGGAGGAAAGGGTTTATTCAGCGTATGCTTCCACATTGCTGTTCATCACCAAAGGAAGTCAGAACTGGAACCCAAGCAGGTCAGGAAGCAGGAGCTGATGCAGAGGCCAGGGAGGGATGTTACTTACTGGCTTGCTTTGGGGATTACTCTTAAGGGATTGGATAAATCTCAGAAGAAACTTTGAACTTTGGACTTTTAACATTGTTGAGACTGCTATTGACTATGGGGACTTTGGAAGTTGGACTAAATGTATTTCACATTATGCTATGTTTAGGTGTGGCCCCCATAGACTCCTATGCTTGAACAAGCCTATGGGGGACCAGGGAGTGGAATGTGATGGTTTGTATATGCTTGGGCCAGGTAGTAGCACTATCAGGAGGTGTGGCCTTGATGGGTGTAGGCTTTAAGACCCTCATCCTAGCTGCCTGGAAGTCAGTATTCTGCTATCAACCTTCAGATGAAGGTGTAGAACTCTCTGCTGCACCATGCCTATCTGAATGCTGCCATGTTCCTGTCTTGATGATAAGGAGCTGAGCCTCTGACCTGTAAGCCAGTCCCAATTACATGTTGTGTTTAATAAGACTTGCATTGGTCATGGTATCTGTTCATAGCAGTACAACCCTAACTAAGACAGGATGCATGTGCAAATATGAGTGACGAGACCAGAGGGGGACACTGGATGTTTTTCTCTACCACTCTTCACTTGTTGTCTTAAGACAGGGTCTCTCCCTGAACCAGAATCACCATTTCAGCTAAGCTAGTTGGACAGAGAATCCCAGCATCCGCCTATCTCCACCCCTCCCCCAATACTGGGGTTTTAGACACATGGCACTATGTTCAGCTTTTAAGTGGGCACTGGGGATTAGAACTCAGGTCTTCATTATTGCATAGCACATGTTCTTACTCACTGAGCCATTTCCTCCACCAAGACTAAGAGTTCTGTTTCATTTTTTAAAGGGAGGATGTCCTGGGTAGGAATTCTAGTGATTCACTCAACAAGCCCTGGTCCCTTAGTTCCTTAGAAAGAATGGCGGCTTTGGATTCAAAGGGCTGAAAATGGAGAGCCCCCAGGGTCTGTTTTGGACCCTGCCTGAAGTAGGAGCAGGAAAGTCTCAAGTGGAGTGAGGAGGCAGAAGGCAACATGGGGCAGAAAGGGCAGAGGAGATAATGAGAGTTGAGTCACCCTGTTGGCAGAAGGAAGAGACCTCTGTGAGCCAGTTAACCACTGCGGCCTCACTTCCCCTGGCTCTGAAGAGGGATGAGGCCAGGCACCAGGTGGGGCTCGAGCGAAACAGATAATAAAGCCCTGTACAAACTAAAGCCTCTTACTGTGTGTGGAACCTTCTGTTGCTAGCTCTGAACAGCTGGAATCCATGCCCAAGAGCACAGGGCCTCAAACATGTTAGGACGGGATACAGGGGAAGACATGGGTACCCCCAGGGCTGCTTCCTCCCTGAAGACCCCAGGTGAGACAGCGTGACCTTCAGCAGGCCTGAGGAGCTGGAGCAGGTCACAAGGCGGGTCTGAGCTCAGAGATAAGAACTCTCGGCTCACCTCGCCCCCACTCCCTGCTTCTACCCGCCTTGTACCAGATCCCCAAGGATGCAATGACTTTCCAGCCATGCTGGGATGGGACTCGGGGGCTGAAGCTTAAGAGACCCCATCCATTGCATGTCTGTTCTTCTTGTTTGTCATTTCAGGTCCCAAATTCCTGACGGCTACCGCTTTGTTTTCTACTGCTTGTTGCAGGCTGCAGAGTGGGGCCTCTGCTCATATGTTTGGACTGGTCTGATTTGACAGACAGCCTGGGTTCGATGATGATTTTACTTTAGGCCTCATTTACCCAGAATTCATAGTAAGGGGTGCATTCCTGCCCTACCTACCCAAGAGGAGACATGGAAAGGCGAGGAGGTAAGGACCCCTGTTTTGGATGCTGGCAGACCTGTATTCAGTCTGGCACTGCTGCCTGCTGGTGGCCCTGAGGAGCCTTCCTGTCTCACGACCTTTACTCCTTAGCTGGGGCAGGTGGCAGCCTCTACTGGGCAAAAATATTGCCACAAACCAAGACAAGAGGACAAATAAAACCAGGAGATGGTTCCATTAGGAAAGTATTTATCGGCCGGGCGGTGGTGGCGCACGCCTTTAATCCCAGCACTTGGGAGGCAGAGGCAGGAGGATTTCTGAGTTCGAGGCCAGCCTGGTCTACAAAGTGAGTTCCAGGACAGCCAGGGCTACACAGAGAAACCCTGTCTCAAAAAACCAAAAAAGAAAAAGAAAAGAAAAGAAAAAAAAAGGAAAGTATTTATTGTGCACATACAGGACCTGAGTTCAATTCCCAGAACCCACATGGAAAAGTCAGGTGTGGTGATGGTACGCACTGAGAATTCCAGCATGGAGAAGCCAGCAGCCTGGTCTACTTGCTGATCCCCGGGTCAGTGAAAGACCTTGTCTCAAACAAAACAAAACAAAACAAAACGGGGGACATCTTCTAAAACCTCCATGTGTACACACAGCCGCATACACATGCACACCTATGAACACACACATACCCAAACAACAGCGATGAAAACAGAAGCACGAATAACCAGTGCATAGTTTATTGGTTTGTTAGCTTTCTCCTCACCAGCATGTAAGCCCCCTGAGGCTGAGACTTGCTCTTAAGTACTGCTGCGCCCTAGTACGCAGAGTATCCCCCTGGCATTATCAGAAGCTCCCTAAACAATCACTGGGAGGTGGGATGGATAGTCCAGGACTCAACAAAGAAGCGCTCCCTTGGAGTTCTCCTGGGGGCTCAGACGGGAAGCATGGAAGTTCATGGGTGTTGAGAGAGGAAACTTCGGAAAGAAACACAGCCTCGGTGTGGTAATCTGTCTGCCAGACAAACGGAGGCTGGCAGAATAGCCAGCTTTCTCTAGACCAGGGGACAGGTTCTGTATGCTCGAGAAAGCCAGATAGGAGCTTGTATGACTCGAGGAAGAGCCGGGGACACTGGGTCAGTTGGGGATCCCCGTGTATTCTGTTTGGTGCAGCTCCTGATGCTGGCAGCCGGGTCAGGACGCAGGTCCCGTTTGCCAGTTCAACTGATTTTCAAAGAGAAAAATTAGAGATCCAGTGGGAAACAAGTCACTTTTAAAAGACAAAACACAAAAGAGAAGAAACAAAAGTCATCCACGGGCCACGAGGGGCTGGAGACTATAGCCTGGTCATGGAGGTCAATGTGGGCCTCAGGACACCCTTCCTCAGAATGACCTCCACGAGTCCTTGTCTCTCCAGGCTTCTCAGGAAGTCCCAGTCTCTGGGAACATAAGACTCAGTTTGCTGGAGAAACTAGCAATGCTATCCCTGGGGGAAGATCAGCGTTACATGCAGCAAGGACCCTTCCTCGACTTCTGGGTTCACACTGAGAGTGACTGGTTTTGACTCTCAGGTTCCCGGTAGGGTCACTCCCCCAGTTCCTGGAGCATGCACAAGTCAATATTCACTAATTGCTCTCTTCGGTGTGACTTTGAGCACAGGCCTCCGTCTCTGGGCTGAGTCTGGAAAGTGGTAACAGTGGTGTGACCTCACCTACCTTAGCCTCATAGGGAACCGGGGGAAACAGAGGGAGAGAAAAGGGAGAAGTGTTTCTGAAGATGGAAAGTGCTTTACAAATCCAGATGTGCTCATCCTTTTTGTCCTTTATGAGCAAAACCCTTTGGCCAGAGCAGAAAGGCCTCTGGGGCCAGAGGCAGAGAATCCACAGACTTCACAAGGAAGATCCTGCCGGTGTCACCGGGCTCATCTCAGGAGGGATGTGTGTTCCTAAGTTCCAAGACAGAGTGAGACACTCTCCCTGTGCGGCATCCAGCTCTGTGAGGCCCCAAGCAGACCCAGCTGTGTTTCCCCAGAGGCTTCTGAGTTAAACACACAAACCCCACATATGGTTCCCAGGAAATAGAGAAGCTATATAAATAACATAAATACTTTCCCATAAATCTTAGCTATATAAATTATTTTCTGAAAACTACATGTATGAGGTAGGCAGAAATACCCTGTGAATATCTCCCTTATTCCAGTCTGGGGGGAGGGGGTGTGGCCAGCATGGCTATGGTGGGATTTTAGGGGGAACAGGGCCTTGGAGAAAGAAAGGAGAATGGAGGGAGAGGACCTGACTGAGGGTGCTTTAGGGCATCTGTCTTAATGGTTGGTCAGCCTCAGCCTCAACTTCAAGTTCACCTTTGACCCTCCTCCCCTCCCCCCAGCCCTCCTGGCCATAGAGTCAGGGTACAGGTGATATGGTTGTAGGTCTGTAGGGGGTGTTCTAGCCCCCAAGTTTTTCCAGGCTCCCTTCTTGCCTTGTACCCTCTAGCCAGAGCAGGATTCGGGTCATAGAGAAGGATGCCTTGGGTTGCCAAGGAACACATCTGCCTTCAGCAGGAAAGTAGAAAGCAGCTCTCAATCTGTTTTTCCCTCCTGCCAAGCTGTGGGTGGCTTCTTTAGTCATCAAAGTCATTCAAGAGAAGGGTCTCAGGTCACTGTGACTCCTCCTTAGAGCTTCGCCATCAAAGATCTTCCCAGCATCCTTATGCTGCCCTGAGGCACAGAAGAGAGGGTGACCCCTTCTTGCCCATGGGTGACTCCACCACAGAGCCTCTTTCCTGGAGCTGGCAGGGTCGATATTGCTGAGTACCCACTGATTCTAAAGCTCCCTGTTCCCTTAGAAGGAGAGTAACTCCAGCATATTTCAAGGTGGAAAGAACCTCACAGGAGGGCACAGCATAGCCAACCAAGTGGCCAAAAGCTTCCCAAAAGAGGTCACTTCCTCCTGGTTGGCCTTGGACCCTGCCCTGGGGTAGCACACAGCCTCCAGTAGTGACCCCAGTGAGGTCTTTGCCCTGGGCTGGAGAGATGCCGCACTGCTCCTTGGGAGGTCCGTGCCTGGCTAGTCTGTGCGTGTGCATGTGTGAACCAGTACCTGTACACTACTTCCTCTCCTTTTGCAGAGGGCTTTGGTGGGGGGGGGGTGCATTAAGAATGGCCAAAGGATTCTCCAGCAGTCATTCTGCCCCCCCCAACCCTCGGGGGAGCCCAAGTGACAGGCCATTAGTAAGTAAGACTACTGAGGAGGCAGACTTGGCAAAGACTTAGCCAGGGCAAAAAAGCCTGCCAAAGCATCTTTGAGAGCAGGGGGTGTAAATGGGCTTGTGGCCCATGAGTCACTCATTCTTATGTGTAACTAACATGTATGGGGGCCTCAAGGCTCTTGGGGACCCTGGTCACAGGAATTAGTAGGACACATTGCAGGGTGGTGTCTCAATGCAGAGCCTGTCCTGTCTCTTCAGGCATACGGACACTGCCTCTCTCCTCCTCTGGGCTGTGATTAAAGGTTCCTTGGGCCACCAAGGGAAAGAGAAAGGGTCATTGTCTCCCCACTCAACCCTAGTTGCGTTTATCTGAGTCTCACGATGGAGACTGGCTCCTGCACCCTCCTTGCACACATTAGGGGTCTCATTGAGCAGAGCTCAATGGCTTTGGGGGTGGGTGCTCTCGAGACAAGGAGGTAGCCCCGAGTGCCAGGACACAAGACTTCAGGGCATGGGCTCTGTGACTCAATCCACCCAAGCCTAAAACACTCCCCCTGCTCCCAATAAACATTCTGAGCAGTCTCCAGTGCACGAAGCTACAAGAGCAGGGCAGGCATGTAGCACCCAGGGCTCTCCACCATCAGAGTGGGACCACAACAGATCGGCCATTCCCAGATGGATGCCCTGACCCCACATTCCATCTGGCTCCGCCTCTCTCTTCCACATCCTCTCAGTTTTTGGTCTTGAGGCAGGAGGATGCTTCTCTCTTCCCGCACAGTATCATTCCTGCCCTAGCCTGGTCCTCAAAGATTCCCCTTCTCAGTCTGTTCTTCTGCCCCATGTCCTCCACCAGGTTGGTGATCCTGGGACCAGGAGGCAGGGCTTTCTTTCTCTTTGCTGAGTGTTGAGGAAGGCAGAAAGCTGGCCAACCACCTGTTGGGGGAGAGAGATGAGTCGCACACTCGTGTGCACGGCGTGTGCATCGGCAAGTGCGTGCTTAAAGCGTACACTGCTCCTCGGGAGTCCTGGCAGTGCCCGGGTCTCGTCTGGCAGAGGCCTAGCGCTTGCAGGTATACACCAGCTCCTGCTGCGCACACTGCTGGCACTCCACATAGCAGCACCACTGCACCTGACAGTGGCAGGAGAAAACCGCCATGCGGCTCTGGGTGTCGTAGCCTCGCCCGCAGCATAGACTGCTGCAGCTTGAGTCTCGAGAGCACACCCTGCCTGCTGTGCCCGGAGAGTACTTGCTGGGGCGGCAGAAGCTGGGAGAATCTTCCATGTAGACCAGGTCTCCCGGTCGAGGTGCTAGGCCCTTGGCGGGCCCACCTGGCTTAGCGGGTGCCCATAGCTCCAGACGGCCCAAGGCCTCATTGGTGGCACTGGACACCTTGACGGCCGTGTCGTAGCGTAGCTTCAGCACCTGGCCGGTCTCTCGAAATGGGGAGAGCTGCTTCCAACAAGTACGCACAGCACAGGAGCCTGACACTCCGTGGCATTTGCAGGTTGTTCTCAGGCCGCTCTTCACAGCCTGCAGAGAGAGCCAGGGTAGGGGCCTGTCAGTGGTCTGAGCCTGCCTCCCTGTGCCAATTCTGCCAAGGAGTGTCAACAGAATAAAGAGGCAGGAAGGCCCATGTGAAGGTGACAGAGCCGAGGTCACAATGACCTGAGACCCTCCAAGTACCTCTGTGTAAAGTTGGAAAAGTTTTCTCGTCCTCTAAGCAGTGCACACCTAGGCAAGGGCAGTGTGAACTAGGCCTCAGCCAACAGCTCTCCCCCTTGGCCCACAGTTCTTCTGGAGTGTTCAGCCTGAACACAGCAGTCCAGTTTCCTAAAAGAATTGGAGCTCTGAGCCCTCCCTGCCCTCTCACTCCATAGACCTACATTACTCTGTGTTCTCTCATGGCTCTGTGACCTCAGCAAAGCCCCTCCCCTTCTCTGGGCCTCCTCTCTCTCCTACTCACAAAATGGAGGAAGCCTGGTCATTGTCTTCCAAACACATTCCTATCCTATCAAGGCATGATACCAAGCCTGGCTTGACCGTGATGATTCCCAGGATTCTCCACCCCTAGTGCCCAGGGATATGCATAGAAGGTTCACTGAAGGGAACCTAAAGTTCACCTGTGTTGGGTGCAGGGCACTGGCCTCCCAGGGATCTTTATTCCCTGTCTCGGCACAGTCCTTTGGGCAGTGGGGGTGGGGGGAGGGGTATTCGCTCACCTTGATGCCCACGTGGGTGTTGTGGGCGTCAGCTCTCGCCCTCAGGTCCTTGCTTCCTCTCTTGGGCCCCAGGAAGTTGCTGAGGAACTTGGTGCTGTACTTCAGATTGTCACCACACACACCCCACTGCCAGGCCTGCCGGCTCTCCAGGCCTGGGGAGTCGTCACAGGTACAGCGCTCCATGCGCCCAGCACTGCAGGCCCTGGCCAGCGCGTGCGTGAGGGCAGCCGCAGACACTGCATACAGGAAGGCTGTCTCCTTGAAGCCTGTGCAGGAGAAAAGGAAGCTCAGCGGCCATCTGCAGCCCTCCGAAGGCGGGAGTTATGTGGTATGTACGGCAGATAGGTTGGCGCAGTGTGAGCCTAAGGACCCGGCTGTGTAAGGCTTCCTGTTACCTGTCCCTCAGACCCACGCTGAAAGCTGCCCCTTAAATGGCCTCCAGATTTACACTGAAGCAGGTCCTCAGCTCTCAGAGGGCAGCAAGACAGAGCTGCTAATCAAGGTTAACTTATGCAAAAGAGTGACCTGGGCACCTGGGACGGGACCAGCCTTCAAGTTCTTTTGTGACAAGTTGGACAACCTGTCTCTGTGGATTTCTAAGCTATCTAATGTCTCTCAAATGCCCTCTGCCACCATCTGAAGATGACCGAAAGGCAGAATGGTCTTGGGGATCCTGCCTGATGTCTACCCAGTACTGGGACCACCACCTCGCTCACACTGTTGGAAGGTACCCCAAACACGTTTCCCTCAGCCCTCTGCTCTCAGCGGATCTGGGGCGCTGAAAAGCTGATGGCTGAAAAAAAAGGGGGAGCAGACTGCTAGCTCCCCCTCAGACCCTCCCTGCAATGGAGAGCAGCTGGCCTACAGGGGGGCTGGCCACCCCTGTGTCCATCACTGCATTTTTCTAAATGTTTCCACTGTACCTCCAAGCATGGTGGATGGCTCACACCTACAATTGCAGCACTCAGGAAACAGGACAAATTGCTGAGCATTTGAAGTTAGTTATATAGTGAGCTCCAGGCCATCCTGGGCAACAGGAACCTACTCCCCCCCCCAAACAAATAACAATAACAGTAATACATGCCACACCCCTTCCACCCGACAGACAATGACAGTGGAGTCAAGCTATGACCCATTTTCTCTTTCTCGAGGATGCACTCTCCATGGGCGACTGGGTTGTGCTCAGCCTGTGCCTTCAGCCCCTGTGGTGTTCCTGGCTCATTGTAGGCCTCTGCAGATGCTTAGCAGATGGATGCGCAGGGGTGGAGAAGGATGAGGAAGGAGGGGGAGTCAGGTGGGAAGGAGGGGATGACCCAGCAACAGATGTGATCAACAGCGACAGATGAGTGTGTGGACCAAGGAATCTGCCTGACTTGCACATTCGGACCACTAAGTAGGTGGCTGGGGCCGCCCACCCCCTCTGTCATCTCTTCCAGGAATGTTGTATCCTTTCCTCTCTTGAGTTTCCTTTGCTCCTCTGTTCTCCCAAACCGCCGCCTTCAACAGACCCTTACTAACTCCCCAGGTCTCTTCTCAGTTGGGACTGTGCCCCAGTAGCACAACGAGGCCTGGGCATAACCGTCTCACCACCCACATCCTCCGGCCAACCCTCTTCCTCCCTTGAAGTCCTCCCTGCACCTCCTCCCCACCTCTCTGGAGCAGGCCAGTCCTCCCCTCCAGGCTGCAGTTCCAGCGCTCCTGCCTGAACTGGAACTGACATTCCAGCAGCCCCAGGTGTGCGGCATCCCTCAGGGTCTCAGCCAGGCCAGGTTCCCTCCTGCAGAGTTGCTTCTGTCTCCTGGACAGCTTCAGCAGGTCACACTGCTTCAGGTGGGCACCAGCCTGTGCCGGGGCTGCCTCTGTGCCCAGGCCTGGGAAGGGCGTCAGGACCTCACGACCGGTCAGGCTGGAGAGGGTGAGAAGGAAAATGATGAGCCTTGGGGTTCCTGCCCATGGCGGACCCAGAAGCTGACCATCCCACAGGGATGGAAAATGGCTGTCTTCATTTTTGCCTCCTTGGGTGGCAGGCCAGTCCCACTAGGGTTATGTCCCCATCTTATAGAGTAGAAGACCAAGGTACTTATGTAGCAAGGAATGGTTTCTCCATTCGAGTTCTCCAGATTCTGCTTTGCCTTTCTTGCCTACCCTCCTCCAACTTGCCCAACTGGGAAAGTCATCCTGAGTACTTAGAAGAAACACAGAACCAGGCTGGATGTGGTGGTGCATGCCTGCAATCCCTGTGCTTGGAACATCCAAGGCAAAAGAATGCAATGAGTACAGGGCCAGCCTGGGCTACACAGCAAGATCTGCTTCAGATAAACACAGATTTCCAAGACCTGCACCTGAGTGTTGTTCCCATAGGACCGGAGCAGGGCCTGGAAATCTGCATTTTTGCCACATCTGGTCAGCTGCTGTGTTGTGAAAGCATGGGAGATGTTACAGGTGGCATTAGTTGCTTCCTGAAGGGGAGTGCCACCTTGCTACCGGGGTGAAGCAGGGGGGATGCAGACAGAGTAAACACCCAGTCGAGGTCCCTGTATCTCTCCCTGTGTTCCACTGCTGTTCAAGTAATCCCATGCCAGGCTAGCTTGTTCCCGGATCCCAGGTAGATCATCAACCATCTGGCCATGTGGTGCCTGGTAGAGGTAGAAGTTTGGGAAAAGGAAGAATGAGAAGGGGAAGGAAGGAGGGAGGGAGGAAAGGAGTCTGGGATCAGATTTCATGTTCTATATCCAAAGTCATCAATTCTAGACTCAGGTTGCCAAATTCTAAGTCCAACCCTGTCACATTCTAATGGCACCTTGAAGCCTTACCTTCCTTCTTGGCATCCATGACCCCTGACCCCCAGAGGTGCTGTAGGAAGCGCACAAAAGCACAGAGTCAAGCCAGGCAGGTTTGCCCTCCTACCGGCTGGAGTTTTCTTCCCTTCAAGATGCCTTACATTCTAAGTAGGCAGTGTCTTCCTTTATCTTGACAGGTATTGGAGGCTTTGTGTGGGGGTGATAACCAGCTCAGATGGTGGGTGTGACTGGTTAGGGGCAAGGTGTGGTCCAGAATGAGGACTGTCCCCCATTCTGCTGCACCCCATGTAGATAGGGTGTACATCATCACCAGACCCAAGCTAGAGAAAACCACTTCTCTCTGGAAACAGTCATCTCTCCGCCAGGGTAGAAGAGCCAAAGTGGGACTGAATGGGGGCTGTCAACATTTCCACTTGGATGTGGAACTTGCCACTTTTGTTCGTGTGCCACCGGCTAAGGGCTAGTACTGTGGCCAAGCCCTTGAGTGACTAGAGAGGTCCTTATCCTAGAGTTCAGGGCACGACTCTGCTGCTGGAGGCACCTGCCTGAGCCAGGACATTTGGCTAGATGCCACAGCCTCTCTGTCTGCCTGAGAAATAGGAAGCCTCACTGGAAGGTGGAGGTCCTGGCGAGGCCCCAGGTGCCCCTGCAGATTCCAAGTCTATCAGGTGCGCCCAACCCGGCGTGGAGCATATCTCCGAAACACCGAGCACAGACAGATGCTATCGGCTCCCCCAAGCCCAGCCTGGACCGGGCTCCCCTCCCAGACACAGTGAGCACAGGGGCCCGTTAAACATTAATCCGGGGGCAAATGGGTAAGTTTCCAGTCCACCAGGCCTATACCCAGACTCCTCCCTGCAGCCTGGCAGGAAACCCTCGGAGCTTGACCCTGGGCAGTGCAGTAGCGAAGCCTGAGGTCAGCTCCTGCTGATGAGGCCCCACCTTGAGTGGTTTCCAGTGTGGAGGGCAACTCCAGGACCGCTGGGAATACAGACCAACATTCACGTAACCTTAAGAAGACTCTCTTCTCCACACCAGGGGCTGGCATGAGGAATAACTTTGGCTCACACAATTCCTGGTTCAGAGATTGGAACGTCCCTTGTAGATACTGATTGACAGTTGGGAGAAGAAAAGGGGATAGTAGGCATTTTGGCCAATGGGACTACACATCCTTTAAAACCTGTTTCATAGTCATTAAAAAACAAACAAACAAGCAACAATAATAACAGAGGGCTGGGGAAGTGACTCAGTGAGTAAAGCGCTTGTCATGGGGTCATGAGGACGTGAGTTCAAATCTTCTGAACCTATACAAAGCCAGACATGGTGACACACATGCAGTCCTGGTATTCCTGCAGTGAGATGGAAGGTGGAGGCAGGAGAATCTTAGAGGTTTGTGAGTCTGGCACATGCAGCGTCAAAGAACAAAAAGACTGTCTCAAACAAGGTAGAAGGCGAGGACCGACACCCAAGGTTGTCTTCTGACCCCCATGTGTATACTTTAGTACACATCTGCCCCCACTACACACACACACACACACACACACACACACACACGCAAAAGGAGTTAGGTCTGGGGATGTACCCCAGTTGATAAGGTGCTTGCCTGGGTCCAATTACCAGTACTACAGAATCAACTTTAATGCTAGGTTTGATTTTCAATATTCTAAAAAGAAAATTAACTAAAGGAGTAGCTATTATTATTTTATCATTATGATATTTTATGCTATAACATATAATGCATTAAAATATTGCATTCATTGTATTGTGGTACATATACATACATACATACACACACACACACACACACACACACAAAATACTTGCCACTTTTTGAGTCCCTATTACTAAGGACGTCAAAATATTATGGACGTGTGACTGGGCCTTCAGGCACTGGTTCCTACTGTGTACCATACCATGGTGGACCTATGGGTTTTGTCCACAACTGTGTTTCACGTGACCCTGATGCTCTGGTCTACTGGTTAGATCAGCGTTGAATTGATAATCCTAGCTGTCTTTTCTCTGGGAGTTTAGCATTTGGATAATAAGAACATACTCTCGCATTCTCTACTTTTCTTGCATGGCTGGGCCTGAGACCCAGAAAAGAAACAGAGGAAGCTGAACCAAGAACGGAGAAGGAGGAACCAAACTCTTTGAGCTTGGCAGAGGTAAGGGTGTAGGGAACACTTCCGGCCTTGGTCCCAGAGCCTCCCCGAGGGTCACCCTGCTCTTGCCTGGCACATCCACTGTGGAGTCATGGCAGGGAGTTGCTTGGTCTCCCTGAGACCTTTGTTATGGCATGCTGTGGATGGCTAGAGAGTAACAGAATTCCACCGACCGCACTCGTGGCTCTACAAATGCTCCCCCACTCATCAACAGGCACCTGCTTTTTTAATTTCATGTAATAGGCCCTGAGATTGATGGCTCCAGAAGTTCAGTATAAAGTCCGTTAATTTTATTAGCAGTAATGACACTTAGTAGCGATTAATGGTCAGGAAAGGCAGCCAAGCACACCGGGGCCTCCGGCCCTGCTGAGCCCTAGTCAACCCAGAGAGACTCTCAGAAGAGGCTCCCCAGCATTTTCATGGGGTTCCCACGGGGCCTAGGAGAGCTCCTAGAACTCAGTGTCACTTTTTATGTGGTTTCTATGTAACAGTTTGGGAAATAGTGCCTTTGAAGAAATGGTGCCATCTCGGCCAATGGAGACTGGCTTGGTTATTTCCTTACAGGGGTCAGTAAGGTCCCCTATGCTCACCTGTCCCATTGTACCCAATGTGGAAGGTTCTTCCTGACCATGCAAAAATCCTGGGCATTGCAGATTACAGTCTTTGCAGCAGCCAGCTGATACAGTATCTGGCACCCTAAGTTCAAGGCCTCCACCTTCCGACCAACCACATGTTAGTTGAGATGTTTGGGAGTAAAACGGACAACTGAAGAAACTAAGACCAAAGGGACTTGTAAGGATGGTGCTGCTCTGTACCGCTCAGAAACTCACACAGGGAGAAATCTCAACTGTGACCAGGGTTGAAATAACAAGAGAGGATGGGGCTGGAGAGGTGGCTCAGCGGTTAAGAGCACTGACTGCTCTTCTGAAGGTCCTGAGTTCAAATCCCAGCAACCACATGGTGGCTCACAACCATCCATAATGAGATCTGATTCCCTCTTCTGGTGTGTCTGAAGACAGCTACAGTGTACTTACATATAATAATAAATAAATCTTTAAAAAAAAAAAGAAAGAAAACAAGAGAGGTTGGAGCTTATGAGCTTTCTAAGTAGCCTTTGGGACAGTGGCAACAGCAGTTCCTTAGGACCTCTGCCTGACTCCGTGCCCCTAACAGGCTTCCTGTGCTCTGTGCTCCCACTCCTGTCTCCTACACCACCCCAACTCCTGACCTCTCCTTTTCCTTACAAAACAATAGCTCGTGTGACCAGTGTCCTTCTGTTCACCACCAGTGTGCTGAGTCCCCCAGGTCACAGAGAGGGTCCACGGTTCCTAGTCCTCTCGCCGGTGATAGCTAAGAAGTGTCCTTTGGCTTTGACTTTTAGGACATTCTCTGTCTACTGCTGGCCCTTTCCGTCCCTCCTCCTTTCACCCTCTTCCCATCCTCAGGTTTGGTTAAAGCTGTCCCACCATGACGGCCCTTCAGGAAGCTGCAAAAAACCTCTGATAGAGTTTGGATAAACTCAATACCCTCCAAAAGAGGCAGGGTGCTCACCAGCACGGAGAATCCCAGAACCTCATGTCTCCCAAAACACTCTGCCCTGAGTAGTCTGGCCCCGGGCTTTCCTTTCATTCAGAGGTGACCTCAGGGATGCCAACCCTGGGCTCATCCCATCTCATAAGCAAGCATGCATGCTGGCAAGGCCCCTATGCCTCTGGGCACCTGGTCTGTGAGAGGAAGGCAGTAGCAATCTCTGTCTCTCAGGGTGGTTGATAAAGATCATGCCAGCTAATGCCTGGGAAGTCCCTAGAATGGTCTCTGGCACACAGTAAGCACAAGATAAGGTTTTTATTATTAAGCACCAACTGTATACATAGTGCTAGATCTAAGGACATGGTCCTGCCTCCCAAAAATTCGCAACCTGTAAGGAACTTGGTTGAACCCAAGAGTCACATAAACTCTCTAACAGTACAAGGACCCAGAGAAAGCAGTTTTGAATCATCCTGGCTGCCCAAGGAACAAAAAAGTAGCTGAGCTCTCTCAGTGACAGCCTGCCCTTGCCCAGGTCCATCTTGCCAGCTGCAGAGGGAGGCAGGGGCATTCCAGGTTAGGGAAGACAGCTGTTCCTCTAGATGTTTCTGCTCCAGATGATCTATGGTTTCCAGTCGAGGCCGCCCCAGGAAGTAGGTGGCTAAGTTGGATGGGGAGATGCAGTTGGTGCCCACGGCACTAGATTAATGCCAGGGTATCTAGTTGGAGGGGCAAGGAGCTAAACCTGGTACCAGGGCCCATGCCAATTACAGGCCGTTTTCCGCCTGAGAATCAGGAAAGTCTGGACCGCCTGGGGCCTTGGCCTCGGCCCTGCAGAGCCCCATTAGATGCTCCTGATAACAGCTTCCGCTGTGGGGCCCTTTGCATGGTCAACACTCCCTTTGTGCTTTCATCTTGAGCATCTGGGGGGGCATGCTGGTCCTGTCTGAGCCTCAGCACACTCCCACACCCCTGGGTACACCCCCATACTTGTACACACACACTATCCCCCTTCTTTCTCCTCTTCCCATCTGGAGGCAGCTCCATGGGGCAGCACCTGCCTGGACACTGGCCAGTCCTTCCTAAGAGAAGGTATCCAACAGCTACCTCAGGCTTCTTGCCTCCATTTTTCATGCTCTCCTGGGCAGCACCACTGTTCTTATCTTTGGACCCTTCTCCTGAGGCTCTCCTGGGTCACTTTGCAATTTCCTCATGAAGACATCTGTATTTCAAAGCCTCACTGAATTGGTGGGCACTCTTCCCACCTCTATGACAGTCTTTCTGGCCTTTCTTCCTGCGCTGTCTCATTCTGTCATTCACCAAGCACCCTTCCGGCAAGCCACAGCCACAGGACCACTCACGATACTTCGCCCTGACTCCACTCCCTGTACCCGCAGCCCAGAAGCCTAACCCTAGGGAATGAAGCTGGCCACAACCTCCTACCTGGAACTTTTACTGATCTGGTGCCTCCTCAGAGAGGAGAGAGCCTGGCCCAGCTGTGGGCTTTGTTTCTACACTTCCTGTCTCCCAGGCTGTAAGCTGAGGATGGCATCTGGGAGCTGCTGTCGGGCCTGAACGGGTAGTGGCAGCCAGTCACAAGGTGAGTATTTTACATCTCTCTCAGTGTCCTGACTTAAAGCCACTGCTCAACATCTGCAGAGGAAACACTCCCACACCCCGCCCCTCCCTCTGCACAGACGGAAGCCTTTGTTCCTGGCATGCATCGCTCAGGTGGCGTAGTGGTCACAGAGGGTTCCCAAAGTCAGTCCTGTGCTTGGGATCGTTGGTCTCTGAAAATCTGGGATTACAAGCATTTCACAGAGCTTCAGCTGGGTACAGTCCGAAACCCCCAAAATTGTGACATACGAGGTCAGGAGTGCCTTCTCTGACCCAAATGTTTTGCCCTGGAAACTCCTGGGGGGTGACAGAGGCTAAGACGGAAGGAAGATCTGGTGCCCATGGAATTCATATAGGATTTGTCATCCCAGGTGTCTATGGCAGGGGCGGGATGTGCCACATTTCTTGGAAGTTTCTACCTGAACATAGAAAAGTTTCTAGGAGGCAAAACTCATCTTTGCAGCCAGTGCCTGAAGTGCTGGGGATCCAACTGCTAGGTGTTTGAGAAGAAGGCCTCTCAGTACTTGCCCTGAGCCTCCTGAATAGTTGGGAAGACTAGGAGATGGGATCTCGATCAGGGAGAGGAGGAAGATCCTCCATTTAAAAGGCCACTTTCCTGGTCTGAAATTGAGTCTCAACAGCTGCAAGACGGAAATAAGACTTAGAGCTCGGCAGTGGTGGTGCATGCCTTTGATCCCAGCACTAGCGAGGCAGAGGCAGGCCGATCTCTGTGAGTTCCAGGACAGCCAGTGTTATACAGTGAAATCCTGTCTGTAAACAAAAACAACGAAAGAGATAAGGCTTAGCAGAAGTGACCTGTGTGTGCATTCATATCAAAGTGCGAGAGTGCAGTGTTAGTGCATAAGAACTAAATTTTATAGGAGATGGGGAAGAGGAAGAGAGGGAGAGAGGGAGAGACAGAGAGAGAGACAGAGAGACAGAGAGAGAGAGAGAGACAGAGAGACAGAGAGAGAGAGAGAGAGACAGAGACAGAGAGAGAGAGACAGAGAGAGAGAGAGAGAGAGAGAGAGAGAGAGAGAGAGAGAGAGAGAGAGAGAGAGAGAATAAATTCAGTCTTTAGCCAAGCTCTAAAGACAAGCTTCCACAGCCTTTTGGGTTCACAGGCCCCAGACATTTCTGGGAAGAGCAGCGTCAGAGATACACAAGGTGGATGCTATGGAGGAGGGACAAGAATGCATCCCCTTCCCCCAGCTCCATCCTAACTGTGGGATCCTGGCTCCGAGGCTGAGTGACTCAGCTAGAGCTCACTAGTTTGACAGGCTCTAGAGTGTCTCCTGGCTCTGGCTGGCACCCTCTTCCCATGGGCAGAGGCTCAGGCTGGGAAGACCCATGCCTGCAAGCCCTGTCTCAGTCCTGCTGCCACACCCATCTTTAAGTTGTCACTCCTGCCTGCAAAGCCCTCGTGTCCCCTAGCCACTGCCTTTGAAAACACTTGACTCGATAAGGCAGGAAGTGGGAAAGGCGACTCCTGGGCACTGTGCGCCTCCCAAGCCAGGAAGTCCTTGCTTGACAGTCCTCTCTCCATCTTTGTCTTTTCTCACATTCCTGTATATAGTGCAGTTCTATATGATTGGTTTGCTAAGTTGTCGGCGAACTCCTTAGTGGGGGCTAGCATGGCTTCTGGAGCCTTAGTGGCTATCCCTAGCTCGCCATTCCCTCAGCTCAGACTCCTGCTGGCTGCATTAGCCCCTGTTGTTCAGTCTGTGCTTCCTTCAGGCTCCTCAGGACTCATCCTTATGGCTCCCCCACAGCCTTGCCCTCGGGCTGCAGGAGGGAGCACGGCCTCTGAATATGCGAACCTTTAGGGAAGACCTTGGGAAAGGACAGTGGTCATACCCACCACACCCTGCCCTCACCCTGGTTACTGTTATATCCTCTGGCCAGCAGCAGGCTTCAGGACCTTCTGGCTCCAGTCCCTCAGACCTCAAGTGCAGCCCCTGGGAGGTCTCCAGGAGCTGGGCCAGATCCCTCTGAACTTCAGATCTTGAGGTGGGCACGTGCTTTGAGTTTCCTTGGAATCCTGCTGAGGACCAGTCAAGAAGCTGACCCGTCTTTTTCTTTCTTTAAAGCAGCTTATGCAACCTCTCATGGTGACCTGGTATGATGGGTTCGCAAACCTTTATCAGTAACCCAAACTCTGGAAAGCTCAGTGAACCCCAGGGCTTTGGCACCCCTGGATAAACAGGCCCAGCCCAGAGTTCAGACCAAAGAGTCTGATGGTCTTTATTTATCCTAGCCAACCTACTAGTATTCTCTATGAAAATTAACCAAGTGTCTATCTCTAGGTGCCAGGCTCTGTAAAGGCAAGCATACCATATGACCTCTCTAAGCTCAGATGCATTTTGAATTAAAACTGTACCTGGCCTGGAAGCTATTGGGATGTCAAAGCTGACCTTTTGACCTTGTCGTCCATCCAGCCTCAGAGCTTCCAGCATGGACCAGAATGTGCTGGCTGAAGTCTATCCCGTCTCCTTCAGCCTCTCCATCCTCTCTTCAGCCTTCATTTCTCCAATGAGGGGTCCCAAATGGAGACAACCCCTGGACATAAGTTCTCATCCTCCTCCAGCTCAGCCTTGCTGCCCACAAAATTAACCAAAATGGCTGACCCTAGGAGCCTGAGAGGCGAGACTTGCCTCTGTTCCTCTTCACATCCCATGCTGACAGAGAGAGGTCAGGGAATGGTACAGGCCTTAGTGAATAGCAAGTACCTATAAATGAGCAGTTGGAGAGGGCGTAGAGGGGGACACAAAGGAAGGGGCGCCAACAAGAGACAAGAGCATGATCCACCTAGACAGCCACTGTAGTCCAGGGCTGACATCAAAGGCTATAAGAACAGGACCCAGTCAACAACAGGACCCTAAGACCTCTGGCCACAAGGTTCTCCAGGAATACTAGGGAAGTGAGCACAGGAAGATGCGGACAAGAGTTGAGGGCACAGTGTGCAGAAGGTGCTGCACATGAGAGTGAAGGACGAGAGCCACAGAGGAGGAATGGGAGGAGAGGTGCCAAGCCAGGTACAGTGGAACTGCTGGGTGGAGACAAGCCTACTGAGCTGGAAGAATGAGGCAGAGGCAAAGAGATCACCCAGCATTCCCACAGACTAGATGGACTTCAATCTTGCACAGCTAGCTAGCTATGCGCTGTGTGACTTTGGGTGGTCTCTGTCAGCTCTCTCCATTTGACTGTATAAAACGATAACCAGCCTAGCACTTCCCTCCTGGGATATCACAATGGCAACATGACATCATGTGTGGCAACTGGTGAGCCTGGGAAAAACTCAGTTTGCTCCCAGTTGTAGGCCAGTTGGGAGAAAGAGGTAGAGAGAAAGGAACAGATGTCCCCAAAATAGCGCTTAACATGGGATGCTATAAGGCAGGCCATTAGGCTTCTTGCATGCTTTCTGTAGGGTATGAAATACAGGTGACATTTCACAGTACTTTATACGCTCTTTGGAAGGCAGGCATTGCAGGGGAATGGAACCTGTGGTCTTGGCAAGCACTCTACACTGTGTGTGGTGTGGCAGAGCAGCCCTGTGTGCAGTTACTAACCCCCACAACAACCTTGAGAAAAATTAGCCTGTTTCCCATCCCGAAGTGAAAATGGCTGACTTGTCCAGTGTCATTCAGTAAGTCTCTGTGGAGGATATGAATGTTGGTCTGTCTAGCCTGGAGTCTGGTAACCCTGACTGGTCTGGAACTCACTATGCTGACCAAACTGGCCTTGAGTCCACAGAGATCTTCCAGATTCTGCCTCATAGGTGCTGGGAGCAAAAGTGTGCAGCTATCCCAATACCCCTTACACTACAATAGGGGTTCTCAACCTTCCTAATGCTGTGACCCTTTAATGCAGTTCTTTATGCTGTGGTGACCCCAACCATAACATTATTTTCATTGCTGCATCATATCTGTAATTTGGCTACTGTCATGAATCATAATGTAAATATCTGTTTTCTGGTGATCTTGGGCCACCCTGTGAAAGGGTTCTTTGACACCTAGCATAGGGTTGTGACCCCCAGATTGAGAACTGCTGCACTAGTCCAGCCTTGACCACTCTCGTCTTGCTCAGGTTGATACCAACTCTAGCTGGCGATCTGGGCCATATCCTGAGACCAGCCTTAGTACAAGGCTAATGTACTAATTAGTACATTAGTACTAGTGTACTAATTAGTACCTTAGCCTAAGGCACTAATATCTCAGTCTCAGATGATCTTCCCACCGGGGAGGATCCCTACTTGGCTTCCCTCTCCTCGAGTCCACTTCTCCCTGGAGAAAAGTTACCACCATTCACTGAGGTGGCTGGTTTGACCCAGAGTCCAAACCTAAAGCACTTGTCTTCAGGGATCACAGTGCAAGCAGGGCCAGTCAGCCTAAAGTCCTTCCCTCAGACACTGTGATACTTATCAGGAGGAGTGGCCTTCAATCCATCACTCCATGGCAGCGAGATTTCCTTTACCTGTTTTCCTCTTGCCCTATTTTACTTAGGACTCAATCCCATTTCTAAAAGTATGAGAGGGAAATTGAATAAAAATGACAGTATCTAAACATAGAAAAATACTTTAAAAAGATATCTGTAAGGCCTAAGTCAGGAGTGGTGGTACTGGTCCACCATCCAAGCACTTGGGGAGTGGGCGGATGGGAGGCAGGGGGAATCAGAATTTAATGACAGGCTTAGAAATATTGTGAGTTTGAAGGCAGTCTAAGACCCGAGACCCTATCTCAACCCCACATCCCCTGTTCCCCACATAAGAGAACATTACAAGAGAGATAGATATACACCAGGAACTTCAAAATATTGCTGAAGGCAACTTAAAAAGCCCCATGCGGATGGATGGGATTGTGTACGAAGCAGCCCACCCAGTCCCTCATGAATTAATTTCTAGACTCAGGACAGTCACAATCAACATCCGAGCAGGCTTTTGTGTGGATGTTGACAAGCTGATGCTAAACTATACGTGTGAAAACACGAAGAACCCAAATAGCTAGAAAGACTTTTGAAAAGAAGGACGAAGTTAAGGAATTGGTGGTACTTCGTCTCTGACTTACTACAAAGATTCACGTGGGAAGGAGTGTGCCTGGAAGTGTAAATGGGGAGTTTGTGGAGCATCTAGAAGAGAACATGGGAAGAAAAGGCACACAAGAAACAGCCGACAGTGCACTGGGTGTCGAAGAACACCTAGACTTGATTGGCAGAAAGACAAACCAATTCAAAAAAAAAAGACATTCTAACGATCCCATGAAAAAATTTCCAACACACCATTCACCAATGGGACAACACAAATTAAAACCACAATGAGAAACCAGTACATGCCCAATAAAATAGCAACAGTTAAGACTGATGAGGGCTGGCAATACGGAGCAACTGGAACGCTCAGACATTCCTGTGCAAATGGCACAGTTATGTTGGAAACTGCTTCCCCCATTCCCTACAAATTAAAAATATTCCTACTAGGTGATCCAACCATTCAGTCCCCCAGACAGTTACCAAAGAGACATGGAAACATATGTTCAGAAAAGGGGTGTACATAGACGCTCACACCAGCCTTCTTGGGAATAGATAAAAACTAGAACTAACTCAAACGCCCATCATTTGGGGAAATCAGTAAAAAAAATCTGTGGCATGCCCATTTAATAGAATACAACTCAGGAATAAAGATGAAAAAGCTATCAATATAGACAACAACACCAATGGATCTCAATAAATATGATCAACAAATGTATAGTAATTGTGGTCACTCCAAGTGATTATGAAAGTGTAACGATTTGGAAGACCTTGGCAGTGTTCTTAAAAATGAGTGTGGCATATTATATGTAACGGGAACTGGGGGAAAATACAGTTGATGTTTTGTTTCTTCCATGGACCCACAAGCACATCACCTGAACAGCCCAGCAGAAAAAGAGCCTTTAAACCGGCCCACTGCTGAGTCAGCCATTCCCAGGGTGCTGTGACAACCGGGGAAGGACAGAGCTCAGAGACCAAGTTAGTCCTGGCTCTGAGATGTCCGTTGTGATGTTTCGATCAAATCTCTTGTCTACAGAGTCCTTAGCACCTGGAGATTCCAAGTCTGACAAACCTGGAAGTTTAGGTTTTCCTACTGGTGTTGTACCTTAGCCTGGACGGACAGACAAGTTTACCTGATGGGGTCTGCACATGCTAGGTCGTGTCACCCAACACAGTCCTGAAGTCACCCCAAGATCTTTGTCACTAGAAGTTGCTCCTGTGTGTATACATCTATAGAAGCTAGAGCGACGACTGTGGGTGCCATCCTTAAGAATGTTGTTCATCTTTGAGACGTGGTCTTTCGTTGGCCTGAAGTTATAGGTTAGACTAGCTGCTCGGTGAGACATGGGGAGCCTCCTGTCTCAGCCTGTCCAGCACTGAGACATGCCACCGCATGTAGCCTTTTTACGTGAGTGCTGGGGGTCTGAGCTCAGGTTCTCATGCTTGCAAGGCAAGAACTTTACTGATGAGCCATCTCCCAACCCTGTAGATGCAGCTTTCTAAAGCGTGTTTGGCTTCGGTGGTCCTTTGCAAGCAATGCAGCCTCTGTGCTGGCTGAGTTCCTCTCCTCTCTGGGGTCAGATCAGCAAAGGCTGTGGAAGCAAAGCCTTTGAGTCTCAGGTCTGGATCCTCGCTTTGCCTGCTGCTGGCTGTGTGACTCTAGGCAGATGTTTTCATCTTGCCAGGATCAGTGATTGAGGACATCAGGACCTTGTCACTGATGATAATGCCCATCTAAAGGGCAGATGTGCAGACTGGGCAATGAATGGTCCAACAGGGTGCCTATGATGTACTAAGTGCTCAGTGTAAACTTGTTCTTGGCGTTCCAGCCACTTCCTGACCCACTGCAGTCCTTGAAGAGTCCACCTGATGGACTGGAAGGTGCATGGAATCCTGCCTGTCTCACTGTCGAGGAATGTGTGGCCTCTTTCACTATGACCAAGAGGGTCTGAAAGAATTCATCAAACAGGAGAAGGAGGCTACTCTCCATTGCCCACCCTCTACAGCCGCTGCCTCCCTCAGCTGTCACACAAGGACACCTTATGAGGCTGTCCCCTATACAGGACGGAGAACAAACACAAGGCCTGGCTTCTATCCTGCCCCTCACCAATTTGCTGTGTGACACCAAGTGACCCTCTGGACCTTTCTGGCTATATTTTTTTTTAAACCTACCGCAGAAATTGCTTTGAGGGACCTCTGAGAGAAGGGGCTTTGAGCAAGAGAGTTTTATAGGCATCTGCTCTGCTTTGTTACGTCACCATTGCCACCCACTGGATCAGGCTGGAGGCAGCAAAAGTCACTGCTTGCTCCCCATGGCTTGGGAGGGGGACACGCGATCTGAAAAATGGGGATAAGATGTGACCTTTTTTGAAGCAGGGGGTTGGTCATTCCTCACTCTGAAGTCTTTGACTGCAAAGATCCCAAAAAGATTGGTACCAAAATTGCTGTCACCTGCTCTCCTGATCGCTGAATTTCCTTTCATCAGGAAATAAAAGAAAGTATTTCATGTTATACTTAGAAATGAGACTTCAAAGGCAAGTGACCTAAGGAGGGATAAGCACATTGCTTCACGGTCTCACAGAAGTCTGGATGGCTGGGAGCAAACGCTGGCACCAGGCTAGGAAACCTGGGCCAACTAAGTCACAAGAGAGTTTGCCCCCTGAGTCCTGCCCATTTCCTGGGCCCAAACGCTGACAGCATGAGGCTGGTGTATACATTTTCAGCTCTTTCAAGGAAGGATTCCAAAACTCAACCCCCTCCCCACCCCTCTCTGGACATAACTAACCATCTCCCCTCTTACTTTCAAGACTGTACCTTGCTCCCCAGCCTCCAAATCTGTTCCCTTTCCGCATACCAGCCAGGGTGGTCCAGGCCTCCTGGGACCTCTCTCTTCCCACATCATCAGACCTTCACTCCTGCCTCCAATCATGAAACCCAAAGAAAGAAAAGATTCATGGAAACAGTCTGGGGTCAGTTGCTACTCTGTTCCAGCTCCGAGAGACTCTTGGGTCTGGGATACCCAGAACTCTCTTGCTTTCCTCTACAGTCATTCTCAATAGCATTACCTGAGTGTTTACTACATGCTAGCCACTGTTCTAAGAGCTCTCTGTGCGCTAACCTCCGACACTCTCATCCACATTCTATAGGCCAGACACTCAGAACAGAGTACTGGAGTGAGGCAGCCGAAGGCACAGTGCCCTGAAAGTGCCAGAGCTCCTGTCCTCTCCCTTCAGTCAGGCCCACAGGGGCAAGTTCTTGGAGATCAGCATATCTGCTGTTCTGGGGTGGGTCAGAAGGAGATACTGAGTCCCCAGGAACTGAACGGCCCTCCCAGATCGTCATCCACAGGGATCTGCACTAGGACTGAGGCTGACGATCCCTCCCCATATATTTCAGGGCAGGTTGTTGCCTATAACCCAGGTACATTTTAGCCAGAGGTCATGACCTGGAAATTAGCCTACATCCCTCACCCAGCCGGTGAGGTTGCCCCTAGACCCTCGCACCCTGCAGTGGTTTCCTAAGAGCAGCTTCTGCTGTGCTTGGACTGTGAGCCTTGCTTGACTAGGGATGTAGCTGGAAGAAAAGGGCAACGTTTAAAGCTAAGCATTTGGAGCCTGCTTTGGGTTGAGGTGCTTTTAAAATCTGTGGTCCTTACCATCACCATCACCACTATCCCTAACCCTCACCAAGTATCTTCAATTCAGGGTCAGAGAAGACATTTGCAGACAAATGCCATTTTGCTTCCCTTCCAACTATTTCCCTTATGGTTCCTATCTCACTCTCCAGGTATCACCACAAGCTATTATCATTTTTCTAACCATAGACACCCCCCAAATGGGCCTCAATCCCTCTCTTTGCCATAAACCCTATCCACATCGACTCTGGAGTTTAATTTGGTCGCACTTCCTCAGGGTACAGTTCTTTATGCCTCCAACTAATGTGCCCTGCAGTCCCAGGATCTCCCATGCCCTTGGATCAGCAAAATTCTCAGCTTCCTCCCCACCCCTACCCACCAAAATCCCTCCTCCCAGCAAGGTGTCCAGGTCCCAGCTCTGCAGGGTAAAGGGAAGGATACAGAAATCTAAGCAAAGAGGAATCGACGGAGCCCAGGATGGGGACAGAGAGGGTACCGAGAAAGGATCTGAAGAGGACATGGGAGCCCAGGATCGACGCTTGGACCTGCGCAGACAAGGGCGTACTAGGGGTGCCAGGCCAGGATCCCCTGCTCAAGCCGAGCTCCAGGCTTGGGCTGGAGTCTGACAGTCGCCCGTCAGAGGAACCGGGAGGGGCAAGGGACCTAGACTTGGTAGACTCGAGAAAGGGAGATTAAGTCTGAGCTCAGAGAGCGAGGGACGGAGATCTGGGAGCGAAATGCGCCCGCAAGGCGATCGGGGTCCCGCCTGAGCAAAGGGCTGAGTTCGAGGCCTCGCAGGGACCCGAGTCGGGGACAGGGCATGCGGAGAGTGGAGACGCGACGGGCACTGACCCGAAGTAGGCGGCGGCGGCAGCGGCGGCAGGCAGCGCCAGCAGGCAGAGCGCGGCCAGGGCCAGCGCGGGCGCGGGGCGCATGGTGCTGGCGGCGGGTGCACTCTCGCATCTCCTTGCGCCACTCGGCGCTCGTAGCGCTGCCACCAGCTGCCCGCGGGGCTTTAAACCCGGGTGGGGCGGAGCGCGAGCGGCCCGGGGAGGGAGCCTCGCAGCGGCGAGCCCCTCGCCCTATAGGCTCCGCCAAGTTCTTCCCGCCCCTTTGTGGGAGAGGCCAGAAACAGGCCCCGCCCCTTCTCAGGTGCGTGCTCACCTGGAGCCGCGCCCATTCTAACACAGAGAACCGAACGTGTAGGACCCTGGCCCCGAAGAGGGATGGGGTTCTGGGGACCTAGGAGGTGCTGCCTCAGAGATGTTGCCTCTCCCGGGAGGGATGCACGGGTGCGCGATCTCTGCTCCGATCTGGACAGTGGGAAATGGGGAGATCTGCCAGGGCTGTATAGCAAAAGTTAGTGGTCGTCATGATCCTGTAGGGAGTTCAGTTTTCTTTGCCCAGGGATTCCGAAGGCTGTGATAGGTCTGGCGCAGAGTCCCTCTCCAACAGTGGGAGAAATTCATGTCCATTGGCTAGGAGGACTCTTGGACATAGGACAGCATATAGAGGGTACTTGCTCTTAAACACAAAGCTGATGGCCATAGGCGGAGGTGTCAAGGGCTCGTGTGACGGACGACAATGCTAATACTGACCGAAAATTCAGACTGTTTGGGGAGTGAGGTAGAGCCACAGAAGGAGGAGGAACAGGACTTCCTAGATGTGTAGAAGCCAGATCTCCATCAGATAAAGCATGAAGAAGAAGAAGAAGAAGAAGAAGAAGAAGAAGAAGAAGAAGAAGAAGAAGAAGAAGAAGTAGTTTGACTCCAATTCTTATAACGGAGCAGGGAGTGACATCAGTCTAGGAAGGAGACATACAACCAAATGAGCTTTCAAATGTCTTTGAGCATCTTGAACATCGAGCCAAATCAAGCAAAAAGCCAAAATCTAGCTTTAATGAATGTCAAATCTTGTTCCAAAATAACAAAGAGAGGAAGGAAGGAAGGAAGGAAAAGAAAGAAACTAGACATGGAGTTAGAACATTGGGTGACAGTGACCTTGGCTTTGTGGCTTGGAACGAGGAAGATTTATTCCAGTTCTGACATCAAGCTGTTGCAAGAGAGGAAACGTGGCTGTGGTGCGAGCTTCTTTGAGCTGTCTCACTGTGGAGCAGCCCAGTAGCCACATGACCCTTTGCAACCTCAGCTCTGTGGTCCTATCGAATCTGGTGGTCCTATTTACTAATAGCAAGGTCCAGCATGGGCTTCAAGGACCTGGAATTCAACCACGTGAACTATGAATTCCAGACGTGAAACGGGGAGGATGACAAAGAACTGACAAGATTTTTTGTGTAGATGAGATGTCAGACAGAGAGGAGGTAGCAGGGAGGTGTGGGTTGTTATGCCTGCAGGCAGGAGCCCCACCCGGTGTGATGGTGTTTACTCTGCTGGGGGGGAGGATGAGGGATCGGTGTGTGATTTCCGTGATGCGTTGATGTCTGGGCTGTGGATTTGAGACAGGGTTTCTCTGTGTAGCCCTGGCTGTCCTGGAACTCACTTTGTAGACCAGGCTGGCCTCGAACTCAGAAATCCTCCTGCCTCTGCCTCTGCCTCCCAAGTGCTGGGATTAAAGGCATGCGCCACCACCGCCCGGCTTCCAAGGCTGATTTTAAGCCATCACTGTGGTCACTGGTCGTGACAGCAGGAGAAGACATGCACATGGTCATCTCAACAAGCTGGAGGGACCTGACTCTGGTTCCTCTATTGTAAAAGTGTAAACTGGGGATCCAGGAGGCTCAGAGGCAAAGGGAGTTCAGTGGGACCTGTGTGAATCCAAGAAGAGAGTGCCGGACTAAGGTAACAGGAAGATATCAGCAACTCTCAGCCTTGCCCACTAGGGCACCTTGGTGTTAGCGGAGGAGGAGGGAGGGAGTTCATCTTGGGTTCCTCCAACTGCCCTTCCTGTCCTAAAGCCCACAAGTATGCATATGTATAGAGAAAGCAAGATGGCGGGAAGAAGGAGGAACTATTCCCCAAGTGACACAGCTACCTGTTGCTGTCAGGCTGAACTTGAAGGAGGTTGGAGGGAACCTGAAGATTCAGCACAGACCTCGGTGGTTAGAGAATGAGACACAGAAAGTGCTCGTTCCATGGTCTTGAGCCCCAACAGCCAGGACAGTGGGCCCCACCCCAAGGCTCCTTCCTTCCAAAGTTAGGACCATGGCAGGCAGGGCTTTGCCTCCTGGGCAGGTGGCTCCCAGCAGCTCCCAGAGATCTCCCAATGCTGCTTCTGCTTAGTGGCACCCATGGCTCCACACAGCATCCAGGACAGCTTCTCACTGCTGCCAATAGGAATTCCTACAGCAGTTCCCTCCCTGTGTGTACATGGGCCTTCCTGGGTATTTGACCCCCAGCCCCAGCCATGATCTCGAAGGAGTCTCAAGTCCCCAGGGAAGCAGGGGTAGTCATTGTCCTCAATGCCAAAATGAGGGCAGCAAAGCTAAGGGACTGAAATAGCTGGTGCAAGTAGGCTCAGCTATAGGAGTGGACGCAGGAATGGAGTCCAGCTGTGGGATAACCGCCAGCATTTGCTGTGGGTCGGGGATGGTTGTGGATAGCTTAGGGATACAGGCACAGCCTGATTCTCAGCAGCCTTTGAGTGACACAGGCTTTCAGAGTACAGTGTGGCTCCTAGGAGCTCACCCTCAAAGGATACAAGCACGACCTAGAGGCAGAGATGGGTGGTGAAGCAGGTCACCTCAGAATTGCAGTGTTGAGAAAGGACCTTGGGATATACAGCATCGTGCTGTGAGTGGCTTGTTCCTCTGCTCCCGCCTGCAGCCCTGCCTTGCAAACTCAAGGGCAAGGTTGACCTTCAATCCTCTCTCCAGTGTCCTCAGAACAGGGCACAGGATCTAGCAAACAATACATGCACATGGTGTCATTGACAGCTCATAACCTTGGTCCATTGGTCTGCGGCTTTTTTAGGAAGCTACAGAGATAGAGAGTAGCATGCTAACACATGAGTAGCATGCTAGCACATGCTCACAGAAGCACTCCCTCCTATGCTCACACATGCTTCAACGAGCATGCCATAAACATACACACACATGTACACACACACACATACACACACATTCAGTGATACAGACCCCCTTCTCCTACATTCACCCCACAGATGTCTAAATTCCTGGGCAGACCTACAACTGTTCTGGGACCCACACGTCCACACAGGAATGCAAGAGAGGCATTCTTACCATCCACAAGCAGCTACCTGTTTCTATGATCCAGCCCAAGGCAACCAGTGCTTGGATGGAGTATTCATTCCCCTTGCATTGAAAACACACACACACACACACACACACACACACACACTTGCACGCACATGCACAAACACACACATACACAACAACAACAACAAAACCCTGGAGGTGACGAGCATACAGCAAAAGCTTCACCACTCTACATTAAACTCAGCTGGAGGGGGAGGGGCTCTTCGATTTGTCTTCCTCCTTGCCCCGCCTGTTTCCAGGTAGACCACCTTACTGAAACAAAGCCTCAGGAACCACCCGTGTCTGACTCCCTAGCAAGAGCTCACCCAGAAGACCCTCTGAGCCCCCACCAGGTCCCCGGCAAACAGAAATGCAACATCCCACATCGCCTGCTCTCTGCAGCCTCCCTCCTAGCCGCTCTGGAAATGGTCTCTGGATTCACTGTCATGTCCAGAGGCCTGAGGGAAAGAACCAAAGCCTAACTCAGCCCAAGGAGGCTGGTCCCAGGAGGTCCTAGGATACTCTGTGACCTGGTCCCTCTCGTCTTTCCCCACCCTCCCAGTGCCCCAGCCTGCTCTGCTGGGGCCTCACTGTGACCAGTTTTGTTTTGACCACTCCCACCAGTCCTGACCCTACAAATCTGAACCACATGGACGACACCCTCGTGACTCCTCACTTGCGTGTGATTCTGGAGTGTTGTGAGGCAGCTCAGGTATCATCGCCATCCCCGTTATGTGAATGAAGACAGAAGTCCAGCGAGGTAACTTCCCAAAGGTCACAGAACTCACTGCTGTTTCCAGAACACCTGCCTGAAATAGGACTAAAGGTGAGTGGGAGCAAGGGTATCAGAATCCCCACACAGGACACCCACACTCCCTCCTGCAAACATGTCCCCCAAAAGGAGAAAGGACAGAGAAAAAGGCCAAAATGTTAATAATGGGGGTGTTGAAGATTGGGCTATGGGTAAAGACATTTTTATTTTCCTTGGGTCCTCCAAATGTTTTATTGCAAGTATGGCTGGTGAGTTGGGGGTGTGGCTCGGGTGGTAGAGTGCTTTGCCTAGCATGCACAATGCCCTGGGTTTGATCTCCAGCAGGGCACAAGCCAAGCGTGGTGGTGGCTCACACCTGGAACCCCAGCACTTAGGAGATGGAGGCAAGTGAACCAGAAGATTCAAGAGCATCTTCAGCTACAGCTATACAGAAGCTCAAAGCCAGTCTGGGCTACATGAGACCCAAGATAGATAGAAGGAGGGAGGGAGAAAGAGGGGAGGGGGGATGGGGAAGGATCAAAAGGAATCCCTGGCAGTAGAACTCTAAGCACTGGCAAGAAAGTATTTGGGAAGGGGCAGTGCCCATTCATCAGCCCTTCAAAGAATCTGGTCCTTTCCTAAGGTGCTCCATCCTGCACCTAGCAATTCCAACTGGAGGGCTTACATGCCTCCTTCTCTTCCTATTTGTTCCATCTAGATCATCATTCTGGGGTGTGTGTGTGTGTGTGTGTGTGTGTGTGTGTGTGTGTGTGTGTGTATCAACACACAGGCCCTCTCTTGCCTGCCTGAGACATGGCTATATCTTTACCCTTAACCTCCTGGAAGCCTTGACCAACTCTGGCCTTGATTTGTTCATCACTTTGACTCGAAAAACTTTATTGACACATTATACCAGTGACTACCCATGATGGTGCATGGTACCTTTGCATTCAGGAGATGTTTGGTTCTCTCTCTCTCTCTCTCTCTCTCTCTCTCTCTCTCTCTCTCTCTCTCTCTTTCATGATACTGGGGATCAAACCCAGAGCCTCACATACACTAGACAAGCACCTTACCACCAAGCTGCACCTTCAGGTTCCTCCTATTTCTTTCATACCCACAGCTCCTGTCAAAGAGGACATGCACTTTGGCTCCAAGATAAGAGATCTTTCAGTATTAGAACAGTGATTCTCACACTGTAGGTTGTGACCCAGTGGAGAAGTCACATATCAGATATTTACATTATGACTCGTAACAATAGCAAAACTACAGATATGCAGTGGTAATGAAATAATTTTATGGTTGGGAATTGTATTAAAGGGTTACAGAGTTAGGAAGGTTGAGCACCACTGTGTTAAAATGAATTAATGAGTGAGTGATCAAATTTGACTTATTAATGGTTAGAAATTCTGCCCTAGCCAGGCATAATGTGTTGGCCTTTAATCCCAGGACTCAGGAAGCAGAGGCAGGCAGATCTCAGTGAGATTGTGTCCAGTCTGGTTTGCATAGGGAGTTCCAGGCAAAACCAGAGCTATATACAGTGAGACTCTGTGGAGAGAGAGAGAGAGAGAGAGAGAGAGAGAGAGAGAGAGAGAGAGAGAGATCCTGCCATGGTGTCATGGTCTTCATGACATGAGCCAGGGGTAGAGCCTTCTCTTCTGACACACTAAGAGCAGACAGAACGTTCTCAGCAGACCAGTTCTGTCCTCAGGGACACACGTGGAGGTAAGTAGTGACCCAGAGGTAAAATCCCAATGTCAGGGAATCTGCTACATGGTCGCCAGTGAACTTATACATGGCAAGTGGTCTCTGCATGGCTACTGTGCTCACTGTGGGTGAACGCCGCACCCCATCCCCTGGTGGCCACTTTCAGAAGTGTCAGAGCACAGTAGGATGCCTGGGCAGGCAGCATGGCACAGCAGGTATCTGTCCTTCACCCTAGCAGAGATTTTCCATGCAGGGCACTGTCACCGACTCTGCCCACAGAAGGAAAGAAAACTGACGGAAAGGCAAGGGCACCAGCCACCTCGGGAGAGAGAAGAATGGGGCCAGAATAAACACCACCAGAAACATGCGACTGCACACAGGCGTCCTCTCTGCAAAGGACAGGTGGGAGGAAGAGGTCCCATGCTGATGCTCAGAACGTCCCTGGAGCAACGTGATTCCTTCTTCCTTGCCGCCAAGTCCATTTCTTCTAGGTCATACGATCACATTGTTATAACTGCAGGTACAAGTACATTTGCAAGAAGTGTTGTCAACCATCCTGCTGGTAGATGGCTCAGTACATCTTCCTACACTCAGAGTCGGGACATCAAGGGGATAGCCAGACTTCTTTCTTTCCACTGGGGATAAGCTAAGGGTGGGAAACAGTAAACCAGGAACACACATTCACACACGCACACAGGCGAACCGGGTCTATGCACACCTGTAATCCTAGTGCTTGGGAGGCAGAGGCAGGCTGATTTCTGTGAGTTCAAGACCAGCCTGAGCTACATAGTGAATTACAGGGCAGCCAGAGCTACATAGAACCTGTCTGGAAAAAAAAATTACATTTTTGTAATTTTCTATGATGCATAATTTCAAACATTGTATATATAAATTTGTGATTTTATGTGATTATGTATAATTTATAACATTTACAATGGAATGCTGTGACTATCATGTAAATAGTCATTATACGGTATTGTTTAAGAAAGAAAGACAAACCAGGGATAGTATGCATACCTTTAATTCCAGCATTGGGGAGGTGGAGGCAGGTGTATCCCTTTGTGTTCAAGGCCAACCTGGTCTACCCAGTGAGTTCCAGGACAGCCAGGGTGATAGAGTTTAGATAGAAACCTTGTCTCAAAGAAAGTCCACACATTCAGCACAGATGTTTTAACAATGTTTCCTTAGTCAAAAATCTCCTGCTGAGCAGTGAGTCAGAGAAGGTTAAGCCCGTGATTGTCTCTTATGAACTACAGTCAGTTGGGAAGCTTAATTAATTAATTAACAAATGCTTAATGGCAGCTATGATTTCTATATAAGGGTAAATGTGTTAGATATAGTAACTCATTTATTTATTTATTTATTATTTTGGTTTTTTTGAGATAGGGTTTCTCTGTGTAGCTCTGACTGTTCTGGAACTAACTATGTAGATCAGGCTGGTCTCGAACCCAGATATCTGCCTACCTCTGCCTCCTGGGTGCTGGGGTTAAAGGGGTGTGCCATCACTGCCCAGCTAATATTAATTCATTTAATCCTCACATTTTTACACACAAGAAATGGAGGTTCAGGCTGGCCTGTTTGTTGGCCTAGACTCATGGAACCTAGAGCCCATGGAACTGGTGTCAAAGAATGTGTGTTTACCGCTACAGTAAAGAGAAGAAAGTGCTAAATAAGACGATGAGACAAGAGGACCATTGATCCACTGTCCCAGGGAGGTTCTATAGAGCGATACCGAGATGCTGGTGTGTTTTGATCTGGATTTTGTAGTGATTTTTCTGGTCCTTTTCTTTGCTTTATCCACAGGGACAAGCACTTTGCCACAGAAGTGCCTTGAAACACAACAGAAGGTGAGACTATCAATCTGGGCTACAGATGACCGACCTACCAATGTCTACTGACATCCCTGTAATCACAAACTACTCCAATAGGGGTTGCTAACTCCAACAGGATGGAGCCTGGATTACACAGAGAGAAACTGGCTGGCATAGTAACTCCAACAACAACGGATCCTTCTGTGATCTCAGTTTCCCCACTCATTAAATAGATTAATATTCTCATTTCCCCACCCTTAGAAAAGATGGAGGAGAAATTTAAGGACTAAGGCAATTGCTTTCCAGCGTGACCCTTATGTGTTCAAAACCCCATTACTTCTAATGTTTTGAGTATCACTCACTATACTAGATGTCATGCACAACCCAGAAATCATATCTACCTTTGCATAAAATAACTTTAAATAACCATATACGCCAGCTGGTCCTCTGACAGTCTCTACAGGTTCTGACTGGTCCCTGTAGGAACTAGAAGCAGCTGCTCTTGCCATGGTAAGGAAAGTGATCACGAAGCAGCAACATCGCTACCTCCTCTTTGGGTGGAAGTCTCTCACTCATACTTGGTGCATGGGGAAACTGAGGCACAGAGAAGCAAAATTACTTCCCCAAAGACCTAGACCCAGCAATTTCCCAGCAAGCTAATTCCAAAACACGCAATAGAAAGGGACAGCATGAGAAGAAAAGTGTTCAGAGTGGACTGGGAGGGACAGGAGTGGGTGGGAACACCTTTTTGCTCTGAGAGTCCTGCGAGGAGCGGAGAGCAACAGTTGCCGAGGGCAAGGGTGGTCAGCCTTCTGCAGGAGCGCCCCCTGCTGGTCAGCGGGGCCCGTGGCTGATTGCGTGGATGCAGATTCAGAAACACACTTATGGGCAGAGGTGGAGTGGTGGACTTAATGCCTTCATTTTGCACAGGACAATGACAAAGCTTTAGGGGAAGTGACCCACTTAAGGGAAAGCCAGTACACTTGGGATTTTTTTTTTCCCCAGAATGCTTGTCTCACACTGTAAAGCACCTCTCCCTATTCCCCTCTCCAATCTCATAGTCTTTTCTGCTAACAGACTCCTTTCGTGTAATCCATTGAACTTCACCATGACTCCCTTTAAAATGCTGTCTTCAGCAGGAACCATGGGGTGAGAGGGTAAAGGCATGAAGGCTCTTACCTAACAAAGAAGGTGTCATTTAGGAGAGGGAGCAACCCCGAGAAGCCAGTCCCCACTCTGCCAGGCTGGCTTGCTCCCTCTCCTACATGATGTCACCCTCCTCTTTGTTAGATGTGAGTCTTCCTGTCATAATCATACTAACCCCCTGGCTCCCATGGAAGGCAGCTTTCAGGAGGGGGTCATGGTATCAGGGCAGGGCCACAAGAAAGGAAGAGGCTATTAGCAGAAAGGGCTACAGGGACTAACTGGACTTCACTGTCAGCTAATGTCCCTGCAAACATGACTTTCAGGTTTCAGAGTCTGGCTCTCCAATTTGAGCCAGATTTTTAACCTGTGCTCTTTCTCAATAGTCTCCTGTCTCCACTGCTATTTTCTTCTATTCCCTGTCTCTATGAAATTACAGCCTGTGCATGGCTTATCAGTGTCATTCTGGCATCCTGTTCAGGCCACAGCCATTTGGTTTTGGGGCTCAGTGCATCCCAATACATATGACTAAGAGGAGAAGGGACCTCACGCGTGTCGTTTGGACCTGTCAGATGCTGTTGGGCAGCTGAACCGTGGCTTTGGAAGGGTCACCTATTCACACCCACTGCAGGGGACAGTGCTCACAGGGACAGTGCTCACAGGGACAGGGTTAAGTGGTGTGAAGCATGCCCACAGACATGTTTATCTGACAAAATAAACGTCTGACCTGCCTTGTTAGAAGTAATCTTTGAAATCCATGAAAATCTATTTGAAATTCTTTAGAAAAGGAAATCACCTTTACAAGCTGGTATGGATAGTAAATAATCCTCTTTTTCCCAGGCCTCCCTGCCAAATTGTCAGTGTCAGAGTCTAATCCCTAGCACCATCCATGGAAACCAGGCATGGTGGCACACACTTGTAACCCAGCATGGCAGAGGCAGAAGTGGCGTAAATTCAAGACCAGTTTCAGCTGTGTAGTAAGTCTGCGGTCTGGACAAGATAGCCTATCTATAAATAAATACTGGCTGGGGAGATGGGCCAATCAGTAAAGTGCATTGGACCTCCAGCACCCACATAAAAAGTCAGGTGCAGCAGCGTGTCCATATAATCCCAGAACTGCTGGGGTGTGGAGACATGAGGATCCTGGGGGATTTCTAACTATGGATTGGTGAGTGCCAAGTTCTGAGAGAGCATGCCTCACAAAATAAGGGAAAGAACAGTCAAGGAAGAAACCCAATGTTAGCCTGTAACCTTTACACACATTCACACATTTGCACATCTACGTGAACATGCATGCATGCACACACACACACACACACACACACACACACACACACACACACACGCACACATACAGAAAAGATGGGGCTAATCTCCCACTGCAAACCTGACAGACAGGGTGGAAGAGGGGCTACTTTCGTTCCCACAGCAACCTCTGAAATAGGAGTTTTCTGGGGTTTGTTTATTTGTTTGACACATAATCTCACCATGTGACCTTGAGCTTTTGGCAATTCTCCCGCATATGAAAATCAAACAGATTTCAGCTTCCTGGTATAGGATTACAGGTATATACCACCAAGCCGGACTTCTACAGGGTTTTTTTTTTTAACATTTATTTTCAATGACGAGTGTGTGTGTGTGTGTGTGTGTGTGTGTTATGCATGTGAGTGCATTGCCTTTGGGGGCCAGTAGAGGGTATCAGATCCCCCAGAGTTGGAGTTACAAGCCCTTGGTGGTAGATGCTGGAAGTTGAATGAATCCTGCAAGAGTGGTCTTTGCTCTTCATCCCTGAGCCTTCTCTCCTGCCCTCCTTATGCTGTATTTTTTAATGTAGTTCCTTGTGGTCTCTCCATCCACTCCCAGGCTCTTAGCTCCTCTCCTGTATCTTACTTTCAATCTACAGGCTAGCCTGAATCTTTACTAGATTACCTATGAGAAAACAGACAAAGGCAGTGAATATAGCAACTATGTTCCTATTGTCTTTGTGATGGGTTCAGTGGGGTTGTGTTTCTTCATTTGGTTGGTTGATTGGTTAGTTGGTGTGTTTTGTTCTTAAAGATTTATTTCTATTTTATGTATACGAGTATTTGCCTGTGTGTATGTATGCATTCCATGTACATGCCTGCTGCCCATAGAAGCCAGAAGAGACCATTAGATCCCTTAGACCTGGAGTTACAAATAGTTGTGAGCTGCCATGTGGATGCTGGATCATCTGTGAGAGAAGAAAGTGCTGTTAATTGATGAGCTATCTCTCCAGCTGCACACCCCCCACCCCTTTTCTTTTTTAAAAAAAGATTTATTCATTGTTATATGTAAGTATGTCTTCAGACACATCAGAAGAGGGTGTCAGATCTCGTAATGGATGGCTATGAGCCACCATGTGGTTGCTGGGATTTGAACTCAGGACCTTCAGAAGAACAGTCAGTGCTCTTGACCACTGTGCCATCTCTCCAGCCCCCTTTTCTTTTCTTTGTTTATTTTTAACCTTTATTTTATTTTATGTGTATAAGTGTTCTGCCTGAATGTACATAGGTGCACCACCTGTGTGTCTGGTGCCTGCAGAAATCAGAAGAGGGTTCAAATCCCTTGGAACTGTACTTACAAATGGATGTAAACCACCATGTGGACGCTGGGAACTAAATCTGTGTCCTCTGTAAGAGCAACAAGTGCTCTTAAGCACTGAGCCATCTCTCTAGCCCTGTTTTTGAGACAGGGTCCATATAGACCAGGCTGGCTTCAAACTTATTATGTAACCAAAGATAGACTTGCATTTCTGATCCTTCTGCCTCCACCCTCAGGGTGCTGTGATTACAATCATATGCCACTGTGCCTGGATTGTGAGGTGCTAGAGATTAGCTTCATGTGTGGTAAGTGAGAACTCTACCAAGTGAGCTACCCCGTCTGCCTCCTCTGATGACTTCCAAAACATCAGGAAGGATTCAGAAAGTGATATCATCTTTTTCTATCGTCACCGCAGCACAGGGAGTTGGAGCTAGGACTTGGTGTTGCTGGATACACGCCCACTCTCTCGGATGGAGGCTATATTCACACGGATGGGGTTGGCAGGACCCTGCCCTCCACAAAGCCCCCTTGGAGTGATTCACAAGCAGGTTTCCCCTCCAGGCACTCCATTTCCAATTGACAGATGACGGCCATTGCAAACATGCACATAGTGTGCATAAGTTCTTCTCTGTAGGGCATCTTCACTGATGCTCGGCACACAGAGCTGTACACATCTACTCTAACGGCACACACCAGCTCTGTCCAAGCACAGACCGTCTGCTGTCCCTACACACATGTCCAGACATCAACACCTTCCCGGAAAGCCAGGTTCAGCCCTTTGGAATGACCCTACACCCCTAGCTTTGAAGGTCTAAATGTGCACCTCAGCTCCTAAACATGCTAGGACTACGGCTTTGACCAGCCCTCCAGCCTCCCTGGGCTATATGCCCCTCCTCATTTGTGAAGCACACTAGCATGGATTATTGGGAAGCAAAAAAGTATGGAGAGATCAGAGCCTGTGGCTCGCCGAGCCTCTCATCTCATTCCTCCAAGATATTTCTCCCACGATGGCTCCATGCTCCATCTGAGGGATGTTGGATCCGGGGCGCTCAAGCATCGTAGCAGGATTGAGTCTATATCCAAGGGGACAATATGGGAAATGGAAGTACTGTGACACACTGGCAAGTGTCCTTTGTGCTAAGACCCCCCTGAAAGCAGAGGGTTCTTTCAGTTACCTTGCCACAAAAGTGTGTGTGTGTGTGTGTGTGTGTGTGTGTGTGTGTGTGTGTATGAGGGAGATGGTTCTTTCACAAACTCTAATCCTCATGTACAGAAAAATCTCTTCACCCACACATCCAGTTCTTAAATCATTCCAGTAGTCAACAAGCGGCCCACCCGGGTGTCGGGGTAAAGACCAACAGCACATGGCCCTGTGGACTAGACAAACTTGCCTTCAGCCTGGCTCACAGAAGGAGGCCAACCACTCTCCCCAAAGGCTCCTGTACGCCAGCACTTTGGATGTCAGACACTTCGCTCTTCATCTGTTTGTCCCTCCAGCTTCCTGAGCGGGTGATGGTTTTAATCATTGATGTCTGTTCTGTGACAGGATTGAACTCTGCCCTCCTCTTATCGGGGCAATAAAACGCAAAGCTATACAAAGCGCACGTACCAGATGTGTGCTTGTCCTTTGCCCTCAAAACCTACCGGAAAATACAAAGAACAGCTGGTCCTACTTCTGGGGACATGACAAAGCAACACAGGTCCTGAAACTCTCTTTCATGACCGAAATCCAAACACAGGCATCAGTGCAAAGGGCAACAACTTCCCTCCGTTCCCTGGACTCCTAGAGGAAACTCCAGGTGCCTTTCCCTATGCACTCACCTTAGTCTTTCCCTAGGGCAGGAAAGGAGGGCCCTCAGGACCCAGGGGGAGGTGTTTATTAACTTGCCCAGTCTCTCTCATTGCTATTTCTGTATTCTCCAGCAGGGGTCACTCTCATCCTTACCATCCACCCAGACCTCAGGTCCTAGGTCTTCAGGGTACAATTCCCAGGCTTATGGTGGCCTAGAGCTGGGACCTTGTTGCCACTTCGCTGTCTCCCAGGATCACTTCAGGGAAGGGCTATGGTTCAGAGAAGGTGATTCAAGCTTGCCGTCTCAGAGATGGGAAGAGAGCAGAGCAGAGAAGGAAATTAGCATCAGTGACCTAGACATACACACTCCCTTCCAGTCATCCTGGGTGGGTCGCCCCATCCTGTATTAAGAGACATTCGTTGTCCCCACTCCCAACCCTGAGCTTTTGGATCAGGGTCACTCTGGGTTAGTAAATCACTAAACTGATGTCGATTTGAAAAGCATAGGGAAAGTGGTTGAGGTCAGGGAGGCTTCCTAGAGGAGGAGACTTTCATCTCAAGAAATAAAGCCATGATCTCAGCCCCATTGAGACCCAGAAGAGGGATTGGTGTATGGGGCTCCACTACAGCCTTTGCCTAGCAGAGATGAGGCTATGGATTTAATTCCCAGAACATGAGAGGAAGGGAGGGAGGGACAGAGGGACGGAGGGAGGGCGGGTGAGTGCACAATGTCTGATTTTGTTCAGTACTTCTCCCCGCCACACTTTTCCTGACTCTTTCCCCCATGGAACAATGCCTGAGAATAGCCAGAGGAACTGGGTAGTGGGAGGAGACTGGGCATACAGGATGCCAGCTCATGGCATCCTCCAGCCAGCCGTGTCCCCAACGGCTACAGAGCTATCAGCCGTTCAGCTGGAGAACTGAGAAGACAGCTGTTCATTTCCTCCCAACACCAGCTCTGAGTCTCAGGGGATTGTTGAGGAGCCCAGAATGAGATCTGGTCTCAGTCGCCTTGGTCCCAGGGGACTTCTGCTCTCACAGGAACCTGGAAGGGCTTAGCCCAGCTCTCCATGTGTTGCTTCAGGCCTGCTGATGGCCCCCTGAGGCCCGCGAGCCACAGTGTCTGTCCCAGCTCTCTCAGGTAACTGTCTCCATATCTCCCACAAACAGGCCAGGGTCTGGATCCTTGACTCTTATTTTCTCCACAGTCCACATCTTCGTACCCTCCTGGCTGTGAGGTGAACCCCATCTGGCCACAGACCTGACCACCAGTAGCTACAGGTACCATCTCCAAGTGTTATGACACAGCCCCAAATTGCTTGTTTTCTCCGTGAATGAGCATGCCAGCTCCAGGACTTAGCTCCTGCGCCATCCCTTCTGAGTTCTCTGGAGTTCAGACCCCACCCCCCTCCAAACCCCAGTGTTTCACCCAGAACCAACAGAAACATCTTTCCATGGAGTAACTATGACACACCCCTAGTCTTGATACCCTGTCAACACTGCTGGCTTCCTGGGGCCCTGGCTGGTATGTGTCACCTCTGAAGTGGCTGGGGCATTTAAGTGGCTTAGGACCACCGCTTTCTGAATCTTTTTTTTTTTTTTCAGTTACTCTGCAGGCCAGCCCCGTTCATCTGTAACCTTCAGGAGGGGGAGGGCTAGGGGCACAAGAGGCTCTTGGGGCAGTGGCGGGGAGGCAGGGGCTCCCCTAACTGCAGAGGCTAGCTTTACACACCCAGCAACACATGTCCCCCTTTATGGCCCGGGTTTTCTCTCGGTGCTTAAAGGCTACTGAGAAAAGAGCAGGGCTGATTCTGGCTGCCTGGCCGTCTCCTGGCAACAAGCCTGGCAGGAGGTCTTTCTTTCTCCCCCCCTCCCCAACCTCCCTTCTTTTCTCCACCCACCCCCCTTTTCCTCCCCCCCCAACCCCCCTGTGTCTTGTGTTGTGTATCATTAAAACTTCCCTCCCAGCCACTTGGCTGCCAGCAACCAGGCCCTTCTGGGGCCGGTTCCCTCCGGGGCAGATAGATCGGCTGGCCCCAGGGGTGCAGGATCCAAGGGGTCACGCCCCCAGAGTGGCAGCTTTGTGCGACGGGACGAGGCTTAAACTCCAGTTGGCAACCTTCAGTATATTCATGGGGCAGCCACCACTGTGTGCGCACAAGCACGTGTGCAGGCCGCACCTCGGCTTTCTCTTCTCCCCTCCCTTCCCAGGACGACCCTGGGATCTTCTGTGACTGCTTGGAGCATGCCAAGAGGGCCACGGGCACTGCCTAGCCCTGTGGGTAGTAACTCCTGGGGCTAGATATGACCCTCACCTATAGTGTCCAAGGAAGGTCGAGGTAGCCACTTCCAGGGACCCACAACTAAGCTCCAGTTTAGTGCCTTGGTCTGTTCTTCGAGGCAAGGACATCAAGGATAATGACCATTAGTAATGGTGGAGAAATAAAACATCCAGACGTTAGCTATCACGACCAAATTAATTCTTTAATTAATTAAATTAATTAAACTCTTAAGTAGGCCACGTCAATCTATAGGAATGGTCATAGTCAAAGAGGATAAATACCATGCCTATGAACTTGCAGCCCAACAACAGAAAACTCTGCTGGGGACCCCTTGGCTCCCCACCCCATCCTTCCAGCCCTCACATTCCGATTGAGGACTACAGGTAGAGACTAACAGCTTTTCTGGACCCTGACCTGTCTACCTTTAGAACAGTATCTGACGTAGGTATCTGAACTTGACCCAGCCCTCTTCCTCTCCTTCCTCCTCCCACTGCTGAAGAAAACCTCTCACAGACCAAAGAGGTGATCACCCACACCATCGCATCATCGCCAGTTCCTCTGGACAGCTGCGAGGCAGTCAAGCCTCCTGCCTTACTGGGAATATCTGAGGGGCAGAGGCCTCACCACTGACCCATACTGTCACCCTACCTACTCCTAAGGCCGGATTGTTGTCCCAAATACATCCAATACTTTGAGGCAGAGGGGAGGCTCCTGACCATGGAGATTCCAGATGCTGTTGTAGAGGAAGAACTCAATGCCACCTTTGGCTGTAAGGAACAACCTCAAGTGGGATTAGGAAGATACATCATCTTGAAAAAAAAAATCCAAGATGGGAGTCTGAGAGCAGTTAATGTCTCAGCACTGGCTCGAGAGACTCAGTTTCTCCCACCCTGGTGTAAAGTCCCCACTTCGGTCTCAGTCAGTTGTTGTTCTCACAGCATTCAACCAAGATATAACAATGTCCCAAAGTGAGGAAACTGGACAGCAATGTCCCAAAGCAGGAAACCGCTCACTCTGTCTAGTTTTAAAAGCTCCCCTAAATAATTTCTAGAAATCTCAAGTCTTCCAGCTGACCCCCCTCATGTCTCCTTTTAGTCAGTATAGCCCAAGCCCTTGCACATTGACTAAGACTAGTCAACATTTATCTCTGAGCCAGATAGGGAAGAACAAACTTTGACTCCTGTGCCCAAGTACATATACACATACACATACACATACTCATACACATACATACACACACACACATACATATACACACACACACACACATACACACATATACATACACATACATATACATATGTTGTCTTAGTCAGGGTTTCTATTGTTACACAAAACATCTTGACCAAGAAGCAAGTTGGGGAGGAAAGGTTTTATTCAGCTTATACTTCCACATTGCTGTTCATCACCAAAGGAAGTCAGGACCAGAACTCACACAGAGCAGGAACCAGGAGGCAGGAGCTGATGCAGAGGCCATGGAGGAGCACTGCTTACTGGATTACATCTCCTGGCTTGATCAGCTTGCCTTCTTATAGAACTCAGGACGACCAGCCCAGGGATGGTACCACCCACAAGGGACCCTCCCCGCTTGATCACCAATTGAGAAAATGCCTTACAGCTGGATCTCATGGAGGCATTTCCTCAAGGGAGGCTCCTTTGTCTGTGATAACTCCAGCCTGTGTCAAGTTGACACACACAACCAGCCAGTCCATTTGTTTATATAGACTGGTGGTTTGCCACCATAAGTAACTCCAGTGGCAGGGATCCTGACCTCTGCAGGCATCGAGCATGTAGATGGACACATGCATACAGACAAAACACTCATTCACGTAAAATAAGATAAATCCAAAAATAGTTAATAATAATACAAAGTAACTCCAAGGAACCTTTCTAATCACTCAGCTCAGCTGCTGCCTGGTATCATTTCAGAGCCAGCAGGTATCACCACTGCAGGCGAGGGAACAGGCTTAGAGACTATAGGAAACATGCCCAGGATTGCATAGTTCGAGGCAGAGCTGGGTTCTAAGATAACCACTCAAGACAGTGTCCCCCTAGATAGACAACTGAAATCCCATACAGGCAGATCCTACTGAGAGACTAGCAATGCCAAGTAAGGTTTACCCAAGCACCGTCCCTTACACATACACCCGTGACAGCTACAAACACCTATTCCAGGATCCTTGCTGGAGAAGCAGCTAGAGCCCCAATGACTGCCCACTGAACCATTTACTTGTGTTCAGGCTCTTAGCACCTAGAGCTCATTTCTGATCCAACCTCAGTTTCCCCGAAGTGACTGCTGTTGGCCATATTGGTCTGTGAAGAGATGATTGGGGGACAGAGATCTGGAGGGTGCAAACCAGAGCATGATGGGAAATTTTCTGCCCTATATCCATGGATAAGATCAGGTTTGCTTTCCAACTCTTAATTTTGCTGTTTAGAAACATTTGATCCTCTGAGATATGAATCTCCCAGCAGAAGGCAAGCTTCATATATTCAAATCCTTGGGGCTCAGGCATGCTTACCTGGGGGCTGCCCACATATAGTCCTTCTCAGTGAACACCTACACAAAACACCTACACACAGAACACCTATGCACAGAACACTGGGACACACACACACACACAGAGAGAGAGAGAGAGAGAGAGAGAGAGAGAGAGAGAGAGAGAGAGAGAGAGAAGTCTCGGATGCTTCCAGGTGGCAGTGACTTCCAGTCAGGTTGCTAAGTCCTCATCTCAAGCCATCAGGAAAGGTGGGTGTTACCTTGAGGAAAACTGGCCCCAACGCAGGGGCGGGCAAGTCTCCAAAGAACATTAAAGTGCCTTAAAATACCACAAGGAACATAAACCCAAGGGCCCTCTCCTCTGAGATCTCAGTGCCCTCTCTAGGTCTGTCAGCCCATTCAACTCTTGGTACCAGAGTTCTCCTGAGTTCAGTGTAATAAAGGGAGCACATAGCAGGCAGGCTTTGGTGTGCCGTGTGTAAACTCCATGGCAGTGTTAGGGGCTTCTTGGGAAAAGAAAGTTGCTGGCCAGAGTCATAGGGTAGGGGCTGGCCACTAATAGGAATGGGGAGACTCCAAAGAAATGCTGAGTGGACATGGTATGAACAAGTCCTACAAGAGAGGGGGCTCTGGCCACTGATATAGTTAGGAGGAGAGTGTCTCTTTTCATCCTAGTCAACTTCCTGTGACATTAACGTCTAATGATAAGGACTCCCTGTGAGATATTTAAGTCCCATTCTCACATCGGAACTGAGGGTACACTCTGGGAGCAGCTGCCTCCAATTGTGGTGTTGGCCTTCATTTTTTTCTTCCAAAGGACCGCTTTCAATTACCCAGGGGCCCTGGGGCTGCTGTTGGGGGATCACCGGGATAAGGGGACACCTGACATCTTCAGGTCTGGCAGACCTAGACCTAGACCCAGAAAGGACACCTGTTCTGGGTGGAAGGCCTTGGGGTATCACAGGGTCCACTCCCAGAGATGCCAACCTGTACCACAGAAGCCAGTCTGCCAGCTGTCTCTAGGACAGGCAAGTCCTCCCAGGTGACTCAAGGGCGTGGAGGAGAGGGGAGCCTTAAGTCCCTAAGTGGAACACAGTTGATCCCCAGGTAAGCTCCGAGATTGCACAGTAGATTAAGGGAATTCACTCACAAGGATGCCTCTTTAGCTGAGATCCCCAAAGATCCAGGCTGCATAGGACTTGAGGGCTTCGTCTGCCTTCCTATCAGCAACTCCCCTCTGGGCAACAGAGGAGACAGGCAGCACAGGGAAGGCTCCGAGCTCTGGGACCAAGGACACCTGCATCTCTTTGGGTGCTTGGGTCCCTCTACTCTGTGGCCTTTCTGTGGGTCACAGGCTTCAAATTTGACTCTTCACATCAGAGCATGAGGCCTACCTGCATGAATGGAATCCTGTCTAATTAATTGTTGTCTCTGCCAAGCACGACATCCTCCTACTTCCAAGGCCACCCTCTGCTGTCTGGTATCCTAGCTGACTCCAAGAAACTAGGAAATCGTTGGGGCAGCTCCCAGAGTTGTTAAGAGACCCTTTTTTTGAGGGGGGGAGGGTGCAACAAGCTTTATTGATGGTATTCAAGAAAGTAGGGAGGGCTCCCTAGGCCCCTCCTGTTATTATGGGGGTCTGGGATGGAAATTGTGAGGGAGACACTCAGTGTTGGGGGCCGAGTTGGGACAGGGACTCCTCAGCAACCGAGGGCCTCTCTCTTGCTCTCTTGCTGGGGTGAGCGGTCCAGGGCGTCTTACTCCTTTGAAGGCCCTGTAGGCCATGAGGTCCACAACCCTATTGCTGTAGCTGTATTCATTGTCATACCAGGAAATGAGCTTTACAAAGTTGTCATTGAGTAAGAGATCCTTAAAAGCTCCTTTCTCCTGGTCAGAGGCCTTGGAGTCTCCTGTTCCCTCTGGTGTTCTTCTGAGAATCTTTGCTTCAGGTCCCTTGACTTTCGCACTTCATGCTTCCCTACCTGCCCACATTGGTTTTCTCTCTCCATTCCTACATTAGTTTGGGCTGGTTCTGAGCCCCCCACCCCCGTTCCGCAGTTCCCAGGGGAACAGTCCCAGCAAAAATAAATGGAACTCAGTGCCTGGATGGGAGATTTCCTCCTCTCCTCACGACAGACTGGCAGCCGCGTGAGGGCGGGCGGGGGCCTGGCGGCCAAATTCTTTGTCTTCGAGGTACCTCGGCAGGGGTCCGGTGGAGCAGTGCAGAATACACACAGCCGCTGACCGAGAGCTCCTGGAGAGAGTGCACTTCAAAAGGAACCTCCGGGCAGCTACTGAGGTGGGGGTGGGGGTCCCCATCTCGGCTCTGAAATCCCCGTCAGTCACACACAGCACGCAGGCTTCCCACGTGCCACATCTTTTGCTGCAGGTCCTGGGCCCCGGATGCCTTCCCTCTGCCCCCGCCCCCCCAGCCAGGAGACCACCCTTCCTGTCCAGGACCGAGCCTCGGGTCCACCCTCACTAGCTGGTTTCAGAGTAAAAAATAACCCTTTGCCGCCATGTGCAGTTTACTCTGATGTTGGGTGCCTATCAAGAGAGAAGATGTTTCTAGGAGATACTCGTGGCAAGGCAAGGGGGCTCCCTCACTGCCTAGGCAGGGTCCATTCCTACGTTGCCACCCGCAGGCAGGAGGAAGAAAATTAAGCCTGTGTTGAAGGAAGGACACCTGGCAAGAGAGACGAAAGGACTCCGGAATCCCCTCCTCTGGGGAACTTTCAAGTGGGGGGGAAATCCCCACGCAGGCCTCTACTCTCTGCGGCGGCAACGTGCGCGGCCACTCCCCGCTTCTGGTCCCCTCCTCCTTTACTTCTTGCACCTTCGCCTGTTTGTTTCCTACCGACTGAACAGCACCTGGGGCTGCCTGGGGCTCTACGATGCCTGGACGAGGCACCTGCACACACACAGCCAGCCCTTCAAGGAACGACCAGTTTGAGCCACACCAGGACAGCTTCCCACGCATCTCCCAGGCAACCAACATCTCACCCAAAGTCACCAAAGAGCCTTTGCCCCCCACCTTCTAGGGCTGGCACCTGTAGGATCCTTAGGCTCTAAATGACCCCAAGAAGCCCTCCAGATTAGCGCTGGCCTCCACACCACAGCGGCGTGCTGGAGGCCGGGGGAAGGCAACGTCCCTGTTTTCAGAAACACTAGTTTTGGACTGTCCACCCCCACGCTATGATGCAGGACTTGAGATTTAATCCACATCGATGTTCAGCGGCCTGCGGGGAGCCCCCATGGGAAGAGCAGCAATCAAGATCTCAGCTAAAGGCTACCTAGTAACCCAAAAGCTGAGGTTCCTTGACTGAAGCCTTGGCCCTGGGGCTTTACATTCCCCGATAGTGGCCATTCCCCTCCCACTGCCCTCCCAGGTGAATCAGAAACGGGGCCTCAGAACCAGCCGTGCCCCCTGGGGGAGTGGTGGAAATCTTCTGGGAATGCCCGGCCCTCGGGGGCATTTCTAGGGGTGCTTATCTCAGTACCATCTACCAGCTCCACTAGTCTTCAGCAGGTGGGGGATTGCCTGCTGTTCCTTAGCCCTCCTCACTTCTCCCCTTCCCCTCCCCCCCCACCTCTTTCTCTGTCTGGGCGCTCACCCCGCCCCCGACCCTGTTTTCCGTCTCAGTGTCTCTATCCACTTTTCTCTCTCTATCTCCCCTTCCTCCCCTCTTTCATCTCTCCCTCTACCCCCTCCAGCCGTGGATCGGGCTAGGAACTCGCAGAAGCTGCGACAAGCCCAGGCGGCTCTCTCGACCCTTGGTGCCCCCAGGGTCCAGTTTCTTGCTCTCCTCACACCAGCAGAAGCCATGTGCCGAGAACAGACCAGCAGGGGCAGTGGATCTGAGCTGTGGGCACCAGCCTCCCGGATCAAAGGCTAGGAATGTCTGCTCTCCTGTAGGACTTCCCTCAATCCCGTCCACCCCTCACAGCGGGAGAGCCCGCCATTCCTGGCTAGGCAGGTTTGGGTGTGCTCCGTCTCTGCCCCCTCTACACAGTTAGGGGAGCAGGTCCCACCATGGCTTCTCCTCGGTCTTGCTTTCCTGGTTCCAAACCAGGAGTATTTCAAGGGCTGAATGTCTTCCTTTGGCCGGAGAGAGAGGCTGAGGGCAGGTACCTAGGAGAGGGGACTGAATCCTAACAATCTAGGTATGATCGGGGCTCAGACCTAACTCCCAGACTCTGGAGGAGAACTGGAAAGAAGAGTGCCCCTTGGAGGCCTGAACACTTCCCCCTGTATATGAGCTACAGTAGGTCATAGGGTGAATCTGGTGTCTGCACCGGACAACGCTCAGACACCAAACCCAGGTTTTAGTTTCTCATCCGTAGAAGGGTCGGGAATATAGGTCAGAGACCTGGCCATAGAGGAGGGAGATGTTCCTAGAGACCCCTAGCCCCCAACCACTACTGGCCAGAGCTATACCACTAGTCCCAAATGCTTTCACCCCAAGATCGAAGAAACTGCAGGTACTGCCGAGGCACACCCGTTGAAGGAGAAAGTGACCGAATCCTCCCGCAGGAAATGCAAACGGCGGCTGGTGTCAGTTGCAGGAAATGCAAAGGCTGCAGGAGGTCGCGATACCAATCTGACTCTTGACAAAAGACTCAAATGACACTAGCTCTGTACCCCGGCGCCGCCGGCTGGCAGACCTTCAGAGCCTCCGCGGACTCTCCCGCGCGCCCCTCGGACACCCTGGAAGCGACCTGCGGCCGGGTGGCGGGGGCCGCCAGCTCGCGAGCCCGAAAAGACTGGATGCTGGGAGGGGTTGCATTTTCCAAGCCCCTGATCCCAGTCGCGCGATCTGGAAAGAACCCCTTTGCTTTCTAGTCTCGATTCCTTACGGGCCCAAGTGCCAAGGGATCACTGTTCCCCGACAGAAAAGGGAGCCACCCATCAATGTCCAAGCCGACCCTTTCACCACGTGAACGCCGGGTCAAAGCTCCAGCTCCCTAAACCTGGCTCGCGTGGACTGGGGAGGGGGTGTCCCAGGCCGGCAGAGAATCCAGCGTGCCGGGTCCTCCCGAGGCCTCCGTGCGCCCGGGGCGCAGGCTTTGCCCAAGTTTGCCGGGAGATGCCCTTCCCAGAGCCGGAGTTGTGGGCCGGGCGGGAGGGGCCCGTGATTGACAGGCTGAACTACAGACTCATCTCTTACCTTAGGCCGCGGGCGCTGATTGGCTGCTCGCTGACATCCTCAAACCCGGCTGCTCGGCGCTGGGCTCCGGAGGGGGGCGGCTGCGGGTGGAGGTGCGCCTCTGACAAGCCCGAAAGTCATTTCCAACCTCAAGTGGACTTTGTTCCAACTATTGGGGGCGTCGCTCCCCCTCTTCATGATCGCCGGCAAACTTCCTCCTCGGCGCTGCTTCTAATGGAGCCCCACCTGCTCGGGCTGCTACTCGGCCTCCTGCTCAGTGGCACCAGGGTCCTCGCCGGCTACCCAATTTGGTGGTAAGACTTGCCTCTTGTCTGCCTGCGGCCCCGATCTCTCAGCCGCGCCCGGGGACGGTGGGAGGCGCTGGCCGGGTCCGGGCTGCAGCAGGCCTGGGGCTCCTTTCTCCTTGCTTCCCGCTAGCCCCCCAGTCGTCCACCCCTCCTGGATCTTCTGCTGGTGTCGCCTTCCGAATCCAACTCCTGGCTTCTCGGATAATCACCATTTTCCCTGCTACTCGCCGCAGAGGCGGGAGGGCTCTCCCTTGCCCCTGAAGGTCTCGTTCTTAGTCTTCACCCTCTCCCACTGCAATTTGGGGGTCCCGAAGACCCTTCGTTTGCTTACAGTTGCATTTATGTGCTGTCTCTGGAGCCCGGCCACTCCTCTTCTCCATTTTAGGGTCTCCGTGGGTAAAATTATCCTGTCCTTTTTCACCACCGCACCTCTTTGGTGTTTCGGTCAAGAGATTTTCCCCCACAATACTCGCGTTTGCCTTCATATTTCAGACCCTAAGGGCTTTGGGGATCCCAAGCAGAGGACTTGGGGGTTATTTCAGTAGATTCTCCCCACTCCGTTCTAGATTAATTTTGAGACTCTGAAGTGAATATAGAATTTGCTGATCCTAGGTGCCATTGCTGATCCGGGTGTATTCGTTCCTTGCTTGTCCATCCAGGAGAAAAGGGAGATGGGGGCTCTTTGAAAATGTACTTGTTTGGGAGGGGTAGGCTTGTTGTTTTTTTGAGGGAAAACCCAGTTCTCCATGTCAAATTCGTTGCTTTTGGAAGACGGGGGAAGCTAGGAGAAAGGACGAGGGAAAGGGGAATTCTGTGCCTGAGAAATACGGATACAAAAGGCATTTTAGTAAATAAGGCTGGGCGAGCAGGCGGAGTACTTGGGAGCTGATGGGTGTGTGAGGGGATTCACTGGAAGATAAACCGCCTTTTGGAAGCCCCAGCTCCAGGGACTCCCCTGTTTTCCAAGCCTCGTTGCTGCCCCCCCTCTGTTGGTCCTACAGGGGAAGACACTAAAACCAGTTTTCTAAATTACACCCGAGCTCTCTCAGTCTCCAGCCCCCTGCATTCCGGAAAACTTTAATAAAAGAACCCTCCCCTCCTGGACAGCGGCTAGCGGCCTGGGGGTGGGAGGTGAGGAGGAGGAATTTGGGACCTCTGAGTAAGAAGGAGACTGGGCCCTGGGGTAAAAGTTAGACAGAAGTGCTACCAGGGTAAAGTGCTGCCTACATGCCCCGCTCTCTGCCTGCTACCTGCAAGCCTGCAATAGGAGACCCAAAGCCTACAAGATACTGGGCCACACCCCAAGCCTTTTTCCAGATGCTTTGGGGTGTCTGAAGGCCAGAGGAGGGGGCAGTCAAGAACCCAAACACCCAAGCCATGGTCTGGTCAAGGCTCTGTTTAGAGGGTCGAGGAGTTGCTCCTTAGGTCGATAGAAACCCCCAAGGACAGACAATCTTTCTTCCTGTGGACTTGGGCTGGTCTGGGGCTCCTGTGGGGAGTATACAGAGCCTATGCATGCTGGGGGCAGCCAGGGATTCCGGGTGAGGGTCTGCCAATTGCTGAAAGGTTGTCTCAGGACTTTCTTTACCCCAGCCAAGGCCACACTCTGGCTTCTCAGGGACCCTGTGGGTGCATAGGAAGAGAGGATGCTCGGAGCCCTAGGAATAACACAGAGGAAAGAGGAGAGAGTGGGCTTGCTGGTTGTGTGAACTGGGAAAGAGCACTTCTTGGGGCAGCACCAGTAGGTTAGATGGTGGTAGCAGTAGGCTCTGCGTGTAGTGATGTCCAGGAATGTCTGGATAAGGTCCCCATCCAACAAGAAACATTAGGAAAACCTGGAAGGCAGAGACAGGCCCTAACATAAGGCCACATATATGGCCTGTTTGGGGTTTGAGCAGGGACCAGGTGGTTGCTTTTGTCTGAGTCATAGAGAGTATGTATGGCTATTTTCGAGATGTCAGTGCCTGTGGCTACTACCTCTGTGTGTGTAACACATGTGTGTTCTAGGTCTATGACCCTAAGAAGTGTGTCTGTGCACCAGTATGTCTCTGTGGGTAGAAGCTGTTAGTGCCTGAGACCCGGGCAACTGTTTGTGTGAAACCTTTTGGTGTGTGCCTAGGGGATCTGTGGTCCATAGCAGGCTATACTGTATCTGCACACAAGTGTCAGCAAGTGGCTGATTCTGTGATGTGAGACAGAAGTCTAGAGGTATTCCTTGCTTGTGTAAAGGGGACTGCCTGGCTTTTGCCTGTGATACTGGACATGGTGGTATTTGTGTTTGGACCTGTGCGTTGTCTGTGCATGTGTCTATATATGTCCCTCCACACGCGCATGCCTCCTTGACAGCGTAAGGAGGAGACCCAACAAATGTCTTTGTGCATGATATCCGTGTTCATGGCATGACCAGCCTGTGGTTGGAAGTATGAGAGTGAGCCTTGTCGATACCTGGCTGAGGGCTGTGTCGAGGCCCTGCCTCTGATCTTGTCCCCAAATGCCGGTGACATAGTTTTGTGTCAGTGGCTATGCGTCTGACACCTGACTTGTGGGCATGAAGGATACCTGAGAGGGGTGCTTGGTGGACATCAGTAGCCCTGGGGGGAAGGACAGGCAGGAAGTGGAGGTCTCAGAAGGCTGCAGACACAATCGGCCTGGGATCCCAGCTAGGGTGGGGGCAGGGCCTTCCTGGGCACCAGCTTGCCTTGCCTGCTTGAGACTGAAGCCACGGGCCTTCCCTCCCTGAAGGTCGTTACCCTTTGGTCTTGGAGCTGGGGCATGAATCACCTTCTTAGGGCTGGAAGTAGAGAGTGGGTAGGCCTCAAATTCTTGATTCCCGCCCCCTGTCCCCGTCCCCAAGCAGACAGATTCCAGTCTTTTTGGTGTTTGAGTTCAGCCTGGCCTCCTTGGCTCACCCAGCTCTCATGTTCCCCAGGAGGGATTTACAGGGGAAATGGCTTAGCTGGGGTTTCTGTCCACATCACCTCCAGGAAGGACCCGTACTCCCAGTAGCCTGTCCCTGCTCTTCCGTGCTTGAACACCAACCCTGAGAGAAGGCGATGAGGAAGGGGCTCTGAAGGGCCTCTTACTCTAAAAGGAGGCCTGTGCTCCAGAGCCTCCCAGCCTGATAGTGGCTGCATTGGGGCAGGACTAGTGGCGACGAGCCTGATTTCTAGAACTCTCCTTCTTAGTACTAGTCAGCTCCTGGTAAAGAAATTTGTCTTTCTCTTTCTTGAGGGATACGATCTTCCTAGGGCCTTACCCTGTGCCATCTGTGTTCCACAGGAGATGCGCTGATAAAAGGGGCCTGGTTGGCTGGTGGTGTTTGGCAGCTCACTTCACACTGTGTGGCTGAGGACCAGTGATTCCTCCCCCGTTTTGGGGGTCACTTTTTTCTCCCTTTTTACACCAGGGCCACCAACCCACCCAACCTTGCAGTTTAGGGGGAAATGTTTTGCTGAGGACTCCAAGTCTGTCAGGGCCCCCAGGTTCTCATTGCACCACTCCAGAGCCCTTCCTCCACCCAAGCGCCTAGCTTAAGCCCTGCCTCAGTTTCTCCATGTGTCACATCCTGCTGCCTCTCCCCTGCTCAACGCCCACCCAACAGCCTTCTTTCAGAGGCTTGGGAACGTGTTCAGTCAAACCCCAATGGGGGTCAGTAGGCTGGGCCCAGGGAGGCACCTGGAGACTGCGGGGGAGGAAGGCCCCAGGCCAGGTGTTAACACTTGTAACAGGCAGGAATTACAGCTGGCTGGGGCCAGGGCTGGTGAGCTGAGCTGGCTGGAGGCTGTTGATCCCACAGACAGACAGACAGACAGACAGACAGACAGACAGACAGACAGAGGGGAGATACCAGATAGGATGGCCAAGCTATAGCAGGGTGGTCGCCCTTCCAGAGAAGATCTTGCCCTGGGGGAATTTGTCCCGGGGAGGGGGGGTGTCTTGGGAAATGAATGTTGGGCCCCTTGAAAATGAGTTCACAGCCTAACCCTATTGTGGGTGGGGTCTTGAGCTACAAAGGGAGCGCAATTTGGTGGTATCCTTCTAATGGTATCACACATTGCCAAACAAACAAACAACCAAGAAAACTGGTGAACCATTAGCTAGTACCAGGAACTGTGTCCTTGAGAAGACCGTACTGGAATATATAGGGAGGAAGGCACGGGGTGGGGTGTGGGATAGGGGTTGAGGGGGGACACAGCTGTCAGAGGAAAGTCCTCCCTCCCCCAGATCTCCAAGTGACTTATTAGCTTTGGGACCAAGAGGTAAAAACTGGGTGTGGCTCACTTCTCAACACAGATTCTGAGGTCTTGGGGGTCTTGGATGTCTAACCTGCCTTGAGTCATATCAGAAGAGGTGACCTGGGAGTTTAGGCCTTTACAAAGTTGGCACCTGCTGCGGCTACCCCACCGGGAACTCAGCTAGAGCTCTCCAGGGCTCACTCTCACTCACTGCTGGGCTTCTGCTCCAACCTTTTTTGTTTAGCCCTGGCTGTCCTCGAACTTATTCTATAGATCAGGCTGTCCTTGAAACTCAGAGATCTTCCTTCCTGCTTCTGCCTCCCAAGTTCTGGGCTCAAAGGCGCCCGGCCAGCACACTCTTGAAGACTGGGCCGCCACATGTTCTATTTCTATATATTCCCTCTGGGGAGCTGGGAATGTTTCAGCCTGGAGTGGAGACTCATGTCTGCGTTCTGAGCTTCCCATCCATTGGCTGTGTGACCTAGGGTGACTCTCTGTCCTTCTCTGTGCTTCAAGTCCCTGCCTCTCTCTTGACTATACTGAAAGGTGTCCATTTTCTCAGAGTCTTGGGGTTATGATGGGGACTTCACAGCATATACTTGGGGCCTGCCTGAGGCAGTACACCCCTTTATTTCTGTAGCTTGGTGTACCTGCACTAAACCCCACCTCCTACCCAATACTGCCATGCCTTCTTAATTCACTTCCAAACCTCACATAAGGGCTCTCTATTCCTCTGTCTCCGGGCTCCTGGAAAATGACCTCTCCCAGCCTCAGTTTCCCCATATGAAAAATAAAGTTAGGGCTTCTACACCATGAACATCAATGATCAAAACACAAGCCCCAGACTGCTGCCTGTAGGCAGAAAGTACAGTTCAATGTTTGAAGCTCTGTCTGGCCCTGAACCCAAATAAACCTTCCCAGGTTGGCCCTGACGGCCCTTATTTCTCCTTGTTTCATGTGCTTGGCATTAGTGCTCACAGGCTTGTAGCTTTCTTCAAAATCAGAAGTTCGGCTTTTTAAATTATTTTTATTGTATGTATGTTGGTGTTTTGCCTACATGTGTGCCTATGCAGGGGAGTTGGATCCCCTGGAACTGAAGTTACAGACAGCTGTGAGCCAACATGTGGGTGCTGGGAATTGAACCCAGGACCTCCGAAAGGGCAGCCAGTGCTCTTAACCACTGAGCCATCTCTCCAGTCCTCTGACGTTCAGCTTTTTTCCTGCCTAGGGAAGGAACGGTAAGGTGGACAGAGGTGGTCTGGGGTCTCCCCTAATCCTTCTGACACCCCACAGTTCTAAGCTCTGAAGCCTCAGTCATTTCCAGTTGGGACATAGAGCACATGGGCCCGGTAGGGAGGGGTAGGCTTGGGGCACTGGCTGCTGGAGCAGCCCCAGCACGAGGTGAAGTTACTTCTGGAGCTGGGGGATGACTCAGAAGGTGATTTATAGACAGAAAGCAGAAAGCTTGGCTCCTGGCAGAAGCCTGCCGCTTAATTACATTCTTTGGGGGGTGGAGGTATGTGGGGCGACAGTAGGGGAGAGACTTCTACCTCGTCCCCTCCACCTCGTCCCCTCCGGGGCCTGGTACCTGTGATGTCCTAACTCCAAATAGGGTTCTTCTTAGAGAGTGAATCCCCCCTCCCTCCCACCCCCCACTCCCATACTGAGTGCTAGGCCACTGAGCAGAGGAAGAGGTGGGATGGAATCATCGGAAGGACAGAGTCCCATGGGGACTCCCCCCAGGTCAGGCTGATGGAGCTCACTGGAAGAGTGGGACACTGGGAAGGATCACTGACCATCCACCCTGCTTCTGCAGGACAATAGCTAAGCCACCTGGGCCTCCGTGTAGCAACTCTCCACTTCCCCTTAGTGTGGTTGCCTGTGAAGACCTTCAGGTTGGCTTCTTGTCCTGTGGCTTGGATCCTGGTGGCTCATGGGTGCAAGAGACCAGGCCTGGTGCTCAGAGACTAAACTCTTAAGTCTTCGAGTTAGATGACCTGTTGCATGGAAGCCCGTGATTACTGCTGCAGGACTAGAGGGAAGGAACCCCACAGCTCACCTGGATGCCTGGTTGTCTCCTTTTGAGAGGAACTTCTGTCAGCTCAGGCTGACCAGTGTGGCCACTCCAACACAACCCCAGATATTGCATTTCTGGGTCAGGGGCCCCAAAAGGTCTGGGACAGGCAGGGGTAGGGATGCCAAGTCCTGCAGCACCTGGCTGTCTGTTTGAGTTTGGTTAGTACAGCTGGCAGGACTTGGCAGGGGTCAGGATGGGGACAGCAGACGGCTCTCTGGTTCCCCCTGAGGCAGGCCTTCTCAAAATGGCCTCATTAATGCATGTGGAGTGAATTCCAGAAATGTCAGGCACACTCACACATCTAAAGGAAGGATGGGGACCCAGAAATGTGCTGTGCTTGGAGACAAGAGGAGTCAGAGTGAGAGATGATTTCCAGCTCTGGGATCCAAGGGACCTGAACTGTTGAACACGGTCTTCCTATTCCGAAGTGATGCTCTGTGCACCGGGCCAGTGGATGTTTGAGTTTCCTGTGCCTAGTGGGAGACTGTGAACTGATTACAGGGCAAGGTGGATGCTGTAAACTTCATATGTGAGTAACTTTGAGGTGCAGGCTGAATTGCCAACCTTCCCAGACCTTAGTTTTCTCATCCACCAAATGGACAATAACATGTCTTCCCAGCCTGTGGCACTAATGAGAGCTCAGGATGTCTGTCCCTAATGAGAGCTCAGAATGTCTGTCCTACCAGAGTCAGCAACTACCACTGCTAGAAAGATGACCAACAGCCCCACCCCCTACCCAGGGGAGGTACAAGAGTATCTATAGTGGATCCCCATTCTCTGAGTAGAATCTGTGATGAGCAGAGCCCTTGCTTGGGTTTAAGACCCAGTGCCGACAGGTGTGCTCCAGTTTCAGCTCTGGGGGGTCCACAAAGAGCCCACCGAGACCCGGGTTAGGAGGTCTAGGTGGAGGTGAGGGCAAGGTAGGCAGCTGGACGCGCTCTCTCAAAGCCTGAGGTCAGTAGGAAATCCAAACACTCCCCAGGGAATGCCAAGAAAACCCGCAGCAGTACATCCCTGTTCCTTAACTGAGCTAGAGAGACTTGAGGAGAATGTTGTGTGCCCCTGTGTTGGCAAGGGGGATGGGAGCAACAGGACCTTGTGACCAGGTTTGTTGGGAGGGCCTTTCTGCCAAACCTGCCCCTGGGCACAGAGTCCCACTTATCTGTCGGAGCCAGCCGGGTCGGCAAGGAAAACCAATCTTCCAGTGCCTGCTATGAATGCAAATGGGGGCCTGTGACCATGTGAAGCAGCATGCCTCCTCTCTCTAGCTTCTCCACACTTTGTTATGTGGCTTTCCGAGGGTGTCCTTCTGCCCCTCTGAAACCTCTCATGGGTCTGGTCTAGACCCCCTTTGTTTTATTTTGGCTTCTACCTTACCTATACAACATGCCTTTCAGAACCCCTCTCCGGCTCCTCCCTCAAACCCAACACAAAATAAAACATGAACCTGAGCTCCTCCTTCCTCTGAGCTGGGGAAGGCAGTAGGACTTTGCCCCCCAGGTTGGCCAGAACTTATTTCTGCTCTGCCCAGCAAAGGTCCTGGAAGGCTTGCATCATGTAGCTGACAGTCCTGAACTGTGAAGGGCCTTCCGTGTCTCTAAGGCAATGGGCCCCTCCTGAGCGGACCATTGCGGTTGTCCTGGATGCTGGGATGTCTCCACCATGTCTGTTCCTCTGGGTTTGTTTCTTCCATGCTCACCCAGCTCATGCTATGTATATAAAAATGGCAGGACCCAGGGGTAGGTGCCCTTGCATGTTGTGTGGCTGTCTGTACAGACCTAGAAGATATTCTTCCAAGACTAACGATGAGCAGCTGCTTTGCACAGATCACACATGGTGGGTGGGAGAAGGGTTGGAACCCACATTCTGCCTCCACTCAAGCTTGGAAGAAGACTTCCTAGTTAGAAGGAGGAGAAACTGCTTATTTCTGTCATATGGTGTTCTCCAAAGAATCATTTTAAGGCAAGATCTCACTACACTTTCAACTTGAGAGCCGTTTCTTAGCTAGCGAGTGTGGACCCCACTCTGAAGAGTCTAGGAACTCTGACTGGGGACAGGCATCTGTCACTGGAGCTTTCCTGCAATTGGTCAGGTTGTCAAGTTGGGATGGTACAGTGTAGCCATGCAAGCTTTTTGCTGCTCTTGGACCAAGTAGGGCTAGCCTTGATCAATCACTGGGCCTCTATTCTCTTGATTGGTAGATAGCCAGTGACCTACAAGGTCACCGTCTACTATCCGTGCCTTCATCCTCTGGTCCCCTTTTCTCCTTGGCATCTGATCTACACCCTGTGTGAGCCAGAAACAGTCGTCAGAGTGGTTTCTCTTTGTGTGTGTGTGTGTGCGCGTGTGTTTGGGAGAAGCTACGTGTGTTCATGGGGGGTAGCTTATTCATGCATGTATTTGAGCATGAAGTCAGAGTACAACCTAGGGTGTCATTTCTTGGGCACTCTGTTTAGCTTTTGAAATAGAGTCTCTCACTGAGACCTTAGGTTCCCTAATTAGTCTAGAGTCTGGGTTGATTGGCTAGGGAGCCTCAAGAATCTTCCTGCTTCTGCCTCCCTAGCTCTGAGATTGCAGGCACACCACCACACCCCTTTTCCCATGCGTTCTGAGGAATGATCTCAGCCCTTTGGATGAGCCGTCTTCCCTCCTCCCCAGCCTCACAGTTCATGCCCATATTCTAGCCCTGAGTTGGTGTTTCTGGGCTGTTGAGTCTTTCCTTGACTTTCACAGCTAAACATTCAGCACTATTTCCTGCTGAGAAGCTGGAATGCTCTCTCCTTTCTTATAAAGCATATTTCCTTTATGTAACGGCCATTAGGAACCCCAGAGCTAGACTTGATACTCGATGTTTGCACCTGTGCTGACCTCGGGCGGCATATTTGTCTTCTCCTTTGCCTGGTCCAGGGTTTTCATCTCCATCCTGCTCTTTATCCAGAAATATTTTGTATTCTAAACTCCTTGCAGGCAGACCCCATGCCTGGCGCATCTAGAGTTCTCCATGCTTGGTCTCTGTGTCGTAGCTACTAATGCCCCATAAATATGTTTTGGCCTTCAGACAGGATGCTGGCTGCCAGCTGTGCTGAATTCTTTCTGAAAAGAGGCAAGCCAGAGGAAAATGAGAGAGCGAAATTCATTTTGTCAGCATGGTGGCAGTATGCCTATGATCCCTGCACTCCAGAGACTGAGGCAGGGGCATTGCAAGTTTGAAGCCAGCTTGGGCTATACAATGAGATTCTGTCTCCACAAAAGAAAGAAAGAGGGAAAATGGGTGGGTGGGAGAGAAAAAGTGGCTGTTTCCGAGAAGCCACTCTGAGCTGACAGTTTTGAGTTGGGGGAAGTGCATTCTGTGTCTTCCCCAAGTCTGCAGAAACTATCTCTAGGGATGCAGTTTGCAGGAATGATGTGCTTAGTCTAAGCTTGAAGGTGCCATCCCACCTCTTGAGAAACTGTTTCTTTTTCTTTTCAGACAAAGTCTCAAACATTGTAGCCAAGGATGATCTTGAACTTGTAGTTCTCCTGTTTTACTGCCCCAGTGCCAGACTTAGCACGCACCACTGTGCCTGGTTTTACTTGGTGTTAGGGATTGAACCCAGGGCTTCATGCATGCTAGGCAAGCAGTCTAGCAACTGAGCTGCGCCCCAGGTTGGGGACTTGGTTTCTGCCATGGCTGTGCCTTCTCTTCTTTGCTTGGCCCCCCTCATACCTGTCTGTCGTATCTCACCTTGGGAGATAACTAACCGGTGCTCTCGATACCAATTCCTAGGTGACATACGAGTACCCAAGTACCCCTTCCCATCTCTCCAGCAGCTGTTGAAGAACCCTGTAAAAGTTCAGGGCGGCATGCAGATGAGAGAGAGAGCAGAGGAGATAAACTCAGGACCATGCAGGGTGGCCTCTCTCAGCTCTGGCGTTCCCGTTGGCAAAGCTGTGGATGAAGCCCCTGAAGCCCCAAGTAGACCTGGGCTAAGCCATATCACTGCTGTGGCAGGAGCCTCACAGGAAGGAGAGGAGAGAGAGTGCTCATGCATTGTAGTGCCTTTGACCCCGACACTTGAGAGGCCAAGACAGGTAGTTGTCTATACGTTCAAGACCAGCCTGATCTGTGTGGAAAGTTTCAGGGCAGCCAGGGTGATGAGAGACCCTGTCTCAACAAACAAAGAAAAATGTAAGTAGAGAAGAGCTTCCGGTTAGGGGTAGGGGAGTACATCCTTCCGACTGCCTGGCAAGGCTTCAGTTTATCTCTCCATTCCTCCTACCCTTAGTTGGCCCTAGAGACCACCCCACCCACCCAGTCCTTTGACTTCAGCAAAAAGAGCATCCAAATCTACGCTGGGTGGACCTCCATCTCAGTAGCTTCTGCAGGCTGAGAGATTCCAGAACTTTCCAAGGATAACCATGACTCTGACGTGCCCTTGAAGCTAAAGCTGCACCCTGTCTCCAGAAAGCAAGCAGCCAGGGAGCAGAATTTAATAATCATCAAGAAATCTATCTGCCCTTCCTGATGTTCCTGACTCGGCCTCGTGCACACAGAGGGAACACATCACCTCCGATGGCCTTAGAGGCGTGCTCTTGTTCTCCCCATTCTACAGGTGACAAACTGAGCCCCCAAGAGAACCACTTCAGTGCCCAAGGCTCTTCAGGCAGTAGACTGCAGCTCCAGTTAGATGGTGACTGGATGAAGCCAGGCCCTCCAGGGTTCACAGCCCCTCAGTGATAGCCAGGAAGCTCCCTCAAGGTCTATCTACAGACTTAGTCCAAACCCAGACATTTTCATTTGGTCTCTGGGACGCTGAAGGGTCTCGGTCTGCCCTTGTGATTGGATATGTTGTTCCTGGAGTCCAGGACAGTCCTTTGAAAGTAACCTGAAACTGTTCTTAGCCCAAGGTATGAGGGGTCCTGCCTAGGCCTTTGAGGCAGAGGGCTCTGCATCACTGTCTGACAATTATGCCCCTTTCTCTGGGGCCAGGAATCTGGAATCCCAGTGCTTACACCCCCGGGGTCCACACCTTCCCTGGTGATGCCCCAGGCATCCCAGTGTCTAGGGAATTCCTTCCAGATGACTTTGAGCCTCCCGAGCTCTGTGGGATTCTGCCTGAAGTCTGTTCTGTTAAAGAAGATCACAGTACTGATGGCCCAGAAAGGCTCAGGGCAGGGTATTTGCAGGAGCTGTGGATACCTGGAGGGTGAGCTAGGTGTCCAGTATGGGAGGGTAAGCCCTGTAGAGGCTGGGGGCTATTTCTGCCCATATCACCATTTTCAAAGAGACTAATATTGATTACAATTTAAATGTTGTATTAGTAGCTCTCTCTCTCTCTCTCTCTCTCTCTCTCTCTCTCTCTCTCTCTCTCTCTCTCTCTCTCACACACACACACACACACACACACACACTCTTTCTGGAAGCACATGGCAAGACTAAATCAAGAAAGCACATGGGTCCTCCAAGTCCAGGTCAGGGATCTCAGTAGAATGCGGCATACTGACATTTGTTAACCTGAGGTGAGGCATTGAAGTGTCTGGCACTTGACAAACTCTCAGCCTTCATTTAATAATCTCATCCCACACACTTTGGCCAGGATATAGGAGTCGGATGGGGAACTGGACCTATCTAGGTTCTCCGAGCACAGAATCTGGGAGAAGGCTTGGTCGTCTTGTTGTCCCCCGTCCCCAGCCCCCTCCAGCCTTGCAGCATGGGCTCACCCTAGCAGGTGAAGAATCCCCTGTTTAGCAGCAGCACTGGGGACTGTCCCAGCTGTGTCCCTCTCACTTTCAGGGCCCTCTTTGCTTCAGGGCCTCATCTTACCACTCTCGGTCTCAGATGACCTTCCCTGTGCTTGTGGTTTTAGATGATGCGATCAGAAGGGCAGTGACATCATCAGGTAACACACCTACCTGACTATAGTGTTCTCTAACCCCGAGGCCCACCTTGACCCTGCATCCTCCAGCCCCTGCCTGGCTCTCCTCCTGGCTACTCTCATCTCTCCTTCACTTGATTGTCTTTAGCCTCCTTTCCAGGGTGACAGTCCTGGGCTTCCATCTATGTAGCTGGGTGACCTTATTTTCTCTGAGCCTCAACTTTTCCCTCTGTAAAATGGGGATTGCGAGGATTAAAGGATATAACATTATATGAGACAGACAAGGTCTGGCGTCTACACAGTGAGTAATCCTCCCATTTGCCATCATTAATCTCGCTGTATATTTTGTTGCTCCTGCCGTGCATCACCACTCTCTGCTTTTGTGCTTTCCCCTCCCTTCTCCTGAGGAGGCTGTGAGGACTCCTGTCCACCACTGTCTCACTGAAGCCTCTCGCCAGCACCTGCTTCACCTGAGCCCCACCTCCCCCGGAGTCTCAGTGGGACTCCTTCATCTCCGCCCACCCTGCCAAGCAGCACGGAACACAAGACAGCATCTGGGGACAGGTCTTAAACTGAAGGGCAGTGCTGAGTGTGCCCTGCTTGGAGGTCCAGTCTTCCTGCTCCAGGTGTCTGTCTTCCTGCTCCCCAGGAAATGGACTGATGCTTGTCATCTCTTTCTTAGCTTCCCAGTCACATCTCATTGGCATCTATTTTATCCTTCTAAAAAGGGGACCAGCTCTTGAGGACATGAATTCTGCTGTGTGTTTTTGTGACCCAAGTGAGCTTCATATAGCAACTCTGGGGTGTAGAGCACAGCTGGGGGAGCACTGTCATTCTAGCGCCTGTTGGGCCGGTGACTCAGGACCCCTCCTCGGAAGCTCTGGTGCGGCTTTAGGGGCTTCCCATGAACTGGACAGCATCTCCCCCTCACCCACCATCTCGGCAGGGCCTAGCCTCGAGCTTCTGGCAGTGCCTTTCATGGACACATAGCTCTCATCGCGTTTGAAGAAGAGCTGACCATGGAAAATGGCACATCTCAGACTTGTTGGTTGGTGGCTCTCAGACTTTCTGGGTCCCCATTTCTTCTATGTAAAATGGAGGCAGGGGCACTGTGTTGTCAGGAAAGTTGTGAGGTCCTGCTACATAGGAGCTGAGCTGACAGTGACCGATCATGGGTGGTGCGCAGGTCATTCCAGTCCAGTGAGGGTTGTCCAAGTACTCAGTACCAGGAAAGAATGCAGGTCAGCCTGCCCTAGAGAAAGGGCCACGCTTGGGGAAAGCCATACTCCTTGTGATGGTGTGCCCCAATTATCACCTTATTTGAAAACCAAAGTGGGAGTGGCTCAGAGCAGGATGCAAGTGATTCAGAGAGGACCCTGGTCTGACCCTGTGTCCTGGTGTCCTGCTCAGCTCCTGGCACCTGGGAAGGGGTAGGCAAGTCAGATGTGGTGGCTTCGGGGAGTTTTACTGGGGCTTCTGGGCTGGCCTGTGCAGGTTTAATATGGCTGAGGCATCGGTCATTCCAGCTCTGAGAAGTGTGGTGAATAAGCCTGACTGGAAGGCTGGAAGGCTGGGTCTGTGTACATCTGTCTTTTAGGGAAGAGGGCCCTGCTGTGCTGCTCGGAGTGTCACAGACAAGAAGGAGTGACATGTGTGTGACTGATATGCATCCTACACAGACACCAGCTGTTCTGCTGAGAACTGGTGAACGAATATGCTTTTTATTATATAGTGCTTTATGCCCACAAAGCAAGCGCATCATCTATGGGATGTCATAACAAGAGGAAACCTTGAGCTTCCCCACACCCGGAAGAACCAGAACATCTGCATCTGTCCATAGGCTTCTCCCTCCCCACCCCATCACCATCTCCTTCCACATGTGACCACATCCTGATTTTTGCCTTTTTATAAAGAGAGAGAGAGAGAGGGAGGGAGGGAGGAGGGGCCGTGTCTCTCACCCAGTCTGGAACTCACTAATTAGGCTAGACTGTCCAGAAAATCCTAAAGATTCTCCTGTTGATACCTCCCCAGTGCTGGAGGGTTACCACCACACTTGTTTGCATGGCTGCTAGAGATGGAACTCAGGTCTTAGCTTACAAAGCTTACTGATGGAGCCATCTCCTCAGTCCCTGCACACTTATTCATTGACTGAGATAAAAAGCCAGCTGGATGTATGGGCTGGCACCTTCAATCCCAGCACTGCAGAGGCAGAGGCAGGTGGACTCCTGAGCTGGAGTTCCAGGACAGCCAGGGCTACACAGAGAAACCCTGTCTCAAAAACAAACAAACAAACAAACAAAAAAACAAACAAAAAAAAAACCAATAGCAACAATAACAAAAGATAAAATGTAACCTGAGATAAGAATGCCAACAATACATTTTTTTCATCTTGCTTGTTTTTAAAATTAAAAGAAAAAAAAAGAGAGATAGTTCATGTGTGGTCTTCTGTGGTTTCCTCTTCTTTGTCTCATTTTTGAGATGGGGGGGGGGGGGGAGTCTTATAATATAGCCTTGGCTGGTCTGGAATTTACTATGTAGACCAGGCTGGTCTTGAGCTCACAGAGATCTCTGCCTCCCAAGCGCTGGGATTAAAAGTGGGTGCCACCACATCTGCCTTTGTTCTTTCTATATTTTGTTTTCTAAGTCCTACATTGTTCCTGAGTTTTTCTGTATTTCCTTCATTTTCATAGCTGCAGAGTAGCCACTGTGTCTGCTTCTTCCTTCCATGAGCACACGCATCTCTCTGTGCCCTTGGAGGAGAGCTCTCCCTCAACACACTAGCTCATGGCTGTTGAATGTTCTTAGGATGATGCCTAACCATTTCCCAAACACTGTTCCCATCTCCTTCCCAGCATCTGTCTTTTTGCCCATGATCTTACAAAGCTTTTCTGAGCATCATTTGGGTCAAGCACTCTGCCTCAAAGGGTGTCTAATCACACCGGTCCTAGGTGATCCTGCTGGGAAGGGCTTCTAGGGACAAGTAAATCTAGAAGTTAGCCTTGCTCGTTGGAATCTTAATGGCACCAGGTACACCACAGAGGCGACCCTTGTTTTCATTTGTCTAGTCTGTTTCCCCAAAGTAGTTAGCCCAGGAGTCTTTTCTCTCCTAGGAAATCTTCCTGCCTTGTGATGAATGAATGAGAAAGCATTAGCAGTAAATGAAGGCAGCAGTAGGAGAAGCAGTTGGCTCGTTGCTCTGTGATGCAGCTAGGTCTCTTGTCCTCAGAGGAGTCAGAAGCTATGGACACTTGAGGCTGTTTGGCCTGTGTCCAACACTGCCTACAGAATTTCTGCACAGCCTTCCTCCAACACCCACGTGGAATGAGTCACTCGAATTAAGCCTCCTGTCACTGGTTTGGGGGCATCTGTTTCATAGGGAGGCCTGGAGCCCTTGCAAGGGCAGAGGCTCTGTTCCATTTGCCCCCCCAGGTTCTCAAGAATGGTTGCTTACTCCCTGGCTGGTGGGTGAGTGCAGTCGGAGGAGTCCCTGTTTGTCCTTGTCAGGGACTGGAGGTTACTATGGTAGTCTGCAGGCTCTAGAGTCAGAGCAGACATGTCCCTGTAGACCAGCCAGTCTCCACTCCTCAGCTTGGGGACTGAGCAGCTCCTCTTCTTTCTACCTGAAATTACTCTACTGACTATGGGAACAGGATCTCACTTTGTAGCTCTGGCTGGCCTGAAACTCAGTATGTAGACCAGGCTAGCCCCCCAAATTATGACAACCTCCTGCTTCTGCCTCCCAAGTGTAGTCATGTTCCACCGCCCTGGCTCTTTGTTTGTTGGAGTTCCGTTTCTTTAAATTGAGACAAGGTCTCACGTAGCCTAGGCTAGCCTGGGACTCACTATACAGTGGAGGATAAACTCTGATCTTCCTACCTCTATCTACAAGTTCTGGGATGAAGGAACCCCACTTAGTTTATGTGATGGTAGAAACAGAACTCAGGGTTTTGTGTGCATGAGACACAAATTATGCTACAGCCCCAGACTGTTTTGAGACAGGGTCTCACGAGGTAGCTCTGGCTGATTGCCAAGTAAATAAGACTTGTCTTGAACTTGTGGTGACTCTCCTGTTTCAGCATCCCAGATACTAGGATTGCAGGTGTGCACCACCATGTGTGACATTGCTGGGTTTTGTTATTTTGATCCTTTATTCATTCCCTACAAACTAGAGCCCATAAGCATGCTTGGTTGTTTTGGGGTTGGGGAGTGGAGGGAGCAAGCATACAGGCAAGCAAGCAGGAACTTGGGAGGCCCAAGGGTGGCCAGGACATTCATAGCTGACCCAGGAAGCTAAGTATACTGAGACAAAGATCTCTTTGACACGGTGTGGCTAGAGTGTCCTGTGCGTAGCAGTGTCCTAGAATGGAGGGCTCACAGAGTGTGGCTTACTGCCATGGTCCTCAGCCTCCTGCACAGGACTGTGTGTGCTGAGAGATGCTTCCACATAGAACATTAGGATCACTTTTCCCTGGGTTTAGGGCTGCAAAGGGTCAGATAGCAGGGACCGAGGATGCTAGGGGCCCGCTTATCATTCTCAGGCACACACCACTTGGCCTTGAAGTCGGGGAAGCTCCTCAGACCTCATTGTCCTCCAATTCTAAGGGAGTCTCACAAGTCCCAGAGGAGCTGCTCCCTTCTCTTCCCACTGCTCAGTCGTCCTTCTAGACCTGTCTTCATTCTGGCCTCCCAACAGAAGAGATTGTGGGGGCCTTGCAGACAGACTGAGGTGAAGGTCCAATGTGACACACAGATGCCAGGGGCTGTTCACTGGGGAGCAGAGAAAGCTGGGCATTTCGTTCCAGATAATGGGCTGTAGTCCCCTCAGCAAGGGAGAGAACAGAGGGCTTCAGAAGGGTGGAGGCACGTAGGTGAGATTGTCAACTGGGTGTTCCCGGGGCAAAGATGTCACTGAAATGACGGAGCCAGAGAAATCTGGTAAGGGGAGACTAAGATCTTTGCGGCCAAGGAATTCACAGCCATTCACAGACCACTGTTCTTCTGAGAGCTTGGCTAGTGTGGGAGGGAAGGGGAGATGGAGGTGGTGGGGCTTTCTCCTTTCTGCAGCGGTACAAGATAAAACACGCGGCACCAGGGTGGTCTGAATTTCCCAGAGATACGGAAAGATCCTGATCGGTGCTGATTCCTTAGCCTCATGAGACACTTTTTCAGGCTGGACCCAAAAGTACCTAGGTCCCTGCCAATCTCCTTCTTTCAGACTCACAGGCAGTCTTTACATTGCTGCCTGTGAACTGAACTTGGTAGCTGACTGACTGTCAGCCCTGTCTCTGTTCACCCCTGTGTGTTGGTGTCCTGCTTACATCTCTGTGTCCAAGGGTCTGTTCTTCTGAGAGCAGAGAAATGCACACAGAACATCCCCTTTTACCTCTTCCTTCCTGGTCACACCCACTGGGAATACTCTGGATACACCTCTTCTGCACCCAGTGTGTGTAATACGTCAAGGGTTACACTTGGTTGGAAGGAATAAAAGATTTTATTATTTATTTATTTATTTTTATTTTTATTTTTCTGAGACAGGGTTTCTCTGTGTAGCCCTGGCTGTCCTGGAACTCACTCTGTAGACCAGGCTGGCCTCAAACTCAGAAATCTGCCTGCCTCTGTCTCCCAAGTGCTGGGATTAAAGGTATACACCACCACTGCCCAGCAGAGAACCTATTTTAAGGTAATATAATTTAATACAATATACCAATCCCCTATGTGTTTTGCATCCCATCCTGCCATGTGGTCCCTTTCAGTGGGTCTTCTCAGCTCTACTTGGAAGCTGCCTGTGTTCTTGCTACTGTCCTTTAGCTCCCGTGTGCATAGCCCTGTTATTAAATTGTACAGTCCTCCAGGTAAGGGGCCATGACAGCGCTGGGTTAGTGTGGGACACACATTGGGTGCAGAATAAGTAAATTCTGCCAGAATGAGTTATTACCAGAGAGTGGATCGAGACCATCAGACAAAATGGCAGCAGTGTAGAAGGCGAGATGAAACCATTCAGTTCCCGTACCTTCTGAGTTTCTGCTTTCTCATCGGCCTGAACCCCTTGGAGCTTCTGAAACAATGAATCTGAATCAGGAGGTTCTGGAAAACCGCGTTGCAGTCTCAAAGGTGGCCAGCTCCCCCTGAGAACTCCACGTCCACACTGGTTCTGAGAACCCTCATCTTTTGGGCTTGCTATCTTGGAAGAGGCCCAATCACCTGGAATTCTCTGTGGTTACTTGAACCCAGGTTTCAATCCTTCTGATCCTGGGACAGAGCTCTTTTGTCTCCTGAGGATGCCTGGGACACGGCCCTGCTTTGATACAGAGACGTAAATGTCAAGGGCAGGAGATCCACACCAACATTCAAGAGAGAAAATACCAGTAGGAAGGAAGGCTCCAGTGTGAGTCCAGCACTCAGCCTGAACAACAAGACAGGCTGGGCGTCTCTGCTCTCCACTGACTCATTGTAGAGACCCCACTCCAATAAGTCCCTTCTTGCTTTCCTAGCAGCCTCAGTACCTCCATCACCAAGCTGTATGACCCCAGACACATTACCCAGCCTCTAGAACCTGTGTCATCACCTGTCAAATGGGGATAATAATGTCCTTAGGTTCCTTGGCAAATTAAAGGATGTATTTCATGTAAAGTGCTTTACATGATACCTGGCACAGAGTCAGGGCTCAATAAATGCTGGCCTTTACAAATAATAACCATTGTGAGTGCCCTGGAAGTGGTTTCCCCCCACTCCCTCACACCAGAGCGCAGGAAATCATTTCCTCATGGCCTTATTAACGACTGTCTCCCCAGATAAGTGCACCCTATATTATCTTATTCACCACTGAGTGTGTACCTGTAAAGCACCCCCTTTATTTCATTTATAGCTGTTTCCACAAAGAGGCCCCCATTACCTCATCTCCCTCCGTTTTGTGGGCTCTTCCTGTCTGTTGCCACTCAGGGCCAGATTGGCTTTTGAGGGAGCCTTAGCCATGGGTCTGTGTTGACATCTGCCCTCGTGTGGAACACACACAGCTCCTTTGTAGAAAAATCTATATTTTCTCCAAGCTTTGTGGTACATGCCTGTATATCCATCTATTCAAGAGGCTGAGGTAGGAGGATGGAAAGTTTAAGATGAACATATGTCTTTAATCCCATCACTGAAGAGGCAGAGGCAGGTGGATCTCTGTGAGTTCAAGGCCAGCCTGATCTACATGGTGAGTTTTAGATCACCCATGACTACATAGTACACCATGTCTCACCAAAGGGGGTAAAACATGAAAGCTCAATGTGGGACGGAGAACTTAGTAGGACTATCTATCTCTATATATCCATATCTATATAATTGGAAAGGGCTGAGGATGTATAGCTTTGCCTAGCAGTGTGAGGTCTTGGGTTTAATCCCCAGTACTGAAAGAAAAAAAGTCTATTAGAATTTCTTTATTTAAATGTGTGTGTGTGTGTGTGTGTGTGAGAGAGAGAGAGAGAGAGAGAGAGAGAGAGAGAGAGAGAGAGAGAGAAAGGCAGAGAGAGAGAGAGGCAGAGAGAGAGGCAGAGAGGCAGAGAGAGAGAGAGTGTGGCAGAGAGAGAGAGAGAGAGAGAGAGAGAGAGAGAGAGAGAGCGCACAAAGCTTATTCTTCTCCAGAAGAAATACAACAAAATATCAGACTGTAGAGGCAGAAAAGCCTGTGGTATCCACTGGGCCCTGCAGCCTTCTGGGGTGACAAGGTTGGGCACAGAGAGAGGGCTCAGCCTGCAAAATGCGCCCTTTCACACTGGGTAACTCAGAAAGACGTGGATCCCTGTAGGAGGTTTGAGACCTTGAACCCAGAACTTTTGTGGACACCCAGCAGGTCTGGGGGCTTCTGTCTTCAACCCCACGGCAAGACTCAGCACTCTGGGTGGGGAAATCAGGGGAAGGGAAAACTCTCCGAGGAAGAGAGATGCAAGGAGGAATGCAGTGTGGGCAAGGGGGGGGGTTCCCCCAACAGTGCAGAAGACAAGGTTTCTTTTGAAAGTATTTTTCATGGTGACCTTCCTTTTCGAATGGATGTTAGTGTCAGTTAGCGAGCAGTTAGTTGAGGCTCTTAAACTCCAAGCTTGGCCGCCTGTGATTTATACCTGGCCTATGTAGATGAGGGACATGCCCGAACACTTTTCTCTCAGGCTGCTGATCAAAAACACTTTGGCTGCTGCGGCTGTCAAGATGGAGGCTTGAGAAACCTGGAGAGCTAGGATGAGGAAAACACCAGGCTTGGGAAGAAAGGAGGCTGACTCTGGGTACCAGGATGTATGACGTAGGGCGGAGCGGATAGGGCCCAGCGTTGGAGCCCCATGAGTGGCCCTAGTCTCCTTTGGCTCCTGGCTTGCTCCTTGAAATGCAGCGAAGACCCACTGAGCACCCAGACCTCTCCATCCTACGGATGAGGAGGAGCAGACATCAGACTGTGAATTCTGTGTGTAGCCAGCATTGAGGCTGAGCGGCCCTTCTCTGAGTGCTGGAATACCTAGCAAGGGTGGGGCGGGGGGCTGCTAGCAGCTAGGAGTGTGGAGTGGGCACTCACAGACCAAGAGAAGAAAGGCTAGGCTCGGTGGAGGAACTGGAAGCAGGAGCCCAGGACTGGTGGATGTGACGGTGTGGGTGCGGGGCCGGGGGTGCGCAGGAAGGTGTTGAGGCTCGCTCCGGGGAATGGGCCCGGGAGGGAGGAGCAGGCAGTGCTTTGAACTTGCGCGCAGCCTCCAAAAGGAGGGCGGGGGAAGTCCAGGTGGCGGCCGGGCTGCTTTCACCTGCGGATCCTTGGCGCTTTGGGGGACGAGGCGCAAGGAAGACCTCCTGGGAATGCAGTGGAAATACCCACCTTGAAAGGCAAGGAGCGGGAACATAGCCCTGAGCGCCGGGTGTGGCGCTGCTCCCGCCCCCATCCCCACCCGCCGCCCGCTGCAGCGCGCACCTGCTGCTGATGCTGGTATTGGTGCCCGGTGCCCATTCCAGAGCCTCCCCGATCTGGTGGTTCTCCCAGCATCTGAGCCATCGAGCGAGGTCCCTGCCCTGCACAGGTTCCATCTAGAAGTCCCCACAAATGAGTTGGGAGTTTCTATTGTTCTTCAAAGTTTTATTATAGCAATCGTTAATGAGGGCCGTGGATCTTGCTTAGAGGTTTAGGGCTGGCAGAGCATGCTACAAGGGAGGGCCTGGCGTTCATCTCCACAGAGCAGCCAGGAAGAGAACTGGAAAAGTCGAAAGTGGGCAGGAGATGTCGCTCAGTTGGTGGAGTTGTCGCTCAGTTGGTGGAGTGCTTACCTCAGCATACCTGAGGCCGTGGTTTTGATAAACTCCATCCTACTTGGATGGAGAGCCGCGGGAGGGTTATAGCTAGTCCCTGGTCAGCTTATTCTACATAGCAGGTTCTAGGTCAGCCAGAGCTACATAACGAAGAGTAGAAGAAAATAATACAAGGGGCAAGCATTTAGTGCTGCCATTTTTAAATGCTTTACACGTGCATGTTTGGTTTTGCCTAACAATTGCAAAGTAAATCATGAGCTCTGAGATTCCCACATGTGAGGTTGCCCGCATCCCCAACCTCAAGCCATCATGCCTGTTAACAAAACTACTAAGGATTCCTGATGATTGAGGTTTTCTAGGTGTCCTCTTCTCTGCCTTTACCCTAAGGGTTTTCAACGCAGGCTCCAGTCATTTCTTTTCTCTTGTCTTCATTTTAACCTCAAAGTAATTCTCCTTGTGCCCAACACGTTTTTTGATATGACACTGACTCTTCAGAGAGCTATGGTCTGTAGTCTTTGATCATGCAACCTATTCTCAGATCATCTGCCCGCTTCTTTGGAGTCACATGGCTTGTTCTTCTGTCTCTCGTTTTCCTGACGACTGAGGGTTACCTCTTAGGTGAACCGTCTTTGGATGGTGAGCTTTATAGAGGAGGTTGGGTACCCCACATTGCGCCATCTCCAGCCATCCAGCTGTCCTACTTCTTTGGAGGTGTTTAATAGGGTTTCTCAGTCTCCTTCCCAGATGGGCTGGTCCAGCGGGTTAGTACTGGAGTCCATGTGTCTGAGTTTTGCAAATCTGCCCCTAGTAAGCTGACTGCGTATGTGTCTCATCTACCTTCCTGGCCTCAGCAGCCAAGTGGGCAGTGATCATCCTTGGCCCTCCAAAGGGGACGATGAGGGACGTGTGGGGGGAGGTGAGTTCTCACGACTCAGGCTCAGCAGATCTGAATGTCTGGATCTGGGAGTTGGTAGTTCTTATAGGTTACAACCACGCCCATAAACATCTATATGCTCTCAACAACTAGCACACAGCTGGTCCAGTGTAATTGTCCCTAAAATGAAGATATATCCCAGACTGGTGGCCTTTAATGAGTCCCCAGAGAGATGGTCCCTGGAGTAAGCTCCCAGTCCATAGCTCAGCTTTCTGCATCTGGAGACTCAGATAAAGACTTCCCAGGCTGTGTGGCAGTTGTGAGAAAAACCCAGAGAGCCAGCAGAGTGGCTTCTGCCCTCAGCTTGTCATGGTGGTAGCCTGAGAGGGGAGGAATGGCTGGGGAAGTCAGTCGGGGCCTCTGGGTCCAGTCTAAGGGGGCCCTGTGCCTATTAGGAAGGCAGAATCTCTGCTTAGTAGCTGCCAGTGAGTGAGAGAAATTGTCCTCCGAAAAATCCTCACTTTTTAGTGGAGAGATGGACTCGGTAGACAGAATATATTCAAGGTCTGTCCTCCTCTGATAAGCTGAAGAGATGACCAGGAGGAACAGTTTAAACTGAAAGCAACAAGAAGGGATTTTAACCTCAGATCTAGAGGGGTGAATAGGCACTCAAGGCAAAATGAATGGGGCAGGCAAACTGTTTTGTCTTATACCAAAACTTGGCTCCCTGAGACCTGGGGACAGGTCTGACCTAGGAACCAGCTGTGTGCTTTCCCAGAACAATCAACCGACCCTGCCCCTGCGAGCCCTCACTTTCCTGCATGTGGGAGATTGCCCCTGCCATCTGCAACTCTGCCTTAGAGGGTCAGCAGGGAGGAAGTGTCACACGGCTCAAGGAGCCAATGAAGCAAACCGGACATAAGGAACGTTGATAGTTCTGATTGGCAGGTCAGTAGGCAAAGAAATAAATGGCAGAGCCCAGAGAGAAAAGGATGACTGAATCAAGCTGAGTTTGAATTTCAAGCCTAAAGCACAGGCTGGCTCTCAGCCTCTCTCCTCTAGGCCCTCCTGGTTTTTAGAATTCCTACCCCAAATGGGACTCCTCACACTTGGTCAGCTACAGACTTCTGCATAGAATGGGAGGCCCCATCCAATATATACGAAGCAGGAACTGTGCTAGTGACATATGGAGTCCCAGTGTGCTGTGAGGCACAGAGGAGGTTCTGGGAGGTATAAGGAGATGGAGCTCTGGGTTAAAAGACCTAGACCATCCTCCCTTCACCTTGAACCAGTGAAGGGCATTGGATGAGTCACATCACTTGGGAGGGGGAAGTTAATTGTCCCATCAAGTTTTGACATTTTGTACTTGATGCTTTAATGAGTAGCTGACTGGCCATGTGACCGTTTACAGGAGGCTTCCAGTGGCTTTCCAGGGCCTCATACAGTCCATCTCTCCTCCGGCTAGCCACGGGCCAGCAAGGGAAACTTTTCAGGCAGAAACTTCTGTTCAGCAAGTCTTTATTATTGATCAACCTTGTACTCAGAAACCCCTGCTCTAACTAATCATAGCTTCAGGGAGGGTCAACATGTCCCCACTAGAAAGACTAAATAAATCCTAGGAGAGTCATTTGCAACTGCAAGCAACTCAAGCAAGCCTTTGATCTTTGATTGTCTTCTCTGTGAAACAAAACCTAACTGTGGCCTCTGGAGCCAGAGGCCAGACTGTACTTTCCAAAGGCAAGGACCCGACCTGCTCAGTGGGGGCAGGGAAGGGAAAAACATGGGGACTCACTTGGGAACTGCTTGGTTAGAGGAAATGACTCAGTTCTTGCCCTGACCTCCTGGAAGCCATGTCTCTGAGACAGCTGGCACTTCTCAGAGAGACCTTCTTGGGGTCTGAGGTGGGAGGCCCCTGACCTGGACCTGCTATCTGGATGTTCTGGGCTGAGTTTGCTTCTGGTAAGTCTTCCTAGAGAAGGTAGACCAAGCCAGGCTGCAGAGAGCCCTGTCTCCTTCTTTCTCATCTTCCACTTTTCTCCTTCCAATTCTCTGGGTCCCGCCCTCTCTCCCTACAGTTTACTACCTCCCTTATGTCCTCTTTAGGACCCACCAGCCTGCACCATGCTCCAACCCCCAATTTAGCCAGGAGGGACAGTCCTTCTGTCCCCGCCGCCTCCCTTCTCCACTGTGATCAACTCCCCCTTCCTGCTCAGGACACCTCTAAAAACAGGTTTCAACATTTCACGGGTTTCAACATTTTTCAGGCGGACTTGTCATGCACCTTATCAGATCAGGGCCTGCAGGCCCTCTGCAGCACAGACTAGACGCTGCGGCTATGGTACATTCCAGTGAGGCTGGGCTCCCTTTGGTGGAAAGGGGACACCCAGCTTCTTGGATGGAGGCAAGATCGCTACCACTTCCCTCTGATAAGGGTCCAAGAGTGAACCTCTGACTTCATGTTTCTTCCCATATCATCTTCTTCATTTTGTAGATGCCCAGAATCCAGTCTCTTTGGGGTCCCTAGCAAGTGCACCGCTTCCTTCAAAGGCTCCACTTGGCCCTGAAAGGAGCTTCTAGAAGTATCAGGTGAAGATGAGTCTCTGGAGTTAGTTCCAGAATATAGACAGTCTTTTGGCCAGCAGAGTCAGTAAGTTCTGTTGCTTGAGTTCCATGGGAACCTCATGGAGAGAGGAAGAAGGCCACCGTGCCCTTCTCAGTGGCTGCTTCCTTCCAGAAGGAACGGCTTTGACATTGGCTTTCTCTCTTCATGCCTGAGGGAGGCTTTTGCCCAACGATGTGGGCTGTTGGCTTGGTATCGCCCTTCCCTCATACTCTCCAAGAGACTCTGCTTCCCTGATCCTACCATGCCAGTGAAAGCCTTGGTGATGGAGGCTAAGACTAGCCAAGGCCCAGGCTCAGAGTTCAGCCTGAGAAGCATTACCCAGAGGCTGGTCCCCAGGCTACAGAGAACAACTGCCTTGGCAGCTCTCACTGGGTGGGAGGTCACCCTGGGGGTAAACCCCACTCTGTCAGAAAGGACTCTCCACAGGAGGACCTGCCTGTGATGGCTTAGGCTGAGCGAGAGTTCTCACCTAGAGAGGAAACAAACAAGGAACAGAGCAGAGGAAGGGACATTGTGATGACTGACCACACATGCAGGCTGTGTACCTCTGTAAGGACCATGAAACAGGAGCCAGGGACATAACCTATGGCCCCACAGGCTTTAGGCCTATCCGTGTGAGGTCTGGGCATATGAGGCTGTTCCAACATGGCTCCTCCCTGCCTGGCAGACGGCCTCAGCCGCCCCAACGCAGGTTTCCGGCTGCCTCAGCTTCCACAGGTACCTTTTTGTAAATCAGGTCTAGAGTGCCTTTCCAGTGTCCCTTCTGAACAACTGTCCTCAAGTGGGGATGGCTGCCTTCTGTGTTCCTCTTTGGGCTCTGCACCTCCCCATGGTCTGGATATGGGGTCTGCAGCTGTCACTGTCCCCAAGGCTTCCTTTTCCCATTGTCTCTGGTCTCTGGTCACCCTGTTTCAGACCTTCCACACCCCTTGTCTTTCTTTGTCCTTATCCTCAGCCTTCTCTCTGTTCCCTGAAGTCTTGCAATAGCCAGTGGGCCCATCCACTGCCACAGCCCGTTAGCCTCTCTGGCTCACCTGAGGCCAGTGACACGGAGGCCTCCGGTGGTGGCAATGTAGTGCCAGGTCCTCGAATCTCCTTAGTGCCAACTGTCACACCAGCCTTCCATCTGTCTCCCGGCTTTTGATCTCTAGTACTGCCCTTGTCCCATTGTAGGTGGGCGATAGATCAACAGACCAAAGTCCAGCTCGGGTTGCTTTGAGCTCTGCCAGCTTGCCTGGAGTGGTATAAAACTTGGCAGGTGGGGCCCCTTGCCAGCCCCCGGCCCCCTCCTGAGAGGGTCCAAGACTTCAGGTGAGAGATAAATGGTAACCTGGGCACACCAGCTGTTGTCCCCAGCCTCCTGGTCTGAGGCTGCTCTGTTCCAGGTGCCTAAGTGAGCTCAGCTTTAGTCACCAGGTGTGTAGCTGCTCCTGATCGCGGCAGTGGGGACCTGCTGGCCCCACCCCAGAGGACTCAGAGTTCTTCCCTAGGCTATGGTAGCGATGACTGAGGATGTAAGTGACAAGTAGCCAAAGACCATCTCCTGCTCACGTGTGGCATCCACAGTACCCTGATCTGGTAGGTGCTTGAAGAGGGCTCGTTGGCCCGCCGTTGACAGATGTCTCCTGGCCTGGGTGCTCCTCCGTGAGGCTTCATTCATCTCTGTGTTCCTAGCACCTGGAGTTCTGCCAGGTTTGGAGTCATCTCTCAGTAAGCGATGTTGAGTGAGTAGGTGCTGAGTGAATGTGTTTACCAAGGAAGGACCTGAGCCCAGCGGCTGGGACCAAACCCTCCATTTGCTTATCCTCTCTGGGCCCAGTCTACAGGCCCAGACTCAGGCAAACTGGAAACCCAGCCCTGCCCTGGGCTCCACCCTTTTCCCTTCAGCTCCTGTATGTGAGCTAAAGTTGTCTCTGTTCCTGCTGGATCCAGAAAGGCAGATGTAAGGGATGGAGAGAGGTGCGAGGACTCCCCAGTTCCATGAAGGGCAGCATCTAAGTTCCCTTTGTGAGCTGACAGCCATAGCGTCACTCGGAAAACAGCCCCTCCTTGGCCATGTGATGCTGGGAAAGGTGTAGTTGTGTGCTTGGCTTGCACAGGGCCCTGTGTGTTCGAGATCAACATGGATCCTTAGGAAAGGTGACAGCAGATGCATCTTGGGATTTCTCCCTCCTCTCACAGCTTCTTGCCAAAGTGCCAGGGCTCATGCAGGGCCCACAGAGGCTCTAGGAGTTGAGAGAACGTTGGCCCATTAGGCTCAGCTCCTTCCTAGCCACCAGGCACATGTACCCCAGAACTTTGTCCTGTCCCTTGCAATAACCGGCAGCTCTAACTTCTCTATGTGAAAAGGAAATACTTTGGCTCTTTTTGCCCATTTCTCAAGATTATCTTCTGGCTTCTAGAAGTTTCCATATTGCCCAAGAGGTAGAAGTTCTATTGGACCAAAAGTGGGTTGGGCCTCTGTCTGGTACTGCTTAGAAGCCAGCAGATGGAACACCTGGCTCTGTACCCTTAAGGATTTTTGGAAACCCTTTGTCTCCCTCTCCCTCCCAGTGCCTGGGCATTTATTTCATGAGGGCCTAGGCTTTTGAATCAGAATCTCATGGCTGCCTCTCTTTGGGGTCAGATGGATGGCTACATATCACTATAAGGAAGGAAAGGGCAAAGAATCCCACGATGCCAAGAAGAGTAAGACTCATCCAACTCATCCAAGACTAGTAGAGGAGCCCAGGAAGCCTCTCCCTGGGCTTTGACCCCGAAATACACTCTGCCCACTCTGCCAAGTCCTAGAGAAGCTTCTGAGAATGTGTCTTTATCACACCCTGGGACTCACAGGAAGGGACAGTGGCGCAGAGAGAAGAGCTTGTTGGCAAAGGGGTAGGGGCTGTGGCCATGGCTCCCAATCTTCACAGTCAACTGAGACTCAGTATCCCCATAAGACTAGACCAGACCAGTGGCTCTCTGAAATTTTCCTCAAATTGAGGAATTCAGAGCTGGAGAGATGGCTCAGTGGTTGGGGGCACTGACCTCTCTTAAAGAGGACCCAGGTTCAAATCCCAGCACCCACATGGCAACTCACAACCGTCTTTAACTCCAAGATCTGACCCTCTCACACAGACACACATGCAGGCAAAACACCAATGCACATAAAATAAAGGTAAATAAATGAAAAATTTTATAGAAAAAAAAATTGAGGGATTCAGGTAAACACAGTCCCTGTCATTTTAGCTATTACTAATTGTATAAATAAGTGTATTAAGTACATTCCAGTGTCAGGCAACTACCACTATTATTTCTTGAACATTCTAATCATCCTAAATAGTTATTGCTGTGGAGTATGAGCCTAGGCTAAGACTGCTGGATGCTGTGATATATAGCAGATTCTCTTAATTTTAAAATGTTTTATATATAGGGAAAGGAGGGAGGTTGTATTTGTGTCCATTTCCAAACAAAAATAGTTAACCATTAAGGCAGCCTGAACTTGGTGACACCCTCACCCCCAGCATCCAACATCTCCCTAAGCTCTAAGATCCTGTTGGGAGGCTCTAAACTTAAAAGCAAACAAAACAAGCTAGGCTTGGATACGAGGGAGGCTCCCTAGTAGGATGAGCCTGGTGTAAGCCTGCAGAGCCAGCCTAGCCTCATGTAGAGGGATGGCAGAGTCTGTGGGTCGTTCAGGCCACAGGACCCTTCTCTTTGTAAGTCCGTGCAACAGCTAAGTTCCCCTAAATTCTCTGACAGGAGCTAGAGATGTTGGGAGAGTGCCTTCCCAGCAGGCACAAAGACCTGAGTTTGATCCCCGGTACTGTATAAACTGAATGTGGTGGCCCATTCCAACAATACTGGCACTCAGGTAGGGCCAGGAGGCTCAGAAATTCAAGATCATCCTTGGCTACATAGGGAGTTCAAAGCCAACCTGGGGTACATGAAATCCTGTCTCTAAAACAAAAACAAAACAAAAAATTCTATACGTCATGAAAAGTCTTATATATCTGTATGTAATTCTACATTTGTGTGAAAGTATTAACAGCCACTTGTGCATTCTCTGGGAACTGCTGCAAATCTTTTCCCCCTTTCCTTCTAATTAATTACATCTGAAAGTAAAATATATAAATGAACCTGTTGAAATGGTTGTGTCTGAGTTGCACACCTCCCATCCTAGTACTCAGGTGTCTGAGACAGGAGGATTGCAACGCCAAGGCCCACACGAGCCACAGACTATGGTCATGTCTCAGAGCAACAGTATCTTGGGCTGTAGTAGCTCAGCAGTAGAGCCCTTGCCTTAGCATGGGTAAGGTCCCAGGCTCCCTCTGCAGCAAGAAAAACTGTCTGATCTTGTCATCATGCACAACCACCCACAACCCTTTGCTGAACATGTGACAAAGAACTGGGTATCAGTGGGAAGCTGATGGGGCCAGGGGGATGTTTTCAGCCTGGCCTAATTGGACAGTGGCATTGGTCCTTATCATCAGCCTAAGCCTCTCTGGCATCTGTGGCCCATCCACCTGGCTACTTGCATCTGCCTGGGCCTGGATGGTAGGTGGTTGGAGTGAAGGATGAGCTGTCCCTGGGGCTGAAGACAACAGGACCTTGGGCAGAGCATGGCAAGTCAGGGACAGGAGCTGGGTATAAATAGTCCCTACCCAGCTGGGCAGGCCTGGCAAGCCCTCCATCCTCCCCCTCACCAGCTGCCGGTGCCAGCTATGCCCTGACCTCCTTTGGGAGCCTGGTCACCATCTCAGATCCTCACTGGAGGAAGTCCCTCAACGGAACTGAGGAGTCTTGTCCTGTGTGTGGGTGAGACCTCCGGCTGCCTGGAACCTGCTGAGTGGGGGCATCACTCTTTGGGGTGTCCTCTGTTTCTTAACTGGAAGGCCAAGGGTGCTGGTGTATGTGTGTGAAGAAACAATAGGAGAGATCCCTCTTTTTTGGGTCATGATGCAAACAAATTAGCCAGCCTTCTGTGGTGAGAAGGGGAGAATGGGGCTCAGGAATGCTCCTACTAGGAACGGTTGCTTCTGGCTGGGAGCTCATACAAGTCTTTAGAAATGATTCAGGGAAAGTTTGCCTTGGGTCTGGGTTGCAGAGAGGCACTCAAGTAGAGGGCTCAGCATGCTGTAAAGGGTGTGAAGCAGTTTCAGCTGGCCTCCAGGCAAATCTAATCAAAGCCTCTCACACTGGGGAGACAGAGAAGATCAGGAGCCTCTCCTGTTGACTCTCCCAGGGGGACAAGCTCTTCTGTAATGGGGACAAGAAGTGGGTTACTCTGATATGTCTGCAGCGATGGAATGTCAGCCTTGCTGTGTGGGCACGGCTCAGGGCCGGCAGGGCATGTCAGGGAGGGCAGCTGTCCTGCAGAATTCAATCCCAAGGCCACAGCCTCAAGGCTGTCCATAGATCTGAGCCCTGTCCCCAGAGGCCCTGGCTAATTACCACAGGATATCCAGATAGAGCCTATTGAGACCTTTGACCAGAGCATCCTGGAAATGCTCCCATGCCTTTGGTTAGTTTGAACATTCATCCAAGTCACACATGGCTTTGCTCAGCTCAGCCTGTCAGTCACAGAGGGATTTGCTTGGCCAGCCCTGTCGGGTCTGCTGGTGAAGGGCCTCCGCTCTGTCCTGGGGCCTCCTTCTCACGCTTGATGGGAGGTGGCTTTAGAAATTCTGATGTTTTGTACCAAGTCAGGGAACTGAGGCTGAGAGAAATGAGGCTGGCGATATGACCGGGACAAAGTCCTGGGAGCATGGAGCCTGAGGCGACTGTCATCGCTTGAGGGGTGCCGATGTGCCTGGCACTGAGCCGGACACGTTTACTCTTCCTGAGAGCTCCATCTCACAGATGGAGAAAGTGTGGGTGTGGCGTGGAGAAGTTAAGGAAATTGCTTGGATTGGCAGCTTGAGCTAGGCAGAGCTGGATGTGAGCTGGAGTGGAGAGGTTTGGAGGCAGGAGGAAACCTAAAACTCTGGGTGACAAGTGTCTACACTGAACCCTTGCTGTGTTTTCCTTTCTAGTGTCAGTAGGGCTTACGGGGTGAGTGGCAGGCCAGGGCTATGTGCTGACCTACTGAGTGAAGGTGAGCTTCATCTACAACACTGCAGAGACAGGACTTGGTTGGGGGTGGGGGCCTGTAGGGAAGGAAGAGAAGAGAAGAGAAGAGAAGAGAAGAGAAGAGAAGAGAAGAGAAGAGAAGAGAAGAGAAGAGAAGAGAAGAGAGACAGAGAGACATGCCAAGAGGGAGGCTCAACTCTGGCACTTTATACTCCACAGATCAAGGCAGGTTACTTAGCTCCCTTGCCTCTGTTTCACTCTCTGTGAAATGGGATGATAGTGATGATGATACTATCTCTACCTCATAGACTGGTTGTGAGGATGAAATAAGTTAAAGACATAAACATTTTGAACTGTGCCCAGCTCAGGTCAGACACATAATCCATGTTAGGTGTTTTCGCTGGGCTCCCCCAGGCCTTTATGCAATGTGTGCCTACAGGTCCTAGGCTCACCATTATTTTTCACTCAGACATGAGACCACCAGGGGGTAGACAGGCCAGGCCTGAAACCACCCCAGCTCCCTGGGAACCCAGACAGATATTACTCATAAGGCAGAGGTAAGTGGCTTGCCTAGGAGTTGTGGAGCCAGGTAGTCTAGTTTCTAACAGCAGTTAGAAACTCTATGGTCTGGGCAGCTAGTAAAGCCCCCACTGTGTGCTGGGTTGTTATGGGGCAACTTAAGGAAGTTAGTGAAGAGTTGGTAGTGAGTCATGATGGTGTGATACTAGTGTTTTAGTGACCACCTCATTCTTTTTATCTCACTCCTGTCCAATCTCAACAAGAGACTCTTGTAGCCCAGGCTAGCTTGCAACTCCTGACCCTCTTGCTTCTGGCTCCCAAGTGTTGGGATTACAGGAATGCACTACCACATTCCTAGTTTTTCTTTTTCCAAAGGGTGCAGGGCCTGGGTTGGGGAGAGTTCAGTGGGAGATCATTTGCCTGGCAAGCTTGAGGCTCTGAGAGGTGGGATTGGGGACATGGCTCCTCAAGGCCACCAACTCAAAGCCCCCAGTTCTTCCCCACTCCCGATCTCTCTTCCCAGTGGGGAAACCTGGACTTCATGCCCTGACAGCTGAGGCCAGAGGCTGCCGGAAGTGGTGGTGCCGGTGCCGAGTGCCTGTGCCTCGTTGTGCTGGAGCCTCTGATCCGAACAACCGAGGCTAGAGTGCTGAGTGTGGGGGAAGGGCATTGGGAGGCAGCTCATGGAGGTGCTGGTAGTACCTTGATTTTTCTACAGTAGTTAACCCTTTCCCCCTGAGTGTACTTATCAACGCTATAAAATCCCAAGGGTTGAAACGTCAGGGGTGGAATAATGGGGTGGCTTGACTGAAGCGAGAGGGTTGGGGGGAATGCCTGCTGAGATTTTCCTTTCGCTCTTGAGTTAAACTAGTCATCAAAGGGAGCCTCTGTCTCTAGTGAGAGGGGAGGTGGCACTCTAGAAACTTCTAGGGAACTATAAAGATGGTGGCAGAGGCCCTTGTAGACAGAGCACTTGATGCCATCAGAGACAAACAGGCTCTTGGTGTCCGTACTCTTGGGGAAGAGGCTAGAGGGCTTTGTGGGGAGAGGTGTGGGGGGGCGGGAGAGAAGGAGAAAGAAAGAGGGAGGGGGAGAAGGAGAGAGAGGGGAAGAGGGAAGGAAGGGATGGGGAGGGGAGAGGGAGAGAGAACACTCTGCTAAGACTTATGCTTTTTTTCCCCTAAGACGGAGCTGCAATCACAATGGCATCTGCTTCCTTTGTCCTTTATGTTTGGATTCCTTCCCATGAATGGCTGTTAGTCTCCACATGGCCCATGAATCCTGGAGTCCCTGGGAGATTGCTCTGTGGGAGCCCTGCGATTCCCACCAGGGCAACTGGGCCTAGGCCCTGGGCAGGACTTGATTCCCACTCCAATTCTTCACTTCCCAATTCTTCACTTCCAATTGGGGATTATTTTCATGACCCAGTACAGACCTACAAAGTGCCCCCTCCCCCAGAGGCTCTGCTGCTCCACATGCCCTGCAAGTCAGATGTGCCCATGTGAGAGGGACCCTGTGCAAGACACCATGTTCCCAGGGAAGTCAAAAGTAGCACATGAGGTGCCAGGCTTCTCAGAGCCACGGGTCATCCCACTCCCAACCCCAGCCCGTCCTCTGGGAAGGAATGACATCCATGCTGGGCCTCGTGTTCTGTGTCTACAGTGCCACCCCATTGTCTGCCTGCAGGTCGCTGGCCCTGGGCCAGCAGTATACATCTCTGGCCTCCCAGCCTCTGCTCTGCGGCTCCATCCCGGGCCTGGTCCCCAAGCAACTGCGCTTCTGCCGCAATTACATCGAGATCATGCCCAGCGTCGCAGAAGGCGTGAAGCTGGGCATCCAGGAGTGCCAACATCAGTTCCGGGGCCGCCGCTGGAACTGCACCACCATAGATGACAGTCTGGCCATCTTTGGGCCTGTCCTGGACAAAGGTACTTGCCTGGGACCGGGTGGGAGGAGGCTGGGAGACTGGGGTGGTGGGAAGGGTCCTGGGACCCTGCCCCCTTCCTCCCACTGTGGGAAACTCTGAGTCCAAGTTCTCCCTAGGAGGGTAATAAAGCTGGTGGAAAGCGGGTGGGGTTCATTTCTGGACAGGACAGGCTGTCTCCACATCATCTATGTCTTTTCTAGTGCTGGAGGGGGGTGGGTAGCCCTGAGATGCCCCAGGATCCTGAGATTGGAGGGAAGGCACCAAGGAGCCCAAAGCCTTCCTTCCCGGATGACACAGTAGGGGCCCAGTCTTTGATGTAGACTTGTGTGACATTTCCCTTATGCTGTGTTAAGTGCTATGCAAATACAGCTTTGGGGTGGGGGTGGGATGGTGCCAAGCCTAGGTGTTGTGCGGTGGAAAAGTCTCCAGACTCTGTCGAAGCTGTCTGGTGCTGGTAGCACTCCATGGCCACCAAGGGTCCCCTGAGGGTTCCTGTTGGTTCCCACGTTCTGAAAGTTCATAAACCCTGGTGGCCTGTGGATCGCTCTCGGCGATCTTGAGACCTGGAAGTCTGAACGGCTGAGACCTTAGTGGCTTTTGACTCTGAGCATGGGGTGTAGGAGAGGGAGGGATGAGTGGGGTAACTGCTCCTAGACTTTGGCTCTAGAACCTCTCCTGTCCAAGAATTTAATGGCCCTAGCTGGGCTGGCCTCGACTGGAGTTTTGCCAGCCGGTGGGGGCGAGCCTGCTCTTAGAAGAATTGGTAAAAGCTGCATTCACAGCCAAAAGGGAGGAGTCCGAGAGCTAGCTGGAGGGTGGGTGCAGAGTTTGGGAGAGGGGAGCTATCCCCCCCTTTAGAGAAAGCCCCCTCCCCCTTTACCTGTGCTTCAAGTGCAAAGGGTCTGTACAACCTACCGGCAAAAAACGCAGGCTATTGTCGTGGGACAGAAGGGCAATTAGCAAATCAATGGATGATGATTCTGTTTACGCTTCTATTACCAAAGCTAATTATTCCTTGTTTACATAAAAGGTTTGGCCTCTAATTGGGGCCAAGTGGCGGCGGCGGCGGCTGGCTTTTCAAAACTGATCTCGCCCGCCTGTTGGTCTCACCGCCTTCCGGCGCCCCACCTCAGTCCAGGTAGCGCTTAATCAAACTGCCCGGCGTCCCGACGCCTCCCCCAAAGCAACACTGGCCTTCTCATCACTCCTACCCAGGATAGCGTCCACCGAGACCTTTCAGCATTATACCTGCTCGCAGTGGGTCCGATGTTTAGATTCGCAGCAGAGGGTTGTGCTACATGCCTCGGTCCCACAGCAAGAGGGCAGTTTGTGTCCCAGTGTGCAAGGAAATATGGGGCTGAGACAGTGGGGTTTGACGAAGGCAGTGGGGAAACGTTCCGGGAAGGTGTACCCGCTCCCCGGTACCCTGGGAGCAAGCGGTACTCTGGCCACTTTTGCGCACGTCCTAGCAGGTGCGGAGTGGGCGGCCGGAAGGCGCGAGGCCGCAGTCCTCCGCGGCTCCCCGAGGGTTCGAGCGCCGCCCCCCGTCGCGCGCCCGCTGCGGTCGCCGCGCCATTCACACGCCCTCTGGCCGCCGCCTCCCGGGGATCGCGCTGCCCGGCGCCGGGGCTGGGGGCGCGGCCCGGCCGCGGGAGCCGCCCGTTGCTACGCGGTGGCGGCCGGCCCGGCAGCCCGGGCCAGGCGGCCGCATTATGCGGGTAATGCGGTGTGACACCGCGCGAACAAAGGCGGATTGAGCGGCGCAGCGGGTCCCGCCGGACGGGGACCGGCACAGCGGGGCTGGCAGCGCCGCTCCCAGGCTAATCCCCGCCCCGCCCCCGCCACCCCCACGGCCCCGGCGCTGGGAACTGAGCGTGGCGGGGCCGGGTCGCCGGAAGCCAGGGGCGCCCTCCCCTGGGGCGAGAGGGCCGGGAGGCCCGGATCACCGCCGCGCGCAGTCCCTGGACTTGGCTCGACTGCTGCGCCAGCTCTCGCTCCGCGCTCCCCGCCGGGCTGCGGGGAAAGTGGGACGCGCCCCTGCTGTGCAGGTGGCGCACGAGGGCTTCGTGTCTGCAAAGGCTGCTGTGGCTCTGAGTATCTCGTTCCCTGCATATTCAGGACGGGTCACGACCTCGGAAAGGAGATCCGGGTCTGACCACCTGTGCAGTATAGCACGACTCACTCTGGGGACCTATAAAAAGAGATGGCCGGGCTACTGGCCTCGCCGGGCCCTGCCTGTAAAATAGGGTCTAGACCATTTTAAGGAATAAAGCACCCGAAAGACACAGATCTGCACGTATGCAGCATTCAGGGAGTGGCTCTCTTTGTAACAAGGCTGGAGATACCCGCTGAGAAGCTCCTCATCTCCAGACCCTGGGCATGAGGCCGAGAAACTGCTTTGTCTCGATCCTTTTGACTTTGAAGGAGGAGGACAGGGATTGGGCAACCAATGCTGCACCCATTTTACAGAGTGTATTGTGAAGCGCAGATGAGAAATCTGCCTACGGGGGAACTGAGGTTCGGGTGAAATGAGTGGATTAGTAGGTTTAGGCTGCAAATTCCAGTTTCCAGAATGGAGGGCTCAGAACTGTTTAAAGGAGTGCTTGTGAAGATGCAAGGTTGGAGACCAAGAGCCCAAGGACAGGGCGTGGCCAACTTAGCTCTTCAGCGAGCGTCCCCGTCCCATCTTTGACCCCTCTGTCTTAGTAGCCTTGCAGCACTAGACTCAGTTTGCCCATCCATAAAGAGAATACTAACTAGGGTCTAGGCTCTTTAGAGCAACAGGAGGGCACCTGGCTCTTCCCTGGATAACTGGTGAGCCTTTGAGCTCTTCCCCAGCCCTCAGGGCAAGGATGTGAGCATCTTCTCGCGACTACCCTCTGCAGCCACCCGGGAATCGGCCTTCGTGCATGCCATCGCCTCGGCTGGTGTCGCCTTCGCAGTCACGCGCTCCTGCGCTGAGGGAACCTCCACCATCTGCGGCTGCGACTCGCATCACAAGGGGCCACCTGGAGAAGGCTGGAAGTGGGGCGGCTGCAGCGAGGACGCCGACTTCGGGGTGCTGGTGTCCCGGGAGTTTGCAGATGCACGGGAGAACAGGCCAGATGCCCGCTCGGCTATGAACAAGCACAACAATGAGGCGGGCCGAACGGTGAGACAGCTAATCACAACGGGGGGGGGGGGGGGAGGAGGCTGCGGCACCCTGAATGGACCCCTGCCCTCACCCGCCAGGCTCCCATCCACACCCCATAGTACCCCTTGTCTACGCTCCTTCCTCTCCTCCAGTTGCCCCTTGAGTAGGTTTTTAAAAGCATATTTATTCATTATCTGTGCGTATACATTCCATGTTGTGTGTGTGGAAGTCAGAGGGCAACTTGCAGCGGTCAGTTCTTCCCACCATGTAGGTTCCCGTGTCAAGCTCAAATCATGCTTGGCCCTGTTCTTGCCTCTTTTGGGAAATGTGCCAGGGAGCTCAGGATGGCTGCCCTATAGGAAAAACACCTGCAGACTGTACTGTACTGGTTGGCAGGCTGTGTCTGTGTAGGTAGGTCTGTGATGTGGTTGTGGGTTAGGGACTGACTTGGAGTCCAAAATAGGGTTTCCATAGCCCTTCCTGTGCTTGCCAAACACTTAGTTCTCAGCCTCAGTGTCTCCATCTGTTAAATGGGGATAACAGTTTCTAGTTTGCACCATTTCTGTGGATGAGGTGAATGTGAAGCCTGACGGTGCTGGGGGTGTGACTAGGGACACTGGTTTCCATCCATTCTTCCTGGCACCAAGTAAGAGTAGGGGAGGGCGTGGTACAGAGGGGAAGGTTCTCCAGGTGGGCCAGCCTGGGCTAGCTGCTGCTCCTCTTCCCTAGACCATCCTGGACCACATGCACCTGAAGTGCAAATGCCATGGGTTGTCCGGCAGCTGCGAGGTGAAGACCTGCTGGTGGGCCCAGCCCGACTTCCGCGCCATCGGCGACTTCCTCAAGGACAAGTACGACAGTGCTTCCGAGATGGTGGTGGAGAAGCACCGCGAGTCCCGAGGCTGGGTGGAGACCCTGCGGGCCAAGTATGCCCTCTTCAAGCCGCCCACTGAGAGGGACCTGGTCTACTACGAGAACTCCCCCAACTTTTGTGAGCCCAACCCAGAGACCGGCTCGTTTGGTACCAGGGACCGGACTTGCAATGTCACCTCCCACGGCATCGATGGCTGCGATCTGCTGTGCTGTGGCCGGGGCCACAACACGAGGACGGAGAAGCGGAAGGAGAAATGCCATTGCGTCTTCCACTGGTGCTGCTATGTCAGCTGCCAAGAGTGTATTCGCATCTATGATGTGCACACCTGCAAGTAGAGAGCCAGGTAGGGTGCCGGGTGGGGCAGGGCGGGGCGGGGCAGGGCGCAGGGCTGCCCTCTCTCCTCTCCTCTCCTCTCCTCTCCTCTCCTCTCCTCTCCTCTCCTTTCCTCTCCTCGCTAGGCCTGCCTTTCTGTTTCTCTGCTTCCCAAGACAAACAAGCTCCCAAAGTTGAGGTCAGAAACCAGGCTTCCCACGCTTCCATGGGGATGGTCTTGGGCAGCGACTTGGAGAATTTACACCAGGCTCAGATAGTCACTGAGGGTGTGCATGTAAGTCACAAGCAATTGATTAAAATTCTTAACACAAATTAGCGATGATGAGCCACACACCAGATTTGTTCACGGCCACTGGCTGTCATTACTGAGCATCTGTGCGGCCAGAAGAGAGGTGTTGAGGTCTGGTCCCAGCCGTGCCTTGGTTTCCCTACTGTATAAAGGAGAGGTTCGAATGTCAGAGACAGGGGCAAGGTATGGTAGCACTGGCCTTTAATCCCAGCGCTCAGGAGACAGAGGCAGATGGATCTCTGAGTGTGAAGCCAGTCTGGTCTACATAGAGAGTTCTAGGCCAGGGCTACACAGTGAGACCCTGAGACAGTCGGCTAAAAAGTCTCTCCTACCCCTGGGGCAGAGTCATGTCACATCAACCATGAACTAAGAGGGCGAGCTGTGACCTAACACAAATCCTCCAGAGCTAGAGGAGGTGGGTGGGGGAGCCAGACTGAAGCTTGGGTGGAGTGGGAGCACTCTCACCGAGTTTATGGAGGGAGCCGGGAAAGAGGAGGAATCCCAGTTCAGAGTGACTGATTGGGGTGAGTAACCGTGGGATAAAAGCCTGGTGGATTATGCTTCCAAGCTTCCCAGGGGTGGCCTGCGTGGGAGGACCCCAAGAAAGGTCAGCCTAGAAGCAGAGTGATCCTAGAGTCTCTGGCATGGGCCAGTGTGACCCTTGTCTCTGTCCTCTCCCCTGAGAAGGCTCTGCTAGTAAGTCTTGACTCTCAACTGGCTTCTCTTATTTGTCAACCAACAACTCTGGCGTCAGCATCTGCTACCTTCTCCGAGTAGCCGTGAGGAATGTGGGAAACCACACTGGGGACATGGAAAGGCAGCTTTCTGTCCGTTTATAGAGGCCAGCACAGTGCGTTCCACCCAGGGACCTTGGGGCTGGTGACATACCATGTCTGCGCTCTGTAAGGGTGGGAGGTACCTGACATCACAAGCCCATCTAAGTTCCCTGTGGGGCTTAGGCTACAGTCTGGCAGGGTCACTCTAGAACCATACGGGAGACGTGAGTTTTCTGCATCAAGGTCAAGGGTGGGAGGACAGCGGTGAACTTGAGCACGTCATCTGCCCACTGCTGACCCTTGCTCCTCATCTGTGCAGTGATGGCGGAATGGGGATCTAGATGGATTTTTATAAATCTCGAGTTAGTGGGTGTGAGTGCTTCTCTGGAGATAGCTCTAAGCAGAGATGCCATCAGTGTTGGAACAGGGTTGCTGCAGAGGAAGGAGGTCTCGTTGGCCATCTTTCTGCTTTTCAAAAGGATGGGAGAAAAGTCAGCAAGTAGGAGGACGCGCAGGCTAACGGCAGCAGGTTGAGGTGGGAGGAAGCAAACCACGGTGGCCACCTTCTCTGGGATTCACTATGGCAAGAGGTAACCCTGCACCCCAATAGCAGATGGCACATAGCTCTGGCCATTTTGAGGAGCTATCGGTGTGGTCTCCTACTGGACAGGTAGAAGGGCCACTTGTCTAGCCCACCCATTTCACTGAAGGTTAGACTTGAGTTAGTGGCCTAGACAGACCCGGGTGTCTGCTTCCAGAAGCCCCTATGTAGGCTTGTGCAGGCCACAGCATTAGTGGCCCCCACCTCATATTGGACACATGGGGCAGTGTGGGTCCAAGATACAGAGCCCATGACTCCATCCTTGCCCACGTGGGCAGCTGAGATCTTCCAGGCAGGGAAGGAGGTGCTGGGTTAGCCTTTGTTGTCCAGAAAACTGCTCCACTCCAACAGGAGAATCGGGTATAGCTGGATAGTAGAACATTTAAACCCCTGGAATCAATCTCCAGTACTAGGGAGGGGGGAAAGCAGCCCCTTTTCTCCACATTTCCACAGTAGGCATTGATGTTTTTCCAGTATCATGCAGATATGTTTTTAAGATGCTATGCCCACATAGATCACAGCCTTAATCCCCTCACATAGCAGGGGGCTCTCAAACCCACACCTCCTGATAAGAAGGGATCTCCCTCCCACTGTGGTGTCCTGTGCGTCTCTGAGCCCAGGTTTCCTCCTCTGTGAAGTGATAAGGTCTGTGCCCTGCAGGGCTGCCTGGGAGCTAGACACAGCCATAAAGAGCCTGTTCTGGGGTCCAGGCTCTTCAAGAGGCAGCTGAGCCTCTGGGGCCCAGCGAGGCTGATAAGAGTCACTTGTTCTAGGCTCTTGCAGCCTGGTTTGGAGCCATAGGCCAGAAGGTGGTTGAGATCTGGTTCCTTCCTGTCCTTTCACCCCTGAAGGCTCTCCTATTGATGGAACCCAAGGGACAAATGGGCAGGAAGACAGGCACAGAGAGCTCTGGCTTTTTTTCTTGCACAAAGGAGTCACAGAGCAGAGCGGAGCAGGCCATAGGCCCTTCATACTCTCTGAGAAGAGTTCAGCACAGTGGTAGCATCTAGTCCTTCCTAAGTGGGAAGACACCTTCTCCACTGCTCCACACCTTGTCCGCTATCTCCAGTTAGCCACTAGCTTGGTACCCGAGTGCTGGTAGTTTACAAATATCTGATTTATTTTTTTTATCCCTATGTTGGAAAGGCTATGGATCCAGCCACTCCATCTGACTGACCCTGTGTCTTGGGTCTGTCACTAGTCTTTTGTGGGACCTCAGGTATATCCAGGTCATCTCGCTATGCCTGGCTCAGCTCTGCCAGCAGCACCAGAGCTGAGGGTTGGCTGGGGGTGCCTGGGGCATGGCTTAGTACCTCAAATCCCACGGGATAGGGCTGTACAGAGTGAACATTCTCAGGAGAGCATCCCGGGAAGGAATTTATCATAATTAGATAGATTCCGTTTCTTTTGGACAGTTTACGGCAGGAGTGCGTCCGATGGCTCTAGCCCTGCTGTAAGCGGTGGCTCAGGCTGGCAGCCTTTTCCATCTCCACGTAGGACGGTGCTGCCCAGGTTACCTACGGTGGGCTTCCTCAGCTAGAAGGTTTGGCTACACAAGATGTAGGCTCTGTTATTGCTGGGGATGGCATGTCCTCCCTCAACGGTAGGCCCTGGGGTGAGGAGGAAGCAGGAGCAGTCTGTGATCTTTGCATCCCAGGGGGTGATGTTGACAGCAGTTATCAGGTTTCTGATTCTTCCTGTTTATTTCCCAAAGGGTACTGGGAAGGGGTAGATTGTGCGGCTGGATCCATTCATCGAAGTCCCACGGGAAGCAGGATCTAGATCTGGGCCAGCCTTCGGCACTGGCCGGCAAGGAGCATGGACTGTCGCCAGCTGCATGTGATAACCGACCTGGACCCAGCCGGCCTCGGATGGGCGGCTTCTTTCTCAACTAACGTCTCTCCCCCCGCTCTGGATGGTGTGTGGTTTAACAGAGGGGCTTTCTTTATGGTTTTACCAGGGTCTGCTGGGGACAGACCCGAGGCTTACCTTTGCACATGTTAAAGAAAATAAAAATGAAAAAAAAATCTACTGCAACAGAACAGGCTGGGCTAGTGTGAGCTCTTGGCCTGGTGGGAGAGACAAGAACATGGCGAGATTCTGTGTCCAAGCTGCCTCTACTCATGACATTCCAAGAGGCCTCTGAGGTGGGAGCTGTGAAACAGGACAGAGCCCTGCGGTTCCCTCTTGTCCATTGACTCGCATTCAAATTGGACATACTTTGTCATTCTGAGAAAAGCCATAGGGTATAGTCGGGACGTAGCGGCGGTGGGGAGGCCCTTGGCCAATGGTCGGAGCAGGATCTTGAGTTTTGAAGACCTCAGAGCTCTGGGCGGCCTGGGAAGCCAACTGCAGAACAGCCGAGTTCCTTGTAGGCTCATGTTTTCTCCGTTCCCCTGCTCTGTCCTTGACACAGTCAGATCTCCACACCCTTTTCTGTTGTTCTACAGCGTCACCTGTCCACCTTTACTACCTGTTTCTCATGATGACCTTGTAAATAGGTTAGATGTGGAGGCAGGTCTCTTCCGGCTCCATCCACCATATGCAGAAAGAATGGGCCGGTCTGCCCTTCTTCTCAGCCTTGTTAACCAGCAGACACCAAGGAGAGCAGCTGGGCACCTTAGAGAACTATCTGTGTGGCTGGCAGGTGGGGAGGGTGAAGAGTCCCACTTCCTTTGTGTTAGGAGGCGGACCACCCTGCGTCCTTTTCTCCCATTGGCTGACGTAACCGGAAAGACAAGAGACCCTTAACCAGCTCTTCCTCCCACTTGTGAATGGAATAGCCTATCTCAGTTCCCAAGGATCTGGATTAGACATTCAAGAGGCAAGCAGTGAATAGAGGCAGCTTCCAGCTCAGTTCCTGATGCATGATGGCCCTGGCTGGGGTTAGTCAGGTGGGCGGGGCTGCACGGATCAATTCATCAACTCTGTCTTAAGGAAAATCAGAAAGAGGAGATAAAACGGGGGAATGAGGCAGAACAAAGAATTTGTTCTTTCCTGTTTGTCTGGGGTCTGCTAAGACTTGATGTGGGGTCAGCCATTTATTTCCTATTGTACCAAGCAGGCTCCAGTAGGCCCTGGCCTGCACTCTACCCTATAACCATGAGCACTGCTCGGGGTACACCTCCCATCCCTTCCTA